>ML682013.1:17612651-17631256 GCA_007922195.1 Podocnemis expansa
AACTTTATTAAGTCGACTTAGAGAGTCCCATTTGTTTAAGTTGACTTAATCAAGTCGACTTTACATGGGTCCCCTGCCTTAAGTCGAATTTATAAAGTTGACTTAAATGGCTCTCCTGTCTTAAGTCAACTTTACTAAGTCGACTTGAATGGCCACATCTTGTTAAGTCAACTTAATAAAGTTGACTTAACCCTTAAAGTTGACTTCAAGAGTGAGAGTTATTAAGTAGACCAGGGGTCTTGAACGCAAATCGCCACAAGGGCCACATGAGGACTAGTATGTTAGCCCAAGGGCTGCACCACTGAAACCTTTTCATACAACAATATTGCAAATATTGGTAAAGACAGTGTCTTTGTGGGCCACAGGAAATAGCTGCAGTGGCCACATGTGGGCCACAGGCTATGTGTCTGAGACCCCTGAAGTAGACTTAAGCAAGTACTTAAGTTGATTTAATGAACTCCAAATGTAGCCATGGAGTTGCTTAAATCACCTTAAACCTGGTTAAGTCAACTTAAGCCTCCAATGTAGACATAGCCAAAGACTGTCCAGTGGCATAGAATATGGTCAAATACATTATGAAAGAAAAATGTACACATACAGAAGTAAAAAATATGCAACATTTCCATTATGACAGTGTCTGAATATTATATATCTATTTCAAAAGAAAATTTATTGTTCAGTGATTTAGATGATTCTGAGCCATGCACATTGATTTCCAGAGCCAACCTTCTGAACAGAGAGTGGAAAATCTGTATGTGTATATTATCTTATTCATGAACATAAAAACATGCTGTTAAAGACAATTCTACAATAATTAAGATAATAATCTTTGGATCATAGTAGCCCTTTCCTTAAATTATACAAGGATTTTCTAGTTAAGCACATAAAGCCCGCCCTCAACATTCACATTTATATCAGATTAGAGCTCTGTGTGGATGCAAAACTTGTATCCGCATACAATCCACAGCCCAAATGGACAAACATGGTCTGCAGACATAAAGGCAGATATCTGCAGAATTGCAGAGTTCTAAATAAAAATTAGATCTGCATCCATCCACAATTTGGAAATACTTGCAGAAATTAGATCTCTGTGGATTTGCAGATTGTGCTTACATTGGTGAAATACAGAGTATATTGATCAATATGAAGTTAATTGCTTCTGCAATGAGTCAAGTTACTCCTCAGATTTGTTCAGTGGTCAGTCTTCGTATGCATAAAGGACTTACAAGATCAGGCTGGAAATCTTCACACATATCTAGAAGGAATGCAGATTGTCTGTCTTACAAGAGAACTTATTTTTCAAGTGGCTCACAGTAGAAATATTTAACCTCACTGGGAAACTAACTTTGCATTGTAGCCCATTAGCAGTTCTGAGGCTGCATCTTTAATTTAGTCAAGCAGAATTCTTCTCTTAAAAAAAGACAAGAAAGTATACATTTATATGGAACTCATGGAACTGTTAAAGTTAATTGTTAGAACTGCTCCTGTTCTCAGATTTCTTAATATAGAATTCAGTAAAATGGCAAAATATTTATTTAAAAATATGAATCATAAGAAATCTCCTTGCTTTTCAAGCTGAAAAATCAAAAATGATGGCTCTCACTAGGCCTGAATCTCAGTACCTCATCTTACATTAGCCTGACAGGACTGACTTCTGTGAGTTACTGCTGAAGAGAGGGGAATCAGGCTGTACTTCCTGTCTTGGTAGGTATGCCAAATATGCCATGATGGTAGTGCTCAAGTTGCACACAAATGTCCTAAAAGTACATGGGAACCATTATGTTAGGGTGATCTGATAGCAAGTCCATTATAAGTCCAGCACTGCTCCATGATGATTGAATAGTGGTTTTAACATAGTTCTCAAGACTGAAATGACTAATAAGCAGCATGGCAAATTAGGAGACTTTTCATCTTGAAATAATAATAATTTAATAATTAATAAATAGAGCCATCAGTATTATTAGTGGTATTATTAGTGAAATTCTGTAAATGATTTGAGGACTCAGACAGGACTAGAGGACCACTGTGTTAATTGCTGTACTAACACACAGTATAAGATAGTTCTTGTAGATTATGGTCTAAGTAAAAAAAACCAAACAAACGAAGTGTGGATTAAGGAAATATTATTACTGAGGGAACACAACTAGACTTCATCAAGTGTCAGCCAGCTTATGTTTATGTATGAGTTATGCCGGCAGCATAAAACAGAGCAGCTACAGGGGTGCTCTAATTCATAGTACCATCAATGAGAATTGATCAGGGAGTGGATTGTTATCGTCCTTATCCATCCCATGATGAGAAGATCCTTTCCATGGTATGCAAAAGGCAACCTGGGCATTTTGTTATCATCATTTGTAAGTTTCGTTGTCATTTCTACTATTCTGACTACTTCACTCTTCCTATCTCTCCTGTGAAATGTTTACGTCTCTTATATCTTGCCCTTCTGGTTAGCTGTCCAGTAACATTCCGCGATGCTGAGTGTTATCAAATTGCTAACAAGAGCCAAACTGAACCACGCAATACAAAAATAGGAGTGAAGTGTCCAGAAACAGAGATATTAGGGTAATAAGACAAAGCACAGCTTTCCATTAGTTGTTAGTAGAGAAACACACTGGCTGAGAAGTATAAGATAAACTTTACTGGGTAGCTTTTGGGCTCTACTTTCATCAAACATGCCAAACCTGTATTGATCTGCAAAGAATTTGATGCAGATTCATGCAATCGGGCACAAATTTAGGCAGAGGCTCACTCACTGCATTACTTGTACATTGGGGAACTTGTTATTCTAGAGCCTCAAGGGAGTGTTGTGACATGGCCAACGCTTGTTTGAAATGCTAATGAAAACATAGACATGATAATTTATGACAAGGACATAAGGTAGAGAAATAGATTTTGGCCAATTAAAGGATGCTAATAGCTGAATATAACCTTCTGTTTAGGCCAAAGACTTTTAAACATCATCAGTTTCTGTTCTAGGTCTACAATAAATCTCCTGACCTCAGCAGTTTTTTGTTTCCTTCTATTCAGCTTGGTAAGGTCAGTTAATGCATTACTTATAGCTGTTGTTTGGTTTTGCTATGAAAAATACTGCAGCTTCTTTTGCCCTGGTTGTGTTTATTAAACTATTTTATCAGTGAGTCAAGTAAACCCTCTGTACATCTGAACAGAGGTTTATTTGGAAGGGGCAAATGATAAGAACTTGCCTTTTCTTTCAAGGTCTATTTAAAGAAAACCTCTATTAATTATGGTGTATGAGATTAAGAGTTATTGTTTGGAAGCAGCAGTCTGCTTAAAAAAATAAATGTGAACTCTTTATATGTGAAAATAGAAACTATACATGAACATCTCTTGAGTTGGGGGGTGCTTCCTACAAATTCCAATCCCAGATCTCCAGCTAACATTGCTACTTTTAAAAGTATCTTCTTTTAGACATTGCTCAGCGCAAAGCAAACTTTACCATGTTGTGCTGACTAGGAAGATATCAGAGGATACAGAAAGGTTCCAGTTGGGCCAACCTTTTTTGCAGGTATAACTATGCATGCCAGAAACCACTGACAAGTTTTCTGGTGCACTACTGCTGGTGGCCACAAAAGCCAATTTACATCTCAGTTTGTGTGTGAGCAGTGAGCACCACGGGGAAGTGCTGCTCTGGTTCCTCAGTTTCGACTGAAGTCAATGGGAGGGTATTCAGCTCTTTATGGAAGCACTCAGCCCCTTTCAAAATTGAGCTCTTAAGGCCAGAATCTAGCAAAGTTAAATACAGGGCTAACTTCAGCACCTGAACGGTCCCACTGAAATCATGTGCGTAAGTTCCAAAGGGGCAGCCATGTTAGTATAGTTCAGTATAACAAACAAGGAGTCCTGTGGCACTTAAAGACTAACAAATTTATTTATTGCATGAGCTTTTGTGGGAGAAAATCCCACTTTGTCGACGCTTTGAAGAAGCATCTGACAAAGTGGGATTTTCTCCCACGAAAGCTCATGCAATAAATATATTTGTTAGTCTTTAAGTGCCACAGGACTCCTTGTTTGTCTGACATGTACTTAGGGTCTCTGCTATGCTGTGGGGCCTGCTCCAAAGCGAGGTGCTTAATAAGTAATTTACATGGATAAATATATTTCTACATAAGCTATAAAAAAAGGCTGTATTCATACGTTTAAAGCAGCAGGGCCAGACCAAGGGTTTTTGGTACCTAAGTGAACTATAACTTTGGTGTCCTCATCACCTTTGTTTATAAGAGATAATATATTAATATATTTTTAAATAGAGAAAAAAATTAACTTCCCTCTACTTTGGTGTCCCTCAAAGCCTGGCACCGTAGGCAATCAATCACTTATGTTGCCTATTGGACTGCCCTTTTTAAAGCATGTCTAATGTGAAATATTGAGGCTGTATTTTAATGACAGCATTGTGTTGGTTTAGGGCAAGTTTTTCCTCACATTAAATATAACCCAATATTTCTGCAAGATCATATTGTGTCTTTACAAAACTACTAACAAGCATATAGCAGGAAGCAGATAAGATTTTCCCTAATTGTGATCAGCTTATCATTTAAATTTTTCCATTGTTCTCAACTTCCTTTAAAAACAGCCTATTTGAAGCAAAGATGTATATGGTCACAAAAAGACAACAGCCACACAGTGTTATGAGTCACATTTGGGAGCGGATACGGCCCATGACAGCTGCAATTCGACCAGAGAGTAAATTATTAAAAAATGGAGAGTTGAGAGGATTTTGTTTGCTAGCTTTTTGTACTTCTGCTTACTTTTTAGATATTGAAAATAGTCACAAAATATGGAGAACACAATTAGGTGATCTAAACTAGGTAAAAGGAGCTCCAATAGTTGCAGATAAAATACAGATAAGCATCCAAACTTTTTAAGTGCTTCCTGACTCAAACCTTCCCACTTCCTTTTGCAATATACATGCTTCCACACACAGAACCAGGTGCCTTCCTGACAATCATTCCAGTTTACCACAAGATCTGAGAAGTCACAAAAGCATTGTCTTTGCAGAATGCGAGAAGACAAGAGAAGAATAGGAGAGGGATTTAAAGTTCAAGCAGTTGAAAGGAGAAGGTGGGAGAAGGGGGTGGGTTTTGCGACTTTGAGCTACTCCTTCCCTACTTTGCCTGGGCTCTTAGCAGTCATGTGATTTTGCTGATTTTGATTTTATGACAATGTGGAACACTGAAATCACATAGCACTCCAGAGCTTCAAAGCGTTTATGAGAAGGGAACAGGCAGGGTGAGCTGTTCTCCATACTACAAGAAGCTCCAACAGATATTTCTCCCCTTGACCTGACCCCCTGCCAGGAGTTGCATGGACCTGGGGAGTGGAAGGTGTGGGAATAAACTGAGGAATTTACTCACTTGTTTTCCACTGTAAACATATTTCATAACAGGACAAAGGCAGCACCATCTGGCAAACAAATACATTCACCTGCATTTCTGGGGACATGTTTTTATTTTGCCTCTGAAAACACAGAATGCTGAAACTCAGGTGTTCCTGCTTCCCACTAACACCATTTTAAATAGGCCATTTGGTGCAATCTGGTATCTGATGAATATGAAGATCTTCCTAGTCAACAGTGCAGATTTTCAGGGTCTGTCGAGGTTTAGGGATTAGGAAAACCTTTAGCAGTATCCAGAGATGGTATGATTTCCATCAGAAACAGGGAAATCACCTTATTTGACCTTTGATTTGGTGGAAGAAATTTAACAAGAATCTCATCCAGCACATGTGGTAAAGAGGTAACTTCCCTGAGACCACATAACCAATGAGTAACAGAGTTAAGATTAGACCCCAGTTTCCAGTAGTCCACCAGAACACACTGCCTTGATAGACAGTGGCTATGTCTCCTTGGGATAACACTCTTCCTTTACCACAAAACCGAACCCAAACCAAACCAGACCAAAAAACCTGGGACCGCAAAACCAAGTCCTGATTATTTATCTAAAACTGTTTCAATCTAGCAAATAAATAAATATGTTCCATAACTGTATGCCCAAACTCATTTAAAGAGTTCGTTTTGATTGTGTTTCCTTCCCTTTTTGTGTTCACTTTCTTTACAATAAACCTAATACACTTGTCTACTGTTCATGGAAACAGTCAATCTTCAGTCAATGAGAGTAACCACAGAAAGGAAATGATGAATTCATAAACAAGAATCCTGATTATAAGGCTGATGCTCCTCTAGTCAACAATGAGAAATATTCCAAGTGTCCAATCAAAACTAACCAATATTGCTCAACTATACAATTCCGAATATCAAATCATTCTAAGGTTCTGCTTGTAAACAATCCACAGATATTTTCAGTGAATGATTTTGACTAGTTAATAAATCTGAGAAAATCATGATTTGCTTGTAATCACTTCAAATAATTTTTCATAATTTATAGATAAATCACCTAGCTCCAGTTTTATGTCTTACCAAGAAGACAGCATCTTGTTTCCTGGTACTCTGTGAGGTTACTGATTCAGTGTCAACAAAGACCTACTCATGCTTAGCTTGATTGGGTGAGTGGTCCCATTGAAGTCACTGTAACTATTCATGTGAGCAAAGTGAGGCATGTGTTTGCTGGAAGACTTCCACCTGCTTTTGCCAACATAATTTTTTGCAACAGCTGAGCACTCTTTAGAGCAGTGGTTCTCAACTGCTGTGTCACGACACATTAGTGTGTCATGGCACATGGCTGAGTGTGCCGTCAGAAAGTGGCCCACTGCTGAAAGAACCCCTCCTGCTACTGAAA
This sequence comes from Podocnemis expansa, assembly GCA_007922195.1. Lineage (NCBI taxonomy): Eukaryota > Metazoa > Chordata > Testudines > Podocnemididae > Podocnemis > Podocnemis expansa. The sequence continues at coordinate 17,619,404 of ML682013.1, forward strand.
CAACACCACCTCCCATGGGGTTTTCTTCCAGCAGCGGGATTGCTTTCACTGATGGGTCTGTGCCACAACCATGAGTTGTGTCAGAGGACAGCAGGTGGCAGAGGGGTTTCTGCCACCACTGAAACTCCAAGTGGCAGCATTTTTTATTGGCTATGTGGTGGGGAGCTTTGTGCTGCCAATGAAATTCTGGGTGGCAGTGGTATTTTTCTCATGGCAGGGGGCCCTGCAGGCTCTGGTGCCACTGAAAGTCCTGGCACCAGCAGGTTTTTTCCCTGCTATGGGGGGCTTCTGTTTCACATGCGGTTGGGTACACTCTCAGTCATGTCACTACATGAAAAGACTGAGAACCCTTGCTTTAAAGGGCTCTAACTGAAGTCCTCACCTGATCTGTCTCAATATAGTTTGTGAGATTGGATGAAATCTCACCACCCAAGGAAGTACCTGAACCTATCCGAAGTACTGGTATCCTCCCTGTGCAGGTGGTGTATTCCTACCAGTCAATTCCCTAGGAAAATTCCTTTGATGTTGCCAGAGTAAATTTGTCATAAAGGAAACAATGCTGCTGTTTTCCTCCCTGGAAACTTGTGTTCTGAAAGCTAGGTTAGGTTACTACATTTTTCCATAATGAAACTTTTCTCACCTAACTTTAACTTTTTTTCTGTGACTTTGTTCTAAGTCTACAACTTGTTACAGCTGATTCAACCACCCATACCAAGGATATCTGAAAATGTTTCCCACTCAGAAAAAAAGATACAGTTACAGGGTGAAGTTTGGGCAACACTTAGGTCAACGAGAGGCCTGTCACTGATTTCACAATTTCATCCTAGAAAACTTTATAGGTATGTCTACACTGAAGTTTTTTTGAAGTAAGGAGGCTTATTTTGAAAAATCTTTTTACCTGTCCATGCAAGCATTTTGGTATTATGAAATAAGTGCTTCGTTATTTTGAAATAACTAAACCTGCATTTATTTTGAAAGAGCAATTCTTCTGAAATAGTTATTTCAAAAAAGAGCCATTTCAAGCCACAGAATTGGCTTTTTTTTTCAAAATAATGGCCCCATACTTTTCACTGCCTTCCCCTATTTTGAAAAAGAGAGTCTAGCAAAGACTCTATTTCAAAAGAACTCCTGCCTTATTTTGAAACAGAGAGTCTTCACTAGACTCCTATTTTGAAATAATAAATTCGAAATAATGCTATTTTGAAATAACTCTTTTGAAATAACTTGGACAGTGTAGACAGAGCCTATGAGAAATAAAGATTTTGGTAACAGATTCTTAAAAGAATGCACTACTCTTTAAAACAACATAAATGTCTTGATTTATAGGGCCCTGGTGCTGTTAATTTTTCCATTAAGTACAATGAGCTTTGGATCAGGTTCTAGGTGAAATGTTTTCTGTTCCATTACAGCTTTATACTGTAGCTCTAGCCTCTTTCTCATTCACATAAATACAACCTCCTTAATAACAAAAATTGGTAATCAGTATAGATTTTATTAAACAAAATTTAACAAAAATTTGTATAAGGCACAAATACATCATTGGGATGAGAATAAGTGTAATTTCCCAACTGCCAGTTTCTATTTCACACTACATCAACTGAAACAAAAATGTTCCCTTTAAATTGCCATAATTATACATAACCATTTTTTATCTCTTCTTCCTCCTCATGTCACACTTGTTTCTTCTTGACAATTCTTAGAACTACATGTAGCACTAATACAAGGTACATAAAACTGTATAAAGTCTGCCCTAATTAACTTTTCTGGTCCTTTCAAAATGTATTTGTCTCTGTATTTCTTCTGTTAGAATTTTCTCTCTCTCTTTTTTTTTTTTTATGATAGGCCTTAAATTGTGGAACCTCAAAAAAAGTGTTAAAAGATTTTAAATATTTCTATAATTAATATAGACAGGACCCTGTGAGTTTAGGGCCTCGCTCCTGCAATGAGCTCTGAACAGGAATGGAGATTTGTACATGTCGTGCTCATGAGAGGAGTGAGGGGTTGAGAAATGAGGCCAAAAGGAAATAGAAACTGTGTGTAGTGTGCAAATGGGGTATGCTTCTTATTATTTGTTGGGAGTGAAGGCAGGGATTTCAAAGGAGCCTGTGGGAAGCAGGTGCCCAAACTCCACTGATGCTTCTTAGGCTCTCTTGAAATTCCCAACTGGAATTCTGCACAGCAGCTGTCTCAATAGGAAATGTGATGCTTTCACCTTAAGCTGCGATGGCATCGTCTCACTTCCTATTTGGGAAGCTGAATTTATCAGTTCCCATTTATCTGAAAACATTGCATGTGTGCCAGACAAGGATAAGGCTACAGGCCAAAGTCAGAAAGTTACACCATGGGTGAAATTGCCCCTGTATGTATAAGGGCTGCCGTTTAAAGTTATTAAGAGGGCCATTGGAAGCTACAGAGAAGTACAATGATTTAAATTAATGTCCAAAGATTTTTTCTTCAGTTAGCAGGCACCTCTATTTCTACAGCCTAATCTATGCCAGCTTTAGTTTGGCTTATTGCTTCTTATTGCTTGCAAAACGTTGAAGTGGGACAGACTGACGGGAGTGGTGCCAGGCGATAGTGCCCTCTGCCTCAGCCCCCTCCCCAGTGGCGGCCCACCCACAGGCTGCCATGCTGGGGGACGGGGGCACCATGATGGTGGGGCTAAGGGATGGAGCCCTATGCGGCAAGGGGTACCATGTTGGCAGGCAGGATGAGGCTACCTGGCCAGTTAATCTGGCCCTGAGCACCTGCTATACATTCAGGCAGCGTAAAATACTTAGTCTGTATATAGCAGTACTAAATAGTTAGTTCTGTCACCATAGCAAACAAATAAACATTTTCTAATTGAGTTATGAATCATATTCATTGGTGTTAAACAGGAAGTCAAAGCATAAGGGTTTAATTATGGTCAGAGCTTAAGTACACACAGAAAATATTTTAAAAGCAGCTTTGATCAGAATAAATACAATTATTGGTTAACCACAGTAATCCTTTTGAATGATTAAATTTCCAGTTCCACCAAAAGAGTACCCACTACTTCATGCTCTCCTTGTAAAGGAGGACTGTTGCTTCAAAACAGCTGTGTTCTGCCTCAGTTCCCTAACTATATTATGCTGGTTCCAAATCATTATAAGCTGATATAACACTGGGGTATTGCAGTGCTGAATCAGTCCTGTAATCACTGCCTCCAAAACGAGTTATGGAAGAGGCATTTGCAGAAAGTGACTTTAGTGTTTGGCTAGGCAAAGTTCGTTCAGACTTCTGGGTCTGCATACAGTCAAGAAGTCAAACACTTGCAAGTTAATCTTTGACAAGAAGAAATGATCTGCACTGTGCAGAAGCATAGAAAAGTGACTATATATTAAATATTATCCATTTCTCATGTAAGAAAGGTCCTGACTGAGCTCTGGAATTTCTATTTCATGTACGTCAATTCCTAGATTCTATTCCAAACTGCCAATGACTCTGGATAAGGCACAGTTTTTCTGTGCCTCAGCACTCCAATCTGTAACACATAGATGCCAATACAGACTCTCCCCACAGAAGGTCTGCAAACTAAGATTCATTCATTCATTAGATGGAAGATACTCTGTCTGCCTAGACATCTATCTCTGCATCTATGTTGCACTTGGCACAAAAGTGTCTTGCTGCTTAGGTACAAAATATTAAATGAGGAGGTTAATTTGACTTGATTTTGCCTTCAGCACTGACTTTCTTTATTTTAGCATTTGATGGGAGCCAAATGAATTTAAGTAGGCTTCGAAAGATAAGATCTTTTATCAGTAAATGTCGGTAACCATCAATTTCACCACACACACACACAAACCAATGAAAAAAATGCATTTCTATTAATAGTGCCAAAAAATTACAGATATACAAAGTAAGAAAAATGTTGATTGAAAACTTAGCAGTTTGATTTAAAGGTATTGACTTGGTATATTTTGATGTGATGCTAATCATTTCTATTTTAATGAGTACAAAACTTTAACTTCGTAAAATCAATGTCTACCATTATTAAATGATTATTGTCTGATCTCTTCTGTTGTCTGGCCTCCTTCCATAATTTCCCACAACTGTGATAATTTAAATAAACAAAAATAGGAAAAAATGCTGACAAATAAGTATAGATATTTGCCAAAATTATTTAAAATATCAAATTCTGCCAAATCTAGTTTTAAGATACATAAAAGAGCTGGGCCAGCATGGCTCATTGGCCAGATTGAATGGTAGTGCCCACCCCCCCGAACATCAGGGTAAATCGTGTATGTGATTCTGCTCCCATCTGATCAAAGCTTCTGGAATATGGTTGATCCTGTCATTAGTTGCATGGCATCAAACTGAATAAGGTATTGAAGTGGAAGGACTGAATACTTAGCTACATTTGAGCAACAATAATAAAAACTTCAGTAAATTAAACTAGGAGCAAAAACTCCTTGTTGTTTGCATCCGGAGTAAAGCCAAGAGACGTCTCCCAGAAAGAAAAGTCTCTCAGGCCATAAATAGTTGGTGGTCATGGCTTTTTAAAAACAAAATAAGAACCAAGTTGTGAATGAACTTGCACAGGTTTTCCAGAAGTCCAGTGGACCCTTCCTCTCTAGCACTGCCTTTGAAGACTGTCATAGATTGGCTGACTGTGCTCACGACTACCAGGAGTGGGAACCAGACTGCTGTATCATGACTGGTGGCGCTTACTGGTGCTGAGGGGGCATGGTTGAGTGTCCCGGGAGTTTGAACATAGCCCACCTACCTTGTGTGAGAAACAAGGAGGAAATGGAGGAGTATAGAACACATATTTCTAAAGTTGTAGCAAAACCAGCTCCTCACTCTGCTTTTCAGAGCATCAGTGATAGACAATATGCTTCATGTAGGCAGAATGTCTCTCCCCTCCACTGCTGAAGTGCTAGAAGTGTTTTCAAGGCCACAGCATTACTATATATGAGCTATATAGCTGTAAGGCTCTTCTGTGTACTACAGAACACCCTGGATATCACCTATGTGCAAATCAGCATGCCTACAGCTAGATCCATTACTATCTTTAAGTGCCACGAGACTCCTTGCTTTTTTTTTTCATTACTATCCTCAGTTTGGCTGGCCAACTCCTCTTTTGGGTACATGGAAGAGTAAGAGTTACCCCATTTTCTTGTCCCCCCCTCCACTTCATCCCACAGGGAACTGATGGGGAGTATTCTCTTTCCTTTCCTTGTGCTGGGACTACAGTTTTGCCTGGACTCCTGTGGGTCTCACAAGGGGCTGAGGTTTTATACTCTGCTATTCCACATTCCCATATCTGTACCCCCAAACGATTTCTGACTGAAGATATCAAGTGTAGACTTAAAAGCTCAGGAAGTCTGTGTTCTTGATTTAGATTCTGATGATTAGCCCCCCAAAGAATATTTGCCTATCCATGAGAAGCCAGCCTGTCTTCACACCTCTGTCTTTGGAAAAAAAAGGTTGGTAAACACCAAAAACCCACTTTGAATGCCTTATGTGAATTGAGAAGAGTTTTTAAAAGAAAGATTACACAAAGATCGGCCAAATTCTGTTCTGCTATATATATATATAGTTCCATTAATTTCAGTGGGGTTGCACACATGTATCTAACAGAGTTTTGCCCATTTTTCTCAGATACAAAACATCCACTTGGAAAATTGTAACCGGAATAGAATTGTTACAGATCTGCATGAAGGAAGTAGAACGTAATATACATAATCCTAAAGGCCTACATTTTAAAAAGACCCACAGTTTTTGGTATCTCTATTTTGGTGTTCAATTTGAGACCCCAAGGAATTGTCTTCTGCCACACTGAGAATTCACATCTTCAAACAGGAGGTGCAGGTGCTCCGTATCCATAAATTAGACTGTGTAGGGCTGAAGCGGTCACTTTTGAAAATTTAGACCACACAGCAAATAAACAGAAAAAGCTGGCACTCCCTCTCCTGCTAACTTATATGGCTTCCATCAGCATAGTCTGAGTGCACAAGAAATGTAACAAATATTTTTCCACTGATGAAATATCCACAAACATGTTGCAGTTTCCTTAGATTTATTTGCTGTTTGAAAATATTTTATTAATTTTCTGACAATTTTTTAACTCTATGGACACCGAACAGTTGTCTGTGAATATATAATAGTTGAGCTCTGTTGGCTAGTGGAGCCTGGGCAGGCCTTAAAGGCCTTTTTGGCATTAAAGCAGGCGTGGGCAAACCTTTTGGCCAGAGGGCCATATCTGCATCCAGGTGGGCCAGAGAAGGGCGGTGGAAGGGAGTGGGGCTGGGAGAGGGGAGCAGCCCCTGCACTCCAGTCAGAGCGCTGGGTCCATGTGGTGCTGGGGAGAAAGAGATAAGGTCGAGGGAGCAGTTCCAGCTCGGAGCACTGCTGAGACCAGGGGGAGTGGTGCTGTGCTCCCTGGGCCCATGGGGTAGGAGAAGGGTGGGGACAAGGGACAGGCTTAGGAGGGGGGAACGACTGCCACGCTCTGGCCAGGCTCAGCTAGAGGGCTTGATGAAAGGCTCTGTGGGGCAGATGTCACCTGCAGGCCATAGTTTGCCCACCCCTACTTTAAAATCTATGAGTCTATGAAACAAGTCGTGCGGGATTGTTTCTCTTCCCTGACTGCGCAAATGCAGAAGTAAACCAGTACTTCTGCATACTCATTTTCAAATTCAATTTGATTTGAGTAAAATACTTGTGCATGCTACTTCCAAATTCATGTCCCATAAATATTCAAGCCCATCAAGTTTCATCACATGACTGTTTGCTGAAAGCTGACATGATAGTTGAGCACATGGCTGAAACTAATTCACTGAAAACACCGAGGATGCATAGGGGAAAGCTTTGGAGTGTGCGCCTCATGTTAGTGCAGTCCAAATGGTGGGGCTCCTAAACTTTTGAAACTCATAGCACTGCTGGAAACAAGTTGGTTTTCTCTGACACAGCCTCCCAAATACACATTGTCACACACTCATCAAGCAATTTGAAAGTATCAGTTAATTTAGAACCTCATCCTGGACCTGCATCATGCTGACCAGTTAGGGGCACTCAGTGTCTTGTAGAAGGAGGCCTTTTGTGAGCATGAGGGAATGCCAGAGGCTGAAAAGTTCTTTTTCCTCCCATTGTCAGATTGGGCACGAGTAGTACTAACTATTGAAGGTACTTATATGGGAAACATCACCATAGGATCTGAGGCTCAAATCTACAATGGATTGTAGCCATTTCAATGCCTCCTCCTCCTCCCATCCAGCTGTTTTGCTTGAAGTTGGCTGTGCTTTGAAAAGGATCTGACTCACAGATGAGATAGGCAGGGTCTGGAGCAACACCAGTCTTCACTTTGACTGGGAGTCAGGCATGAGATAGATTCCCAGGTGTCTACACTGACACATTGTGCACATACCCAGCGGAGGAAACATAGGCACGTTGGGGACTTTCACAGTGAAAATGTAAGTGCCAAAAATAGCAGTCTCCAGGGTGAGGTGGCAGCTTTGCAAGGGTTTTGAGGATCTCATTTGGGCCTAAATTTTGGATCTGATGCCTATGTCCTTCTGTGGATCTGGGCCTGAGTCCTTCACAAGCTTTGAAGTATTTACCTATGAGATAGGGAAGCGCTAGTATTATTTATTAGATGGGGAACCAAGGCAGAAAGACTAAGTAACTTGCCATGGAGCAAGCACTGTGGCAGAAAAGGGCATTGAACCCACAGCTGCTGACACCTCAGCTAGTCTAGCCCCCAACCACGGCACAAGCCTTCTTCTCACACAGAGCACTGTGTCTTGTTGCCTTTTTCACCTTAACTGCAAGAGCCTAAGGTACAGAGTGCTCCCACTGCTAAATCAGTCATTTAGTCTTTCATCTCACAGATCTTTTCAAGAGATATTTTGACTGAAGCTGAGGTCACCAATATGTTTAGCTTTGGAGCTGAGCTCCTAAATACCTCCAGTTTCAATACTGATCAGGAGCAGGTGTACGCCCTGTTCTTGCTTCCTACCCATCTGCCATCACCTTCCTTTACAGCCACACTCAGCACATCTCATTTATCTGGTGCAGAGGACACTGAAAACACAATGAACTGTGTAGCTCAGCATGATGTACATCATGGGATGGCATCCCCAGCTTCTCACAAGCCAGGGTTATTTTTAAATCTTGTTATGAGATTTTTTTGAGTGCAGGCAACGCTGAGGCCTGTTAAAGAGCTGCTTACAGAGCAGATTCCTTGCTCCCTGTCTAATCAATTTATCTTTCACACTTGATTTACTTGCCCCCAGTTTCCATGTGGCTGGCTGCATCTCATGGCATGGATCCTGAATAAAAGGCTGAAAGTTATGAATCAGGTGAAACACAAGTATTTTAAACAACGCAGAGATAGGCCTGGACCACACCTCTGGTTCTGAACACCCCTGAATTTGTACTGACTGTTTATTACTTGTACAACGGTAACACCACAGATCCCTCCTGAGAGTGGCATTAGTGCGCTAAGTACCATACAAACATTTTCACTGACCTGAGACACTCTCTGGCTTGAATGGCTTACTGTCTAAATAGCTGAGATGGACAAATGGCAAGGGGAAACAGAAGCAAAATAACTTGCTGAAGGGGTGAGGCAGCTAGCTAGGAGCTGAAACAGGAACAAAACCAATGTCTTGACTCCTAGTCAAATCCTGTTCACTAAGCTGCACAGCCTCACCAAGAGCCTTTAGGAAGCTCTTATTTGACTCAGCCGCTGGATCTGAATTTTATGGCTTTCCCCTAAAACAGCATCCAAAGAACCCCAAAATTTGGCTCTGAAGTTTGAAAATTGAACTATCTGTGAAATAAAATATAAACAGCAAAATAAGCTGTTGCCTGTCCTTTAACTAGGCAGGAAAATGTTGCTTTTCAATTGCACTATGAATGTCACAAATGTTGCCATTAGTATAAGGAAAAAAATTTTAAAAAAAAGGATGGATACGTTGTATAGCTCCAAAGCTTGTCTCTCTCACTAACAAGCAAGTCTAATCCAAGATATTACCTCACCTACTTTGCCTCTTTAAATGTGGGATATATCTCTGAAGGTGAGGATCCCTATGCTGAAAACATCTGTCAGTAATGTATTCTTGTACCTTGCTGTGTTACTCACTCACTGGGATGGGCATATGTGGAAAACAATTTGTTTTCTGATTGTTTGCTTGGTAGGGATTTTTTAGAGTCTTGTTTGTTTGTTTGTTTCTTTATAAGTAGCCGGCCTGTGGGTACGAGGGGTCCATCCAGGGGTGCAGCTGCCGCTCCCGGCCCCCGGCCCTGGCCAGGGGGCATGGTCTCCGGGTAGGGGAGGGGGCCTGGGCCGGTGCCCTGGGTCCTTTCCTGGGCAGCGACACTCCTGGGTCCATCACTGTTTCAGAGAGAGACCAAAGGGATTTTTTTTAATCCTGTAATTCTTACTTTCTAATCTTCTTCTAGGTCACTGGGAGTAACAACCAAGCACCCTTAGGTCTTGTCCCTTGTTAGGGAGGGTGAAAGGGATGTGTTTTGTAAATCTGTTTCCTTTAGGACAGCTGTGCTTTTTTTCACATCAGCGATCTACTTCTTTTCACTGTAAGATCTTTCTCTGTTTAGTTCTGTTCTGTGGATACCCAGATTGCAGCCTGCCCTGGTCTGTGACTCATACTCAGAAAGTTTTATTGGTTTGGGGACTTTTATTATCAGCACTGTAGCACACAGTGAGCACTCATGTACACTCCTCTCTGAACACTCTCACTCTACGATTCCTCTTCCATGACCACAACTAAAAGCAAAACAAAATTCTCTGTTTATAAAAACAAGTTGTTGGTTTGTACACTGAGCTTTACACTGTTTTGCATCTTTCATGGACCATTTAGCAACGTGTACTGAATATAACTAGTTTTGTTTCTAGATGTTAAAGCCAACAGTACAGAAATAGCTCCATGCACAGAGACTGCCTGCAAAAAAATCTACAGCTGGATCACCCTGCTGTGGAGAGTGCCTTCAGATCTTGTAGTCAATGAGATTTAGGAGTGCTCCGTACTTTTCAGCATGAGGCCATACAAGTCTAAATCATTTCACCAACCTGCACTGAAAATGAACGCAAGTGCAGTTGTTCAGAGACAGAGAGAATAAAATGTTTCCTTGAAAGTACCAGGTTTCACCTCCCATTCTAGAGGCTGGATGGATGAGGATCGCACTATGTGACTGCTGGATCTTAAAGAGTTCAGCACTGAATGGATATCTGTGTGTTATCCCAGATTCCAGCAAACAAACGACATTGTCCATGACCTTCACATGGGCAGCATAAAATTCCTCTGGTAAAGTGGGAACAACTCCATGGTTTCTCTGACTCAGCTGGGCCCACACAACAATTTCCATCAATTTGTTGAAATAATCTGAACTGGAATAACAAAAGTGATCGGAGATCTAGGTGCAGTCATGCCGAGTTTATTACCTATTTTTTTGCCATTTCAGTATTGGAGTGGAGGTGGAGGGTATCCAAATAACTAAAATGTACACTTTTGCAAACAATTGGCTTAGGAGAAGAAAACTATGACCATCTGGATCAGGAAAAAACTGTTTCACCAGAAAGAAATTTAGGGAGATCCTAGTCAACCTCCTTACTGGTGCAATCTGAGCTCCACCTGATTTTCTTTTCCTTTATAGGGTACTTAAAGTAACAACTTCTTCTGGCCAGTAAGATCTCCCTTCCTGTGTTAATATGGCCATAACATGTCTCACCCACCACACCCCACTGCCACCAGCCCTTTGCAGCCAATTTGACTCTGCCAGAAGTAGGATTACGAGATACCAAAGCCTGGAAAGGAGGACAGGAAAGTAGGAAAAAGAGGACGTTGGAGGACACATGGAGCAAATGTAGTATTTATGTAATATTCTTCTGGATTTAGGGGGCCCTGGGACGCTTCCCCCTAAAAATAGGGTGTTCAGGGCATTCCAGCTCCTCTAACCCCTGGAAGTAAAAGGCCAGACAAAATCAGGTGGCTGCGGGAGGGAGGCGGTGAAGGTAAAAAATGGGGACGTGGCCTCTCTCTGCCTGACATCTGGTACCCCTAACCAGACGGAAAATATGTGCAGCGCCTGCTGTCCCTGGGCTCTGCCCGCCCCAGCTACAGCTGCATTTTGTGCAGGTTTCACTGTTGGCCGGTGGCCGATGGGCTCCAGCTGGGAGAGATGCCCGGGCACCAGCCGAGCAGCGGGCTCTGCCCTGGGGCTGCCGAGCCCCGGCTGCGGCCCCTCGAGCGGGCTGGGTCCCGGCACACGGACGCCCCCTGCGTCCGGAGCAAGTCACCAGTGTCATGAGCGCCTCGCGTCTCTGCAAACTCCCTGCCGCCGGCGCCCGGCCTCTTACCTTGACCACGTCGTCGTTGAGGCGCTTGGGGTCCCGGTCGACCAGGTCGATCTCCTTGGTGTGCACGTCGCGCCTCGCCTTCTCGTTCAGCTCCTCGGCCATGGCCTTGTTGTGCGGCTTGTAGATGTTGCCCGCGGCGTGCAGCAGCCCCTGGGGACGCCGAGGGGAGAGTCACCGGCTCAGCCGGACCGGCGGCCAGGGCGGCGCGGGGGACCCTGCAGGCGCCGCCCGAGCCCGGAGGCTTTTTAAAGGGCGGGACGCGGCCGCACCACGCCCCGGGCACCGGCACGGCCCCCGCCCCGGCTCCCGCCGCCAGGGGGCCCCGCACCGCCCGCCTGGGGCTGCCCGCTGCTCCCCGGCCCCACCGCCTGCCCCCCACCCGGGCCCAGCTGCCCCCTCCCGCCTCCCCGGCACCTCCCCCAGACCCCGCCTGCCAGCGCCTGGCCTCGGAGCCGCGTCGCTGCCTGCCTCAGTTTCCCCCCATCTCGGTCTCTCCCCCCACCCTGCAG
>ML682013.1:17631266-17702837 GCA_007922195.1 Podocnemis expansa
GCCTGCCTCAGTTTCCCCCCATCTCGGTCTCTCCCCCCACCCTGCAGCCCCAGCGCCTGCTCTCGGAGCCGGGCATTGCCTGCCTCAGTTCGCCCCATCTCGCGTCTGCCCCCCATCACCCTGCAGACCCAACGCCTGCTCTCGGAGCCAGCCTCAGTTTCCCCCACTCGGCTCTGTCCCCATCATCCTGCACACTCAGCGCCTGGCCTCGGAGCGCGTGCCTCAGTTTCCCCCCACCTCACTCTGGCCATTGGCTGCCTCTGGGCGGCTGACGAGCTGAGATTTTCAGCCCCCAAAGCTCATGCGACAAGTACCCGTGTTCCTCTTTAGCGCACGGGCCTCCCGTTTGTTTTGCCAGCCTCAGTTTCCCCCGCTCGCCCCACCCCAGCGCCGTGCGGGTCCCGCTCCAGCTCCCAGCGGGGCCACTGGCAGCCGGGGGCAGAAAGCGCCGGGGCCAGCAGCTCCCCCAGCGGGGCCGGGTCAGATGTGGGGCCGCCCAGCCCCGCCGGGAGAGCAGCGCCGGGCAGCCGGAGCCCAGCAGGTCCTCGGGCCCCGACGCGAAGGAGCCGCTGAGCCCGACTTTCCCACGGCAGATCCTACCTCGGAGTCCACGTACTTGCCGCCGGACATGCTGTGGCTGGATGCGGCGCCGCAGCGAGCTTAGCCTGGGCCAGGACTGAGAGGAGCCGAGGGAGGAAGCTCCCGGTTTGGAAAAAGCGAGCGAGGGGGAGGCAGCTGGCGGCCGGCCAGGGTTTGTTCTGCAGCCTTTGGCTGGGCCCCGCACGGGCACATCCCCAAAGCTCCGGGAGCAGCGGCGGGTGGAAAGGGAAAAACCACCCCTGAAGCTGCCTTTCCGACCGTGCGCTGCCTGGGCGGGTTTTGAAACCTAGGGGAAGAGGCTGCTTTGCCAGCCAGGCAGCAGTCAGCTGCTCGGAGAGGAAAAGAACCGAATTCACTTCGCTTCGCGCCCGAGACTGAGCCGCGTCCACACGCTCGGCTCCGTGCTCCCTGATCCGGCTCAGAGCGAGCCCCCCGGTCCTGCAGGAATCGGGCTTCTGCTCCCCAGCCCAAGGCGGGTGCCTTGAGGTTTGCAAGTGGTTTTGCACAGCTAAACCAAAGTGAGGAGCTTGTCTTTGTCTTTGTACATGCATGAGGAAAGGTGGAAAATTGGACAGCTTTTGGGTTGCAAGAGGGAAACTGTCCCGACCGCTTCAGTTCAGGGCTGTGCAAATATTTAGTTTAACCCTTCTTCACTTAGCTGTCTTCACCCTCAAGAAGAGAATGAGCCATGCCTACTTATCGGAGCATGTTTGCCATGCATGGGATCTTCCGGGCTTTGTAAAAAAAAAAAGAGGTAAACGGTGCAATAATAGGTTTCCTTTATAATCTAAGCCCCACCATAACTCGGAGAGATTCAGTTTTATCGGTAATAAATAACAACTCCTTGTGGCTAAAGTGATTTTGGCTAGGGTTATAAAAACACTGCACTGCGAGGAAGTAATTCACTCTTCTGCTCTATATCATATTACTGTGTTGGAGTGATGGGTTATCTTCTGTTGTAAACCCAGTACATTTGCAGAGCTCATGTCACCTTGTAAATATGCACGTTAGTGGAGTATGGCACCAAGAAACATGCTTTGAACCTCGACGTTTTCATCGATTGTTGTAAAACAGACCATAAAGTTCATTCATTGCCTAAACATGAAAAGAGGATTCAAACCTATTAGAATGATGGTAACAAGTGAAGGTCATCAGTCAATGGTGAATTAACCCTCCTTTCAGCCTCTCTTTTTCAATTGCTAATAACTTTATCCAGCAAACTGTTTCAGGGCTGCTATTTTAGTCTAGGCTGGAAAAGAGGAAACCGAGAGGGGACATAATAGTTTTCAAGTACTTCAAAGTTGTTAGGAGAAGGAGGGAGAAAAAATATTCTCCTTAACCACTGATGATGGGACAAGAAGCAATGGGCTTGCATTTCAGCAAGTGGGGTTTAGGTTGAACATTAGGGAAAAATTCCTGTCAGGGTGATTAACCACTGGAATAATTGCCTAGACAGATTGTGGTATCTCCATCACTAAAGTTTTCAAGAGTAGGTTGGACAAATACCTGTCAGGGATGGTTTAAGGCAGTATTTGGTCCCCACTGCTGTGAGTGCAGGGGACCGGACTTGATGACCTCTCACAGCTCCTCCTGTTTTCCATGGTTCTATTATTCTATTTTCCATTCCTCATGTTGGTTTTCATTTTAGATATGAACTTTTAAAAAATAGCAAAATCGGTTCAGTCGTTAATTTAAATCAGCATCTTTCCTCCCCTTTATAAGAATTGCAGTGAGACAGGTTGTGCTGGCATGAGTTGAAAATAGCTGAAGCTAGACATCTGGCCTAAGCTTGTTAAAACCAGTCAGAGTTTGAAGAAGAACATTCCCTTGTTTTGAAAGTTAGGAAAGTTTAAATTAGTCAGTTTTACACATGCGCATTAGAGGATTTAGCAGTATTATTCAGCTTTGTTGGATGGCTTCATGATGACTAAAGTAAAGATACTTTTATTAACTCTGAAATGTAAATGGATCTGGAGTTCTCAAACTTTGCAAAAGAAACCCGTTTCTAAGAAGCTTAAATTATGTAGGACTGCGTGCTGCAGTTAATTACTTTTTTTTTTTCCAAATTTGGCAAAGTTTATACAGTGCAAGATGAATCCCAGATCAAGGATCTTATGGGTTGAAATAAACGATGGCATCTGGTGAGAATACAAGGTACTGCTTAAAGTTAATTGACAAGAAAGAATAAATCATAAAGAGAAAATTACATTGATGCTAATCATTTCTGTGTGAGGCACATCTGTATGGATGGGTAGGATCAAAGGAATGAGTCCACCTCCAGCAATACCATTATCTTTGTAAGAATCAATCAAACCAGTACAAATGTAGATCCAGAGACACACCATGACTGACCCCAAGAACTATCAGCATGGTTTATATTATTCATCGGATGGTACAAGCTGTTGTTGAAAAATTATCTGAAGATAAGGTTGCTCTAACCACTAAAACTCACTCCCCACCCAGAGCAGCAAATTGAACCCAGGAATCCTTATCAAATCCAGCTCCATACTCCACTCAGTTCCTTGGACCCTCTCTCCTCCTTGTCCTACCTTAACCCTAACAGCCAAGTTGCAGTCTGCCTAACTTGAAAGCATGTCTGATGCTTGGGGGCGCTGGTGGCAGGGGGTGGTGGTGGAGGAGTGGAGGGATCCCAAGCAGGACGGCTGTGACACAGCTGTGAGCAGGGTGGAATGCAATGTAGGAGGAGAAAAGTGATGAGGAACCTAGAGAACAGGGTAAAATCAATCACTCCCTCCTGCCCCCCAGTTCCCAGTCATGTCTAGTGGTGGTGTGTGCATCCCATTTCCAGGCCAAAGCTGCTTTCAAATCCAAGGTGAGTTCAGAGTGTGAACCACCCATCAACCCTGGAGACGCCCCACTGGGCTTGCTCCTGTTGTCACAGCCCTGATGCTAGTGGAGTCATTCCTGCTTTACACCAGGAAGAAGCAAGATCAGAATTAATTCATCCTTGGATTAATCCCTGTCTTGTTTCTAGTTCTCATTGCAAGGCATGTGCTGTATACCTTGAACTGTTCTATTTGCTCTGTTCTTGACCTTTTCCAGTTTGTCAAAACGTGGGCACCACAGCTAACACTGTTTCCTAGCAGTTGCCTCCATGAAGCTGTATTTACATCTCCCTACTCCTGTTAAATATATTATTGTCCAGCAATGTTCCCTGTAAGCCGTGCAGCCACGCAGCACCCTGCTGCTGCCCCGCACAGGGGACGCTGCCAGCTGTGCACAGCCAGCAGGCAGGGTCCCTATCCAGCCGGAAGACACTGTCTTCCGGCTGGCTGAGAGCTCCTCTGGAGTTGGGAGTTTTAAAAACTCCCGCCCAGAGAAGCTCTGATGGAACATGCTCCGTGCTGCACCGCTCTAGCGGGCAGGTAAGGGTGTGGAGGGTTGGGGGTCCAGCAGGCTAGGGGGTTACGAGGGGCAGTTAGGGTGGGAGAAGGGAGATTGGGCTGGCTCGGGGGGCGGGGGGTGCTGACGTGCAGAGCAGAGGATGGATTGGGCTGCCTGGGGGGGGGCAGGAGATTGGGAGGCAGGATCAGGCCCACGGGGGCAGGATCGGGCCCACGGGGGCAGCCCACGCAGCAAGCAATGTAAGTTGTTCAGCTGCCCCGGGACCCTAGAGGGAACATTGTCCAGGATTTAAAATATAAGAATGTAGAACCACTGTAGTTGAAGCCTGCAGGCAAAGAATCACAGACTTAAAGGTCAGAAGAAACTTTTATGAACGTCTAGTCTGACCTCCTGCACACTGCAGGTCACAAAATATCACCCACCCACCCCAACCTCTGGCTGAGTTACTGAAGTCCTGACATCATGACTTACAGACTTCAACTTACAGGGATTCTATCACTTACACTGTTTCAAACCTGAAAGTAGTCTGTGCCCCATACTGTAGAGCAGGGGAGTTGCTGGCACCTGGCACACAGGCCACATGCCATGAGTCCCAGTGCCAGTGCCCTGAGTTCCTGGCACGGCCCCTGCTTCTCCCAGATCCCTGGCGGGGAGAGGCAGGTGCCACCACAGGCGGCCTGGCTGCAGATCCTGGCTGGGCTGCCCATGGTGGCTCCAGCCTCTCTCAGCCAGGGATCTGAGCTGGGCCTCCCATGGTGGCCCCTGCCTTACCTGTCCCCATCCCCTGCTGGGCTGGCTATGGGGCCCCAAGACATGATCGAGCCCTAGGCACTGAATCGGACCCAAGAGTTGGGGCCTGCGTGGGCCCAGGGGGCGGGGGCCTGGGCTCAGGCCCGGGCCCCGGGTCTTTCCCCGGGGCAGTGGTGCTTCTGCTGTGGAGCACTGGTTTTCAATTTTTTTTTCTTGGAACCCAGTTGAAAAAAATCATTCATGCCCACTTGTCCAAAAATTACATTTTTGAGTCATTTGACAGTGGCAGCAGAAAGTGCAGTGGCTTAGTACCTGAGTCCCAAACTGTGGTTTGAAAACCACTGCTGTAGAAGAAGATGAAAAATCCTCAGGGTCTCTGACAATCTGATCCCAGGGCTGCTGCTGGCCTGAAAAAAGGGTCGGGGTCGGGGCCGGAGCCCAGGCCAGGGCCCAACCCCTGCCACATGGCACCACCTCCTGGGCCTGATCTGCCCCCCCAGGCTCAATCTGGGAGCTAGATTGGGCTCCTCACACCAGAAGCCAAACTCGGATCCAGCCCCAGCTACTCCTGGCCAGCGGCAGGCAGCCTCGGCTGGGACTCTGCCCCAGCCACTGCCAGCCAGTGGCAGGTGGCCTGGGCCTAAGCTGGATGCTGTGGGGCAAGGCCAGAGATGAGAAGGGCTGCAGCCCTGTGGGCACAGCAGCAACGACACCCTGTCTGATCCAGGGGAAAATTTCTTCCCAACCCCAATTATGACAACAGTTAGACTGTGAGCATGCGTGCAAGACTTATTAGCTAGAAACCTGGGAAGGAATTGTCTGCAGTAACTCAGAGTCCTTCCCGCCTAGTGTCCCATCCCATCACTAGGTATTGCAGATATTTGCTGATAGTAGTCTCAGACTGGCTATGCGTCATTTTAGGTAGTCTTATCACACCATCCTCTCTATAAACTTATCAAGCTCCATCTTGAAGTCAGTTAAGCTTTTTCTCCCCAATGTTCCCAATGGAAGACTGTTCCAGAACTTCACTCCTCTGATGGTTAAAAATCTTTATCTAATTTCAAGCCTAAACTTGTTGATGGACAGTTTATATCCATTTGTCTTTGTGTCTACACTGGAGCTTTATTTAAATAACGCCTCTCCATCCTGATATTTATCCCTCTGATATATTTACAGACAGCAATCATATCTGCCCTCAGTCTTCTTTTGGTTAGGCTAAACAAGCCAAGATCTTTGAGTCTTCTATCACAAGGCAGGTTTTTCATTCCTTGGATCATCCTAGCAGCCCTTCTTTGCATCTGTTCCAGACTGAATCTGTCTTTCTTCAACTTGGGAGACCAGACTAAGACACAGTATTCCAGATGAGGTCTCACCAGGGCCTTGTATAAAAGTATCAATGCCTCCTTATCTCTACTGGAAATACCTTCCTTGATGCATCCTGGGGGTGCATTAGCCTTTTTTACGGCTGCTTCACATTGAGTACATCTACACTATGTGTTTAAGTCGACTTAAGGGCCCTTAAGTTGACATAAACAGAGCCTTGTCTACACTGCAGGGGAATAAAGTCAATTTTAGGGTCCAGTAAAGTCGACTTTATAAAGTCCACTTATAAAGTTGACTTTACCATTAAGTCGACTTTATTAAGTTGACGTAAGGCAGTGTGGACTCACTAAGTTGACTTAATAAATTCGACTTAGTGCTGTGGGGCCATTAAGTCGACTTTATAAAGTCGAATTAAGCCAGGGCACCCATTTAAAGTCGACTTTATAAAGTTGACTTAATGTAGTGTGGACTCACTAAGTCAACTTAATAAGGTCTACTTAAAGTCGACTTTTAAGTAGACTTTATTAAGTCAACTTAATAAAGTTGACTTAGCTTTTACAATGTAGACATAGCCACTGGCAGCTCATAGTCATCCTGTGGTCAGCCAATACACTGATATCTCCTCTGTCACTTCCAACTGGTACATTCCCAATTTATAGTAAAAATTCTTGTTGTTAGTCCCTAAATGCATGACCTAGCACTTTACATTATTAGATTTCATTTCTAATACTCCAGTTATCAGGTCGTACAGCTCATATTGTATGATATTCCAGCCCTCCTCCATGTTAGCAATATTTCCCAATTTTGTGTCATCCATAAATTTTAATAGTACACTTCCACTTTTGGGTTAGTAATAAAAATGGTAAATGAGATTGGTCCCAAGAGTGACCTCTTAAAGAGCAATGCTAGTCACCTCCCTCCAGCCTGACAGTTCACCTTTCAGTATGACTGGTTACAGTCTGCCCTTCAATCAATTCCTTATCTACTTTTCAGTTCTCATGTTATTTCCCATCTTCTCCAATTTAACTAAAAATTTCCTCTATGGAAGTGTATCAGACACCTTACTGGAATCCAGATAGATTAGATTTACTGCATTTCCTTTGCCTAAAAATCAGTTATCTTCTCAAAGGAGATCAAGTTGGTCTGGCACAATTTACCTTTTGTAAAGCCATGTTGTATTTTATCCCAATTACCATTCACCTCTATGTTCTTAACTACTTTCTCTTTCAAAATTTGTTCTAAGACCTTGCATCCAATTAAGGTCAAACTAACAGGCCTGTAGTTTCTGGATCACTTTAACTCTCTGCTCCCCCAACCCCCTTTTTAAAATAGAAACTATATTAGCTATTCTCCCATCATAAGGTATGACCCCGAAGTTAACAGATTCATTAAAAATCATTGCTTTTGGGACAGCAATTTCATGTGCCAGATCCTTTAATATTCTTAGATGGAGATTATCTGGAACCCAGATTTAGTCCCATTAAGACGTTTGAGTTTGAGTTACACTTTGACTATAGTAATTTCTACCTCTATATTTTTGTTCCCATTAGCCATCCTGCCACTACCTCTAAGCAATTTATTAGCCACATTAAAAACTGACGCAAAGTATTTGGTTAAGTGTTGGGTCATGTCTAGATAATCTTTAATCTCCATTTCATTCTCACTGTGCAGCAGTCCCGCTTCGCTCCTTGTTTCCTTTTTATTTTTGTGACTATAGAGCCTTTACACTATTAGTTTTAATTTCCTTTGCAAGTTCCAACTGTTCCTGGGTTTTGGCAGTTCTGACTTTATCCCTATATTGTCTGATCTTCCAGAGGTAGTTTTCCTTGTTGATCCATCTTATCTTCCATTCCTTGTAGGCTTGCTTTTTTCTGTTACTCACATGTTCGAGATGCTTGCTTATCCAGGTTGGTCTGCGACCCTTCCCTATTAATATTTTTCCCCTTGCTCAGGATGCAGGCTTCAGATAGCTTCTGCAGCTTTGACTTTAGAAGTAATTCCAAGGTAATTCCAAGCCTCCTCTATATTCAGATCCTTGTGTTCTTTGGTTCAGTCAATTTCACTAGCTAATTCTCCTAATTTTTTAAAGTTTGCCCTTTTGAAATCAGGCACCCCTCCTTTAGATCTCTTTTTGTTTATCATTCCATTAAATTTAAACTGACTTAGCTGATCACTCAAACCAAAGTTATCCCCTATAACTAGTTCTTCTACGATGTACTCAGTACTCATCAATACCAAATCTAAAATGGCATCACATCTTATTGGTTCAGTGACTATTTGGTGAAGATATCCATCAGCTATTATTTCTTGGAAATTCTGGGCCCTACTCTTATTGCTAGGACTTGTCATCCAATCTATATCTGGGAAGTTAGTCTTCCATAATTACACAATTCCCTGTAGTATTTATTTCATTAAAATATTAAAGTGATCTCTCTGCCCATATTTAAACGGGATCCTGGGGGTCTGTAGCACACCCCGAACACCATTCCAGGGGATCCCTAAGTAGCTTTCTTCCCCAAAGAGATTTTTGCCCAAACAAACTCTGTCTTATCCATTCCCTCACTTCTAATTTCTTTACAGCTTGCCTCATCGTTAATATACAATGTTACTTTGCCACCTTTGCCTTTATTTCTGAATTTCTGAACGGCATATACTCTTCAATATCTGCACTCCAATCATGACTGCTATTCCACCATGTTTCTTGTTATCTCTATAATATCTGGTTTCACTTCTAGCACCAGCAGCTCTAGTTTCTTTCATTTGTTACCCAGGCTCCTTGACTGGTGTATACACATCTTAATTGTTGCTGTTTGGTTTCACCCACATTCCTTGCCCGACTGGGTACAGTCATTCTACTGCCAGCATTGTGCACCTGATTGTTAGCTTCCTTGGTATCAGCACTATCTTTCTGTTTAACATTCATTCTCCTACCTACTCAGGGCTGGCTCAAGGGGTTGTGGTGCTCTGAACTGGCCTTGCTTTTGCCCCCTACCCCTGTGGAACCAGGCATCAGCTCTGGGCCAGCTCGCCCTGCCCCCAGGGCAGGGAACAGCCAGCCCAGGGGTGGAGTGGGCCAGCCCAGAGGCTAGGCTGCGCTCTTTCGCCCCTCACCTGGGCCGACTGTTTCATCCTAGGGGCAGGGAGAGTCAGCCCAGAGGCGGGGCGAGAGAGTGGAGTCCGCCCCATGGGCTGGTCTGCCCCACCCCTGAGGCAGAATGGCTGACTCAGGGGAGGGGTGGGAGTGTGGGGTCTGGGTTCTGGGCTAGCCCACCCGCCCCAGTCCCAGTGCCCCTACACTGAGGCACCCCGAGCCAGTACCTCACTAGCTCATCAGAAGAGTTGGCCCTATACTCACTACTGTTCCTTTCTCCGTTGCTGTATCCTTTCTTACCTGATTTTCCTTCTTCTCAATGTTAAAACCAGGCATGGAGATTACACAAGCATCTCCCAACTGTCTCCCCAGTTTAAATTGCTTTTAATGAGTTGTGTCCATCTCCATTCCAGAAGTCTGTTTCCTTCTCTGCTCAGGTTGAGTCCATCCCAGGAGAACAGTCCTCAGTCCATGAATGGCTCCCAGTGGTCAACCATCCCGAACCTCTCTTTATAGCACAAGTACCTGGCTCATCTGTTGATCATCATAATCTTGCTTGCCTTCATTCTCCTCTAGGGACAGATAAAATCCTAGTGAAGATCACTTGAGCCTCTCCTCTGTTTCCTCAAATGCCTTCCCCAGCTTGGCACACTCTCCCTTGACACGGTCCAGTGAGAATCTAGTAGTATCATTTGTTCCCACATGAAGGACAATCAGTGGATTCTTTCCTGCTCCAATTCAGATCCTCTTTAGCCTTGAATCTACATCCCATAACTAGTTCCTGGCAGACAGCACACCCTTCTGTTCTTTGGAGCAGCTCTGCTGACAGGCTGGCCTGTTCTTCTTAATCAGCTCAGATGTACCAGTGCTGTTAGTCACAGTTATGAAAGCTGCAAATATAACAGAGCCTGACTCTATGTGATGTGAAATTCTAGTGGCTTCTGTAGGCCTGTACGATTTCCTGAGCAAAAGTAACTTTGTAATGTGGTAAAGAGAAAATGGTAAGCAAAGCATTTTTGCATTGGTTGCTTACTCATTGGCAAATATGACAAAAGAAAACCTGTGTACCATTCTATGTATTACTATGGGGATGGGAATGTTCTAAATGTCCAGATAGATAGAGACAATAATTAGAACATAGACCACCTCCCTCTCGCTTGCAGAAATTCTCCAAAATTCTGTTTGACCTGATAATATGACAGCTTTCTTCTTCATTTTTACTTATTTCTTTGACATTGAGATAAGAGTTACAGCTGAGTCACAGGTAGTTAAAGGAGGAATTGGATGCAGACACAGTGGACAGAGATGATGTGACTCGCTTCATGACTGCTCTTGTTTTTTGTGCTCCTCCTTTTCCAGGGGTAACTGGCAAACATCCACCCATTTCTCAACTGCCTCATCCATAGTTTTTTCTTCTCATTGCTGAAATTTTTTTAAATTCTCTTTTGTATATATATTTTCCATCTCAAAGCCTCCCTCCAGGCAATGGGCAGACCTTCACTGATGGCAGCAAATTCACGTCAGTTTGATCTTTTCAGATCAATTGGGTGGATCAGTGACAATCCATTCAATCGATCAGGAGGTTGACTCAGTAAGTCCACCCGCTGAAAAAGAGTAGTGCTGAGCTGATGGGAGGACATTTCCTGTAGACTCAGCACACTGGAGACACTGTGGTGAATAGATGTTAGAAAGTCAGAATGAGATATGTGTTATTTTACATAGTTTCCTTATCTCCCTTTGACTATCACTGAAAATCCTGGTAAGTGTAGACTAGGTCAGTTAAATGGCTCTGGCAGAGAAGCAGCAGAAATAAGAGATATAATACAAGCAGAATTGGCAGAGCTCATGGAGGTAACATTATTAAGCACCTGCTTTTGTACATTCTTCAGATGACATCTTCAGCCTGGACTCTTTCCTCTGCCAAAATTCCTGCCCCCATGCTACAGGACAACCCCAGTGAGAATGCTGTTGCTGTGCAGCAATAGAGACTAGCAGATAAGGCTTTGGTCTGGAACTAAGGGCGCTGGTTCTCTTCCAGCTTTATCATTGCCCTGATGGGTGGTTTTGGGTATGTGACCTCACCTATAAAATAATGGCACTGACTTCCTTTATAAAAAGCTTTGAGATCTAAAAATGAGAAGTGCTATATATTATCTCAGCATTATATCATCGAGATTTGCATGAAACAAACAGCCTTCCCAACATACAAGATTTTAAGTATAAAAAGAGGAAAGCAACTGTCTAAAATTTATCCCATAAGTCATCAATAAATCCTGACCATGAACTTACTTCAGATGTTTGGTTAGTCAGGAGTTTCGTTAAACCCTTTGGAAAATCCCTGCATTTTAGGTGCTCAGCTGTCTTGTTCTTCTTTGATTTTCCTTAAAATTCTCACAGTGCCTAAGAGTAGTCTTCTGGAGAACAACAATCATGATGTCTTACATTCCTAAGGTGTTCTTTAGTGGCTCATTCATATTCTTAGGGCAGTGGTTGCTAACTTTTTTGGCTCAAAGTCAGCAAATATCATTGTTAGAATACTAGGCTATGTTCACACATAAAGGCTTATTTCAAAATAAATAAATTTGAAATAAGTTATTTCTAAATAAAATTGTTATTTCAAATTAACTTAAATTGAAATAAGAAGAACCACAAATCAAAATAGCAAGCCCGGACACAGGACTTGCTATTTTGAATCAGGAGAGGGGCAACAGGGGAGGTGTGGCAACATAGCCCCCTTGTGGGGCCATGCCCCCACCCAATGTATAGAAAAAGGAAGCAACCTGGGAAGGAGAAGGGCAAAAGTGTTAAATCGAAATAGTGGTTATTTTGAAATAACACATCTGAACAGCATTATCTCAAAACAACCGTTTCAAAATAACAGCTATTTCTCTTTCTTACTAGGTTTTACTATTTTGAAATAAGGTTCATTATTTTGAAATGATGGGGCTCATCATTTCAAAATAACAAAACATTGTTCAGACATAATAATTTTAAAATCGAAACAACGGTTGCTGTTTCGATTTAAAAACTGTGTGTGAACACACCCCTAAAGGGCTGCCAGTCTATCAACTGATTAAGAATGTAACAATGTATACACCATTAAGGGCTACAAATTACTATGTATTTAAAGTAAATATTTTGATGCTACTGGACTCTTTTTTACACTGTCTATTTTACACTTATGAATTATTTGCAGTGTGTCACACACAGGCAAAGCACTAGTATAGATGAGTGACTGTCACTACACGCTGAAGCACATGGACTGGCAGCTAATCATACAATTGCTGTGACCGTCTTTTTTTCCTTCTTCTTTTTTCCGGTTCTCCCTGTCACCATCGATCTTGGACATTTGTTCTCCAAACATTTAATCAATTGTTCAAATAAGAGTTGGTGAACATTTTAGCTAGAATTCATGTGCCTCATCTGGTCCATGAACTCTCCAGTTTTTCACTCCACTCAGTAACTCATCTACTTCTTTCTTCAATATTCCTATGTATTCTTCTAGTGTGCATTTTTTTTACATTTTGTTCTGTTGTTGGATTATGTTGCACATCCTTAAACTGAAATTCCTTCCAGTAACATCTCCCACATTACTTTTGGTTGTCTATATTTTCTTTTCTGCTTTTAATAACAACATGATCAAAGAACCTCTTATGGTCTCTGAGGGAGTGTCCTCTTGATACGGACAGCTTCATGCTGAATACCTTTCAAGCCTATGATTCAGTGCAGCCAGATTCTGTTCACATTGTTCCTTCATAACTCTCACATCCCTTTCATTCAGCTGATATTTCATCTTTAAGGCTGTTTGCTTTTGTTTTTAATTTTTAAATGATTTTTTCCCCTCAAATTCATGCAGGAAGCTGATATCTTGAGATAACATCTTAATCTTCATTTTTCTGGGTGTTTTTGAATTTAGGGAGTTTTCCGTTGGTTCATATTCTCTGCTTGCTTGATGTTAAACTAAAGAGCTGCTATGGTTGCTGAGACATGATTTTTATAATACAAGTGGCTAATCTGCATTGGTTTTACAGCTTTCTTCAACATTTCATTCAATCTGTGCACTACATCAGGAAGGCTTTGCTGGTCTACAGTACTTAGTACTTTGAGTATTAAGGCTGAGGTCAAACTGCCAAGATAAGCTGTATTTCATTGATGCCAGTCAGTGTCACCTCAACTGGAACACAATTATTTTGGACAGCAGAAAGAGCTTTTTTTCCCCCTTTGATGGAGAAATCTCTCCAAGGGAAAAATACATTCTTGAAAACAAGGATGTTTTTCTCAGTTTTGCTGCTGAGTTTTCTGCCCCTTTTTTTTCTTGTTTTTTGATAGCTAGAACTACCATATTGTCTTGCATCAGGTCCAAAGTAATGAGTGCAACCAGAGAAATGCTTCTTTCCACTGATGACAGTGGCAAAAGTCCCAGTGACTTCAATGGGAAGTGTATGGCTGTGTCCACACCAGAGTTTTATTTCAAAACAACAGCTGTTGTTTTGAAATAAAACTTGGTATGTCCGAATGACGTTTTGTTGTTTCAAAATAACAGCAATTGTTTCAAAATAGTAAAACCTTGCCTGAAATCAAAATAGTCATTATTTTGAAATGGTTGTTTCGAAACAACACCTTTCGGACACGTTGTTTCGAACCAACGCTATTTCAATTCCAGCATGAGTTGACCTTCTTCCTCCCAGGGTGCTCAGGGGCCAGGAAGTGCCCTGCCAGCCTGGTCCCTCGTGCTGCCAGGCAGAGCGCAATGAACATGGCTGAGGCTCGAGGTGCTCAGGCACAGGGGTGCTGCTGGACGCCAGTCTGGTCCGAAGGAGAGACCCCCACCCTCCTCAGCATCTGGTCCAGGGAGGACATCAGGGCTTGGTTCTGGGCACAGCATGGGAACATCAATGTATATGCTGACATTGTCCAGGCCCTGGCACAGGACGGCTTCGAGCGCACCATGGAGCAGGTGCACTTGAAAGTCAAGAGGTTCCAGCAGGAGTATTCCCCGGGCCCGGGAAGCCAGGCAGCTCCACAGGGCAGCAGCTGACACCAGTTACCTCTTTGAGGAGCTGGACATGTTCCTGGGCCAGGAGCCCAGTGGCCTGCCACCTCGGCCCCTGGACTCTGGTGAGCCCCACACTGTTGCCAAGTCCCCAGAGTCAGAGGGGGCCCCCTCAGAGGCCGAGGAACCCATCAAGGTGGGCAAGAGTAGCTGGCCCAGCACTGCTCCACCTGCGAGCCTGGAGCTGATCCCAGAAGGGGAGCAGCAGACCACCAGCCCTGAGGAGGAGCCGGAGGAGGAGGCACCTGCCCTGCAGGGGCCATTGTGCCAGACATCAGGCATCTCAGTGGTTGAGTGTCCCACCCCCCCAGGCAGGGAGGCCCAGGAGTGCAGGGCATGGGTCCTGAGGGGGGCATGGCCCTGGGACGGTGGGGCTCGAACCCAGGGAGGTGGGGTGCACAGGATCTCCCATGGATGTAGGTGGCAGGGAGGCATGTGGAGACAGGGTCCTGTGTCCAAGCAGGATGGGGGTCTCTCAACATGGGGGTGGCAATAGGCAGACGTGGCAGCATGCAGGGCAGAGAGCCTGCAGCCAGCTCTGCTGTCACACGGCCTCAGGAGACTGCCCAGGCCACATGCTGCCAAAGACAGCTCACTACTGTGGGCCATGTGCCCCCTGAGTGCAGTGTACTCAGCACACGTTGGGAATCCTGCTGCAGTCAGGGCAGAGGAGTTCGCAGCTCAGAGGCTGCACACACCAAGGCCAGAAGGCTGAGAGTAACTGTTCTCCCTTCTGCCCTGCCGCTCGTCTGCCCACCTGCCAGCCTTCTGCTGCGAGCCTGCCGACCACTGCAAGGCGCAGGAGAAGAGCCCGCCAGACCCAGGACAACATCCTGGCCAGCATGCTTCAGCTTGGCCAGCAAGCCAAAGAATTGTCCAGAGCCTGGTGCACGGAGCAGGGCAGGAGCCAGGATACTGTTGTCCGGCAGGTCCAGCATGCCGCCAACGCCAACTACCACGTTGTGGCGGCAATGGAGTGGCAGGCAGCGATAATGGAATGCCAAGCGATGGCCCTTGAGCTCCAGGCAATGGCCCTCGACTGCCAGATGACGGCCCTGGAGAACATTCACACAGCGGTTCGGCGCATTGGGGCATACCTTGCCCCCCAGCAGGAGCCAGAACCTGCTGCTCCTAGGGACCCAGCTGCCCCTTGCCACCAGTGCCCCCAGACCCAGGGCGGCCTTGGAGGAGGCCGTGGGGCTGCGGGCTGTGCCCCAGGGGTGGCTCCCCCTAATATACCCTCCCAGTTGTCCCCCAACCTCCACCCCACATCCCCTGTCCCACTTTATTGCCCCCAGTTGTGCCCCCACTTGACCCTTCCTGCCTCCCCAGCTTTGCCTTCCCTGACCTCCTTGTTTGATTTAATAAAACAAGTTGACCCATGTTATCAGTTGTTCTTGAGTGTTTTATTGGCTTGGGTTCAGGGTGTGGGTGGGCTGGGTGAGAGCTGGCTGGGGCAGAACGGGGGAGCGGCCGGTGTGGTGGGGCTTGCACGGGGATGTGGGTGGCATCGAGTATTCCCCCACAGTTTGGAAAGCCCAGGGTGGTGAGACTGGCGATGATGTTCTGCAGTGCTCCCAGGGTGACGAGGCGTGGCAGCAGGACTGTGCTGATGACATGGGTGACCTGCAGCAGCACTTCCTCGATGGTGGACCTCCCGATGCCAA
This sequence comes from Podocnemis expansa, assembly GCA_007922195.1. Taxonomy (NCBI): domain Eukaryota; kingdom Metazoa; phylum Chordata; order Testudines; family Podocnemididae; genus Podocnemis; species Podocnemis expansa. The sequence continues at coordinate 17,647,117 of ML682013.1, forward strand.
AGAGCTGGGCAACAGACCTGTGGGAGTCGGGAGTAGCCATCTTCCAGAGAGCGATGGCCACGCTCTTGTCCACGGGAATGGCTGCCCTAATCACAGTGTCGCTTCGGCCCAGGACTGGGGTGAGCTCGGTGACGAGGTGGGTGAAGGTTTTCCTGCTCACCCGGGGGTTCCTCCTCCACTGCTTGTTGCTCCACATTTGCCGGACAACCCGCTCCCACCAGTCTGTGGTGGCGCCCAGTGCCCAGAGGCACTGTGGCATAGAAGGGGGATGGTGAGCTATTGCTGCTGTGAGGGCCACTGAGATGAAGGTCTGGGGCTCAGCTCCAGGCTCATCGGGCTCAGGGAAGAGTGTGTCCCACAGCAGGGCAGCACCCTGCAGGCTAGCAGTGGGTCTACCAAGCTCTCGAGGATGGTATGGGGGATGCGGAGCATCCATAGCCATCTCTCTTGCAAGGTCTTGGGAGTCACAATGCACAGGGAGGGGAGGTCGGTGCCTGCTTTTATGTGGTTGGCTGGCAACATGGGTGCCAACATGGCTGGCAACGTGGCCCAGCAACCCAGCCATGTTGCCACAGCTCCCATGCTGCCCCTCTCCTGAAGTGAAACAGCATGTCCACACACAGGGCATGCTATTTCGCTTTGAGGTCTTCCTTTAATTTGAATTAGCATTTTCTTAATTCAGATTAAATTATTTTGAAATAAGGAGTTTATTTCAAAATAATTCATTTCAAAATAACTTATTTCAAAATAACATTTAAAGTGTGGACATAGCCTATATGTTGCCTGGTGGGCATTTGTGTTTTATATCTACCTCTAGTCAAGTGATAATGCCATGTTATTCAGCCTGCATAACAATAAATTAAATCCTTGTGGTAGTTACTTAAGATGCATTTGGGTAGAAGCATCTCCAGGGGGAGGTTATTCTTGTATTAAAACATTTGAGGCATACCCATGTTCATTTCATTCAGTTTAAGATTAGGTGGTCTGTCCATTGTTGGGTTTGAAATCAATAACCAGGGATTGACTGAAGTGGTTGAACTAGAACATTAAGCACATTTAGAGTGCCTCATTTACTATTTCTTTTCTAATTGCACATTAAGTGCATTTTAATATAGCTTCTTGCAGTTAGCTCTAACTTTCATATATGCTCAATCTATTAGAGCACACTATTGGTAGAAAGTGTCCAGTGTTTGACCTTGTTCTATTTGTTTTTCTCAAAGGCTGTTTTTTTTCCAACAAATATTTTTCAGAAGGAGAGTTCATATGACTTTACACCAACAGTTTATCCCTGCAGGTGGGGGAAGATCACACCCAGGAAAAATAATGGGAGTTATCATTTTTTGGCTTCTACTAGATATAAGTGTGTGGTCCAATGCATCAGAACTGCAGGAGTGTTCTGAACTTTTGAATTGTCTCTGGAAAAACTGTGTGTGCCTAAGTGTGCTCATTAGGTGGGTGGGGGAAAGGGACTTCATTTAGTCATATAAGTCAACGTTTCTGTTGAGATTTCTTTCAAACTCAATTTTATTAGAGAAAATGTTGTGGGGAGGGGAGATAGAAGTGTAACAATCTCTTTATACAGAGAATAGTAAAATATTTGTTCTACCATAAATCAGATGTGAAGGTCTGTGTTAAACAGCTCTTATGAGGACGTAGGTCAAAGCCCACTGGCTATTAAAGGAAAATATAAAATAAGACAAATCTGTCATTAGTTATGCTTTTTAAGTAAGAATAGCCTCTGCGTGGAAGGCAGCATTCTGAAAATTCTTTCCATAATAGAGCTAAACAGAAAAATCATAACTATAAATCTATGTCTACACTAGAGGGCTCAGTTAAGTTTATTAAGTCAACTCAGAGAGTGCCCATTTGTTTAAGTCAACTTAATAAAGTTGTCTTTAATAGGCCCCCTGGCTAAAGTTGACGTTATTAAGTTGACTTAAATGGCTCTCCTGCCTTAAGTCGACTTTATAGAGTTAACTTTAATGGTCACATTTTGTTAAGTCAACTTAATAGAGTCAGCTTTAGGGGTGAGAATTATTAAGTCGACTCAAGCAAGTGCTTATGTCGACTTAATGAACTCCAAATGTGGCCATGGAGTTGCTTAAGTCAACTTAAGCCTCCAGTGTAGACTTAACCTAAGGTACTTATTTTTACCCTCTGGAATTTGGTACATCAAAAAAGCACATTGAATCCCCACATTCACCATTGTTCCATAATTATGATACATTTTTTTAAAAGTATGCCTTGTGAGATACCATTTTTAAAATCTTCATTGGTGAAATTATGTTCTGGTGGAGTGTATGTACTATCACTGTATGCTTTGTGTGTTACTGAAACATGTTGTCTTCGAAGCATTTGATGAAGTGGGATTTTCTCCCACGAAAGCTCATGCGAAAAATAGATCTGTTAGTCTTTAAGTGACACGACTCCTTGGTTTTTTTGTTTTTTGTTTTTTTTTTTTTTCTGGACTAGACTAACATGGCTATCCCTTTGGAAATAATCTTTCAGATATTACACTCTACCAGAGGTCCTGATGGCTTATGAAAGGGAATGCATTTTCCCAACAGTCATCCCAGAAGATTTCTCAGAGAGAGTGTGTAAACACTGAAGAGTGCTTGACCAGTTGGGGTGGACCTGCACGTCACAACCATTGATCTTTCTAATAATCTGAAAGCAACTATAAAGAGGGGAAGTGATATCATGACTTGGCCTCTCTCCCCTGCACTCCCGACATCTGGAAGAACGTCTGGAGGACAGATTGTGAACTGGGGGAGGGTGGCCCCAGACTGGAAGACTGTATTGAGAAACAGAAACCTATTTGTACCACCTGTCAGATGCTGCTTGCTTCAAATCCTGATTAATTTGTAGAACTCAGACTGCAAATTTATTTTTATTTCTTAAGTAACCAACTCTAATCTCCATGCTTGCTACTTTTAATCACTTAAAATCAGGGTGATTTGGTTGACGTGCTTCAAAATCCTGCAAAGGCTGCATATCCCCTCCACATCAAGAAAGGGTAGGGCTGTGTAATGAACTGACACTGGCCAGGCTTCTAATCATCGCAACCCCATAATGTTCTGGAGTGCAAGTCTGGGAAGCTGGGGGAAATTGGCTGGAGCTTCCCTATTGATGGTTCATAAGTGACTGCAAAAGCATTCATGTAACAGTTGAGTGTTTCCCTGCCTGTGGATGTCCGTGTTAAGTGCAGCTACCAGAGGTTTGTGGCTTGACACATCATCCCAGTCTGAGAAGGATGGGGGACAGAGGTATCACTGTTCCACAGTCCAAGTGGCACCTCAGGAACCCCATCATGTATTCATTAAAATAATATTTACTTAACCTCCTGGCACACAGGTAAGCAAGAGAAGTATCTCCATTTTACAGATAGAAAGATACAGAAAACCCTCAGCTTTGTGTAAATGGTCAAAAGTCTGTTGAGTGAATGGGACTGAGGATCTTCTATTTAAGCTACACTATGCGCTGGAGGTACAAGACCCCTGCTCACATGCATGTACTTGTGTTAGTGCTCAGTGAGCTACAGGAAATATAACTAATGGCATAGCCATGGGAACACATGCATGGCAGAGCCCTGCTGAGCACAAACCCATGGACATCATTAAGTTGTACTTCTGCTGCTTCTGTGCAATGGGCAGAACTAGAAACAATGGTGAATAACCACAATTCTGACATACGTGGCATCACTGAAACTGGGTGGGATAATTCACATGGCTGGAATGGTGGTATAGAAGGGTAAAGCTTGTTCAGGAAGGACAGGCTAGAAAAAAAGGAAGAAGGTGTTTTTTATATCAAAGCTATATCCACTTGCACTGAGGCTGAGAAGGAAATTGGAGGCTGACCTGCTGAAAGTCGCTGGGTAAGGATAAAGGGAGTAAAAGAAATAGGGGTGATATCATGGTGGAGTCTACTATAGACCACCAAACCAGGAAGATGAGGTGGATGAGGAGGCTTTTTTTAAACAACTAACAAAATCATCCAAAACACTGAATTTGGTGATGAGGACAACTTCAACTATCCAGGCATTTGTTGGAAAAATAACACATCTGGGCACAGATTATCTAACAAGTTCTTGGAATGCATGGGAGATATCTTCTTTTATAGGGGAACAAAGTGATTAGGGAAAAGACTGTTTTAGATTTGATATTGACAAATGGAGAAGCTGGTTGAGACTTTGAAGGTGGAAGGCAGCTTGGGCAAAAGTGATCACAAAATGATCACAAAATGAGTTCGTAAGTGTAAGGAATGATAGGAAGGGGAAACAGCAGAATAAAGACAGTGGATTTTAAGAAGGTATATTTTAGCAAACTCAAAATTGATAGGTAAGATCTCGTGAGACGCAAGTCTAAGGGGGAAAGGCAGTTCAAGAGAACTGACAGCATTTTTTAAAAAGACATTTCTGAGGGCCAAAGAATGAACTATCCCAAAGCGTAGAAACAACATTATGAGATAACAAGTGTGAAAAACTGGGTAAGGGTATGGGGGATAATTGGCACCTATATAAGAAAAAATACCCAGATATCAGGATTTTAAATTGGGACATCTGGCCACTCTGCACAGGAAAGATAGGAAATATTCAGGGCTGGCTCAAGGGGTTGTGGCACCCCAAGTCCAACTCCTCTCCACCCTGCTAGCAGCCCACCACTGGGATGGGGAGGCAGGCAGGCTGGCCTGAGGCCAGGCTCTGAGCTCCTGCCCCACCACGGGGCCGGCTGATCCACTCTCAGGGGTGGGGTGAGCCAGCTCACAGCTTGAGTTCTCCCATTCTCACCCCGACCTCGAGCTGGCCACTCCACCCCAGGGGACAGGGCGGGGCAGCCACATGGTTCAGGTGGCTGGGAGCCCTAAAGCTGCACCAGAAGCCCCACCATGTGTGGCAGTCAGCCCTGCCTCTTCCCATGGTTAACTGGTCAGGCCACAGCCAGTGCCCCTGAGCTTCGACACCCCAAACCAGTGTCACAGTAGCTTGCCCTTAGAACTGGCCCTAGAAACATGGTAAGAGACCATCTTATCCTAACCAGAGTTTGAATGACCTGAAATTCAAAAAACAGTCATACAAAAAGTTACATCTAGTTCAGATTACAAAGGAAGAATATATATTTAAAAAAAAAAAAAACCAACACAAGCATCGTAAGGACAAAATTAGAAAGGTCAAGGCAAAAAAAGAGATTAAACTAACCAGTGACATAAAGAAGCAACAGTCTATACTTATATGGACACCACTTTTACAAGACTATGACAAATTTTGTACAAAGTATGCCTTGTAGGGTATCATTTGAAAATTCATAATATACTGGATATTATTGTCCTGTTGGAATATGTGTAGCAACACTATATGTGATGTTATGAGATTGTGCTGTATGACTGTTACTGAAATATTTTGTAATTCAGGATAATGCCCACAAACCAGCTTTTCAGAGACAAAGACACACTGGCACCACAGACAGGTATCAACAAAATAAAGTGGTCTATCATGTACACAGGGAAGACATGACTAAGAAATTTACATCACATCAGAGGAATGTTTCATCTCTCACAACCACAATGGATTATGTGTTCCCTACACTCCAGCAGAGGATAATCCTCAAAGAGGGGAAAAGGTGTAAGAATGAGAAACCATGGCTTCAACCTCACCTCCTCCTTTCTCTTGGCTCATGACATCAGTGAACACCTGAAGGCAGTGCTTTATTTGTGAACAAACAGGTGCCAGCGATCTAGCAGGCTTTTTTTTTTTTTTTTAATTTACCTTTATAACTAACATGAGAAGCCTAGAGGTGCTAGGGCTATGAATGGCCTTGCTAGAGGTACTAGGGCTCAGCCCTCCCATAAATTGAGGACTGCCTGAAGGACTTGAGTTGGGAAGGGCTCCTGGATGAAACGGAAATCAGCCTGTAAACTATTGGTATTACAACTTGTGATGAGAGAAGGAGAGAGTTATTATAATTCCTGTTAGTGTCAAAGTTAGGAATTAGCTTGCATTTTTATCATTTCATTTCTTTCATAACCAACTCTAACTTTTATGCTGCTTAATTGTAAGGCTTAAAAGTTGCAGTCATTTAAAATTGTTCTGTAGTTAATACATTTATTTTAGTATGTTACCTAATCAAGTGCATCTTTGAAGTGTTTGGGAGGCTCCATTTAAGACAGCAAGGCTGGTACATAATCATTTTTCCTTTGTCGAAATGCCAGACTTCATATGAACTTGTAGTGTCCAGGAGGGACGCATTACCTCAATGACAAGTCTATGTTAGAGAATGTTAACATCATTTTAGGAAAAAGAAGTATTGTTGTACTTGCTAAGTTGTCTGAATTTATGAATGGTTCTAAATGTAACATATGGAGATGAATTTTCTACTATTATAAATGGGTGAAACACCACTGAGATCAGTGGAGCTGTGTCCATTCACACCATAGTTTCCCTAATGTAAAGCTGCATAAGTATTCTGCATTCTACATTCATTTTTTAAACAGTTTTAAAGAATTACATATCTGTCATCTACCTAACCAAGACAGAAAGAGACTGGACCACCAAAAATTGAAAAAATTATTTTATTATATAGCTTGTATACGATAAGGTATGCAGGAGGTTGCCTTAGAGAACATATTGCACCATGCTATAAACATTTTACAGTTCTAGGTTGTTCATCTCCATTTATATAAATCAGCAGGATGTACCCCATCACAAGATCAATACAATTTTCAAGTACCTTTGTATACACACCGTTCTGGTTTACAGAGCTGTATTAAGTGCAGAGGGAAAGCTATCCTTTACATTTAGACTTTAAAAGAAGTAAATAGTCAATTACCAGAGTAACTTAAATGGGTGGAAAGAACTGGACGAGCACATTAAATATGATAGAGAGAATGCTTTCCATTTAATCAAAGTGCCAGAACAGTATATATTATTTTAAATATCACAGTGCTGCTGACAATACACAGAGATAGGCAGGGCTGCATTTATTACAGCCTGCTTCTAATTTAAAGAATGAAAAAATTTCATAAACATGTACTTCAAACTTCTTTTGCACTCGTCTGAAAATACCTGTGTGCAATGCCTTTACACTCAATTACAAAAAATATATATACTTGGAATTCTCGAACTGCACAGCAGCATTTCTAAAGATCTGCATAATCTAGTCAGTAAAATCTCAATCATCTAATTTCATTATCTGCCCCGTCACAATTCTTCAGTATAATAATTCAGCAAGGCTACAAAGGCTGCAGATATAGAGCTTCAAGGAAAACTGATAAAGGAACATTTACATAAGTACAAAATATACAGCAAAGTTAAAGTTTCATTAAATAAAATATATAGAGAGCTGACTGTTGTGAACCATTGGCTAACACCTTATTTTAAGGGGTAAACTTTGGGGAACTTTTCTCCACTGAGCTATGGGAGACTTACACAGCAGTAATGGGAGTTGAACAACTATTTCCCATACACATCGGTAGATGTTCCCTCTAAGAGCCTCCGGCAGCTGAACAACTCATGTTGCTCGCTGCGCGGGGCCCCCCCACCCCCCACGCAGGCCCAATCCTGGTGGCCCCCCCCGTGGGCCCTATCCTGGTGCATGCGCCCCTCCCCGCAATCCTACCCTGCTGCTGGAGCGGCATGGCCCTGCCACAGCTCCTGGGGCCAGAGAAGCACTACGGAGCATGCTCAGACATTCTGGGCATGCTCTGTTAGAGCGTCTCTGGGCAGGAGTTTTGAAAACTCCCTGCTCCACAGGAGCTCTGAGCAGGGCCTCTGGCTGCCGGCCCTGTGCGGCCGTGGGCCTTCCCTGCACGGGGGAGTTGTGGCGGGTTGCACGGCCACGCACCTGCGCAGCTTAGGAAGTTTCAAGCACAGCTCCTGCATTCAGTGAGAATTAAGCATACAACCATCCGTGTATTATGCTGAAAAGTGGAGCAGAGCAATTTCTGGTGTAACTCCAATACAGCTGCCACAAAACCCTAGAAATGAGTTTGGCCCAGTGTATCATAACACTACTAACTTCACTAGTATTCAGAAAACACCGCTAACCACGGCAATTTATTTTTTAGACTAGAGGAGTGGCTACATATACATCCGCACATGAATTCTTCTGTAATCTAGCAATCAATGTACCATTAAAATAAAGTGTTGCCAAAATATTCCATTTTTTCTGTTGTTTAAAATAGTTAGATATGAAAATTACCTAGTTTATCTTAACTTGATCATCTAAAAGCAATTTAAAAAAAATAAGTCCCCATTTTAAACCAACTATTTGCAGGGCTCGACAAAATTGGCTACCAGTTAGGTGCCAGCAATTTTATTTTTGGTCTTCAGGGGGCACTCTTCTACTGCATTTCTGCAACAGAGCTAGGAGCCAGGCTACAATCCCGGTTGCCATGGTGACTTGGCTCCCGGCTTTTGTCAAACCCTACCTAACAGTTTTGGAAGGAATGGTAAATGCTTCCATGTTACATTAGCAAAGAGGTATACTACCATCACAGACTGCAGCAGAACTGTATCCCAGATGTTTACTCTTGGTCCAGGCGTATATTAACTGTTGCAAAGCATCGACTTAGGCTCTGAAATAATGGTGCAATAAGAACATCTGTCACGCTCTTCCAGACAGTCTGTATTGAAGGCAGGACCATGAGGCAGGTCTTTACAAAGGGCATCACAATCCTAGAAAGGAGAAAGTGGAAGATTTAAGGATTACTTCTACTACAGAATAATAGATTTGCCAATCAATCCTCAGCTACCTTTATTAAGGACAGTATAATCTTATTTAACCTAAAAGCTTTCAGAGACATTTAAACTTTCAGAAAAATGGGAATTTGGCTGTCTTGGGAAGCAAGATATGGCGTACTCTGTATTTAAGGGATATGACTGATCTTCATTTATCTAGGCATTTTGGTAAGCTAGAAGTCATTTAACAGGTGGTCAGTGGAGATAAAACAAAATAAACATAAAAATAATTAAGTTACAGTTCAACATTAGCTAAATGTAATTTTCTAAAAGGCTGAGCCATATGTAGCAGAGTAACACTAAATGTTTGTCTCTTTGGATTCTCACCATTGTCAGCTCCAGTTCAACAATGCAAACAGCACACTAATATGTCTATGTTGCACTCTCAGCTGACCCAGATGGATTTAAAAAAGAATAGTTCCTCTAAAACTGTTCTGTTCTGTGTCTCTGCTGAAACAGCAAGCAATGTACATACCATACAGAACTCTGAATGTTACTGGAATAATATGCATGTAGAAGAGGGTATGCTACACCAAATGTGTGGCTATAGGTACACAGAGTGTAACTTTTAAAGACTAACAAATGTATTTTATCTTTAAAAGTGCCACAGGACTTCTTGTTTGTTTTGCTGAACTAGACTAACACAGCTACTTCTCTGGAACATGTCTACAGTGTAACTGTGTATTCAGTTTATCATCACTATACATATAGTGTGTTGCACATGATTTGCCAGATAAATTGCGCCTTCTTTTCTGGGGCTCATTAATTTTCCATGCCTAGTTTATGATTTTCCTTAATTTCATCTGATCAAAATTATTTGCTGAATCATCTGGTGCAACTTCTATTGCAACCCCAAGTCCTCTGGCGGAAGCTGCATCAGGAGTGGGGGACAGGAAAAAAAAATCACTCCAATAGACAGGTTGTGGTAACACTGCAATCCTCAGGCAGAACCACTGGCAAGGGCAGCAGTGACAGAACCTGCCCTTTAGTGGACATTTCCGACTGTTCCCACAAGTATTCTGGAACAACCCTTTCCTTGGCTGGCCCCTCTTACTTTCTGGGGTGCGCATTGCACAGGATTGCTTCAAGTTGTATGGTGGAGTTGGGCTGCTTGAGTCACTTAGCTTCCCTCAGAGCAATGGGCATGTCTACGGTGCATCTGAAAGCAATTGTCCCAGCTTGGGTCCACAGACTTGCACTAGCAGGCTTTGTGCTAGTGCTCGAAAAATACCTATGTAGATGATCCATTGGTTTTATGGATGGTGGAGCAGTTCAGGTTCTCAAGCCCCCTCCGGCCAAAGATGGAACATATTCCAAGCTGTTATGAGCCATGCTAGTGCCAGTCTGTGGATTTGGGTTCAGAGGCTTGCTCCTACATGCTCAATGGGAAAGCACTGCCACAGTTCCCAACAGTGAATCAAACCCTTGGGCTTTGAAAATAATCAAAGTGATAATTAAGGTTCATAAGAGGAGGGTTGACAAGATTCAATAGGCATAAAAGTGTTGTGCCACTATTACACCACAGAAAACCATACTGACCCTGCAGAGTTTAGACGGACAAAGGAGTCCCACTAAGGCAAAGGGGGATTTGCCTAAGAAAGCTCAGAAGACTGGGACATGTTGCACACTGCTAAAATATTTTCAAGCTGTATTGCAATAATTCAGCATTGTTCCATCTGCACACATTCCTCTGAATAACATGCATTCTCCTTTTCTTACTGAACCACAAGTTAGCTGGGTGTGATGGGGCTTCTGTTCCCAGACACTCTCTGGGATAGAAACTGTCCATGTTATTTGTCTGGACAGCGACTAGTACAATGGGGCTAGAACTACTAAACAGACTTCTAGAGCACTGTGCAATAGAAGCCCACAGACAAGTAAAAAGTCATCTTTGAGATGCCACATCCAGCTCTTGTGGTGTTTATGACTTTGGTCAGCCTATGGAGAGTGCCAGTCACAAGAATACTCCATGCTGCCCAAAGTGGAATGGGATATGGGAACCAATAGACTAGAAGATCCACGCCTTACAAACAGCTAGGTGAGGTGAGGAAGACAGAGAGAGAAACAACATTCCTTCCATTTCATTTCTGAGAAGCAGGTAGAGGGGGTGAGGGAGGTCAGACAACTCTCATCTTGAGACACAGCCACAAAATGTCAGGATGGTTGATCAGTGGCTCTGATTCTGTTCATTCACTGAGGATGTGGCTTTCAGATCTCAGTACCTTGTAGTCACCAAGGTTGCGTACTGCTCCTGTGCTCCATGAAATTGAGGTGTGGAGGAAATGTGAAAAGAGAGAGGTCTTCCATCCAGGACCACATTCTTAGTATTGACTGTGCACCTAAGCAAGTGGTGGATGGAAAATTAGGTCACGTGGCCCTAATACAGAGTAATGCCAAGCACCTGCAGTTCCAAGTGAGGTCAAAAACATGGTGCTTGCTGGGTCTTGGGCAGGGGCAGAGAGGAACTGGTTTTGCAACCCAGGACAGAATATCTGTGCATGCTGCTCCAATCTAATGGAAGGTTCCTCAAAGGGAGCTCTGAGTCCTCAGCTTTTGAGCAAAGAGCAGGATGTTTTTAAAGAAAAAAGAGTAGGTCCAAATTCTTCCATGAGCTTCACGAGTAACACTTCAAAGTGGTTGTACAATGTAACTTGGAGCAACATTTAGTGCCTGATATATAGTGAGAGTCAGCATTCTGAATGCATCACTTGGGACACTGGTTTTGAAACTGGGCAACCTAGCCACAAAACAAACCACTTCAGAAAATTCCAGCTCAAGTTTAAGGATTTTCTTCAAAGTTTACTCAGGATATTCACATGGAACTCTAACAGCTGGTGTGACAAATTTTCCACAACTTCAAGTCTGTGTTATGAGAGAAAGAAATCACTATGAGCAAAGGAATACAGAGAAGTTCCAAGAAGTAAATACTGCATATATTTGCGTATAAGCCTAGAATTTTCTTCCTTGAAATCCCCTTTGAAAAAGGCACTTGGCTTATGAGTGAGAAAATTGCATACTAAAGAGTAACGGTAAGCATGCTGGAAATAGAAACAATTCGGCAGAACGCTGCAGCAGGAAGCAACCCCAGCCCAGGCTGGGAGTTTTGAAATCTCCCATTCTGAACATGCTCAGGGTGGGAGCCCCAACATGTGGCTGCCAGCACAGCCAGATAAGGGGGACCTGAGTGTGGGGGGTCGGCCCACGGGAGCCAGTGGCAGGGCTGGGGGTTTAGGAAGGGGATTGGGGCAACTTGGGCCAGAGCACAAAGCTGGCGGCAGGATGGGGAAGGGCTAGGGAAGGGTGCAAGTCAGCCCTGATTTTGAACCTCAGCTTATATGTGGGTCATGAGGTTTTTCAGGTTTCTTGGGTTAATAGCCAAGGGTTGGCTTATATGTGGATTGGCTTATAGGAGAGTATATACATCAATCTGTTGGCAGGCACTGGCACAGTTTCAGACATTGTCATTCTTACCAGATAGTATAACCATAGAGAGCAGCTTAATGCAGACAGCAGGAGGGAGGGTCTAAACCAGGGGTACACAAAACTGGCTCACAGCTAGGTACCAGCAATTTTATTTCTGGTCACCAGAGGGCACTACTCCATTACATTTCTGCAGTGGACCTTACTCCATGCCATATCTGGGGGCCTTCTGAGCCCACTAGATCCTAGCCAGCACAGCTCCTTTCAAATCCATGCTCCCAGAGAATACAGACTGGTCAGATAGTGCTGCATAGCTGTTAAGGGAAACTCAAGTTGGGAAAACTTTGTTCAGACAGTCTTAATAACTTCCAAGCACTACACCCTGTCCAGGGCAGGGAAGGAGTCATCAAGGCAGCCAACTTTTCTACATTCATCCAATCAGAATAAGGTGTCCTTGGTACTAATAATTGTTTTTGGTGGGGGCAAGTAAGTATGTCTGGAGGGAGACTGAGGTTAAAACTGGTTGCCTACAGCTAGACCCCCTACATCTCTGCAGCGCTGAGTCACTGCAGCTCCTGTTCAAGTCAATGGGCATTATTCACATGAGTGAGACTTAGCATGTATCTGACCTTCTGAGGCCTAATTCAGTAAAAGTAATGTCTCTGTTCCACTGTATGAAAGCAGAAGAGAAGATTCAGTGCCACAGAAGCACAATGAACTGGGGCTCATGAAATTAGACTACAACATCTTCAGGTGTTTAAATTGTTCTAAAGCTTTGACTGTTAAGCTCCAGGCATCCAAGCCCGAAAGCAAGTTCTGTCAATGGAAATCTTATTTGAAACTAAAAGGTAAAGAAAATCTTGGTTTGTGGATATCGAACTGGGTACTTGGTCATCCTACTTTTTCAACCTACTTTGGCAGCCAGATGGATTCTCAAATTCCTCCATGGAGCCCTTACATTCCCCTCCACCATTCTCTTTCCTTCCATCTGTCTCCACAATCTAGTTCAGTGTTTCCTAACCAGTGTGCCATGAGCTCTGAGAAGGTATGCCACAAAATTTTTTGAAAAATTATTCAAGGAGCTCTGGATTGGCTCACTAGCTCATGAATATTCATGAGTTCATTTGGAAACTATATGCTCGTGTGCCTCAAATTAATTAAAGGTAGCCAGGTGTGCCACAGCAGAGAAAATTTTCGGAACCACGGATGTAGCTGCCTCTTTGTTCTGAAGATTCTCTGCAATAGTGGCCAAAATGTAACAAAGTACATCAGCTGCCCTTTGAGTTTCTAGGGGCACTGTGTCCTCCTGCAGAATCAGGCATGTGGCCAGATCAGATTGCCTGAGCTCAGCAGGGGCACCCTTTCTTGGAGGTGTCCTGAATACACTGCTTTCCAAATAGTAAGGAGTATGCCTCACATTCAATGGCATGGAGAGCAGCTTTATTAGTAACAACCGAGAGAGGCAAGATGCACCCTATGGTTACTTTTTCATCAGAGGTGGCATGGGAAAGGAGAAGCAACTGTCTCAGTTGAGTAAGACTGAGTTGGGGAGTGGGTGTCAACAGGGCTGGATAAAAAGTACTGAGATCTTAAGATATTCAAAAGCCCATACCATAAAAAATAAAGAGAAAAATGTATGACATTACAACAAAAAGGATAATGAAAAAATAAATGATAAACCATTATATTTTCATATGCACATACACAAAGATGCAATGAAAACCAACTAAATAAAACGTACATCTTGCAGAAAGACTTATTTGCATTATCATTTTCAATTATGACAAATCTTCGTTCATTCCAACATATTTAGAGGTCCCAAGCCATGGCGTACTAGGCTTGTGCCTAAATTCAGCACTGGGTGACAAGCTGATGCAAAAAAGTTGTGATGGGAGGGAGGGAGAAAGGAACACATGGCTTTCCTGCCCAGCTGGCACAGTACCCCTGCCAAACCTTTGCAATTCAATACACTATGATTAAGCAATCCTTACAGCCCCATACACTAAATTATCATTGTTATTAATTAGCTCACACAGTAGCAGCTAGAGCAGTGTTTTCCATCCAGTGTGCCACGGCACACAGGTGTGCCATCAAGTCTGAGCACGTGTGCCACAAAACTTTTTGAAAAACTGCTCAGAGCTCTGGATTGGCTCATGAATATTCATGAGTTCATTTGGAAACTATATGGTGGTGTGCCTCAAATTAATTAAAGGTAGGGAAGAAAACGTTGGGAACCACTGACTTAGAGGCCCTAGGCAAGATCAGGACCCTATTGTGCTAAACACTGCACAAGTACAAACTACATGGTCCCTGTCCTAAAGAGCCTGCAATCTTAATAAAGCAGACATATGCAGGGTAGGAAAAGCTTTTTTTTTTTTTACAGAAGAGGAAGTGAGTCACAGAGACTTCATTATTTTCAGTATGGTCCCTTGAAAAACATCACATCACCCTAAATGTGCTAGCTGTAGAAGTGATTATCCTTAATCAACAAGATCTATGGCTACTTCATAAGAACTGTTCACTCCCTTGCCCATGAAGACTGAATTTATTAGGCCCTTCTTAACTGTATATGGACGTCAACCTTGGAGAAAGCCGACAACTCAGGTGGAAGGCACCACATCTACTCACCAGATGTGCAGGCAGCTGAGCACTGCAAAGACAATTCCCGCAACCAGAGCCAATGGGATAGCAAGGAACAGAGTCAGGAGCTTGTATAGCACGTATTTGCTGAGCTCAAAGAGAGCATGGCTGCAGATCCAAACTTTGTCGAAGGAGTGAGATGATGCAGGCTCAGCTATCACGTCCTCAAAGCCCAGCTGGAACGACAGAGACCCAGCCGCCCACCCCGGTTAGATCAGCTGCTGTCTCTAAAGGCAGCTGTACCCATACAGGACTGAGGATGACAATCCCAGGGCCAGTATTCTCCCCAAGACTTGAAATTGGGGAGGGTTAGGGGGTGCTTGCTAATTTGATACAACTGTTACTAGCTGACAACTGGGGGTGTGTTGGGAAATTCGGGGGGGGGTGTTAGAGAAATCCCTACCAGGGGCTTTTAATGTGGCTAGTGGGGAGACAGTAGAGCAAGCTACACTGGGTTTTGTTAAGCACCCTGTCCCGGGCTTAGGGCGCAGTGACTTTTGGCTCCAGAATAGGGTTACCAGATACCAACGCCTGGAAAGGAGGACAGGGCAGTAGGAAAAGGAGGACATTGGAGGCAGGGCTGGCTCTACCATGAGGCAGGAGGCAGACGTGGCTTCAGGTGACAGTCCTTAGAGGCACCTAGCCCCCCAAAAATCAGGCTGGCTCCTGCCCCTCCAACTCTTTCCTAGCACCTCAGGCACTGTTAGTCAACCTGCAAATTAAGTCATGTAGTCAGGGTGCACTTTATCTGCAAGCAGGCGCTGGAGATTTTTGCACTTTGGAAAACTGTTTCCAACCTCCATGAATGAGATGGGGGGCACCAAACCGAAATGTGGCTTGGGGCGCCACGACCCCTCGAGCCGGCCCTGACTGGAGGGCACACATTAATGTCATATTCTGCTGTTTTTAGGCGCCCTGGGACGCTTGCCCCTAAAAAGAGGGTGTTCTGGGATGTCCCAGCATCCTTTACCCCCTGGAAGTACAAAGCCAGACAAACGCCTGCGGGAGGAGGAGGTGAAGGTAAGACGGGGGACATGTCCTCCCCCAGCCCAGGGCCAGGGCCAGGGCCAGCCGGACTGAGCCTGACCCCCGGAGCTGCCCTGGGGCGCGGTGCTCGGCGCTGCCGGGGGAAGAGGGGAGGTGCCCGGGGCCCCGTCGGAGCAGGAGCCGCCTGACCTGCAGGTGGGTGTTCAGCCCCCGCGGGTCCCTGGCCGGCCGCTTCTCCTCGGCCACGAAGATCCTGGCGTCCCCCGTCTCCTGCTCCAGCCCCATGGCCGATCCGCGCCGCTCCGCTCCCGCCCGGCTCCTCCCGCCTGTGGCTGGGCCGGGCGCGGGTGGAGCCGCCTGGCTCCCCGCCTCGCGCCGCCGCCTGCGGGCCGGAGGGGCTGCGGCTCCCGCGATGTGCATCCCACGGCAGAAAGCGGGCTGCGGGGCTGCACCTAGCGCCGAGATGGGAAGAGGACTGACACCAAAGCCTGGCAAGGGAAGTAGGAAAAGGACGTTGGAGGACCCGTGGAAAAAATGCAGGATTCAGGGAATATGCTTCTGGTTTAGGCGGCTCTGGAACACTTCCCCCCAAAAAGAGGCATTCCAGCATACTTTAGGTCCTGTAGGTAAAAAGCCAGACAAAATCATGGGTTTTGAGAATGCCTGCTGGATGGAGGATGGAAAGGAGGACATGTCCTCCGTCGCCTGACAGCTGGTGACCCTGGCCGGCTGGCACTTTGAGCACCAGTCCGGCTGGGCAGGGCAGGAGGAGGCGGCTGGGCCTGCAGCAGCCGAGTGGGGCTCCTTGGTCAGCTGGCGACAAGGTTCCACCAGTGCAGGGGCGGCCCAGCGGCTACACTGGCCACAGCGGGGACAGGGTCGTGCCACCCACCCCTCCTGAGCAGGCCGGTTGTTGGTGTTTATTAAGAACATAAACGTGGCCATGCTCAGGGGTCCGTCTAGCTCAGGGGTCTCAAAAACACGGGCTGCATGCAGGGGCGTCACTGGCACCTGGCACACAGGGCACATGCCCCAAATCCCAGCACCAGTACCTCGAGTGTCTGGGGTAGCTCCTGCATCTCTCAGCCCCGTCCCAGGCTGGAGGTCCAGGGCACAGCTGGCTGCTGCCCCTGCCTCTCCCGTCTGCCATGGCACCTGCTGCTCCCAGCCCGGTCCCCAGCCAGGAGTGCAGGCTGGGCCACCTGCAGCAGTGCCAGCCTCTCTCGGCCCTGTCCCCAACCCCATTCCTGGCCGGGAATCCAGGGCCAGGCAGGTGGCAGCAGGAGCCCGAGGCCAGATTGGGCGCCAGCAGAGATGGGGCCATGGGGGGCGGGGCCCATGTCCCAGGTCTTTCCCCAGGGCAGCAATGCTCCTGGCCACATGTGGCCCCTGAAGCTATTTCCTGCAGCCTGCAAAGACACTGTCTTTACCAATATTTGCAGTATCATCATATGAAAAGGTTTCAGTGGTGCAGCCCTCGAGCTAACATACTAGCTGTGTTTCCTCTAAGCTGTGCACGTGTGTGCATGCACAGGTTGTGAAACCCATGCACACAACAAAATAGCGCACAAAAACATTCAACAGTGCTAATATTTTTATGCTACTTTAAGAAGGCAGTTTCAAGTAGTACGTTTCAAATAAGGTTTTGTAATTTATAAAATCATTTCCATCACCATATCAAAATAAAATTTAGATAGTATTTGCATCATACATACTTTGTTTCATTGTGCTCACAAGTTTGGCCACACTCACTGGAGTGTGCACAAACGTGGACACTGGTTTCAAACATCTGCACAAAAGAAATTTTTTGCACACACAGCCTATGGACAATCAGAGGAAACATTGCATAATAGTCTTCATGTGGCTCTTGTGGTGATTTGAGTTTGAGAGCCCTGATCTAGCCCAGTAGTTCCCAAGATTTTCTCTGCCATGGCACACCTTGCTATGATGAATATTCATGAGCCAATCTAGAGCTTTCTGAGTAGTTTTTCAAAAAAGTTTGTGGCATACCTGCTCAGACCTTATAGCACACCTGTGTGCTGTGGCACACTGGTTGGGAAACACTGATGTAGCCTGTCTTCTGGCAGTGGATGGTGCAAAGCAGCACAGTTACTGAGGGAGGAGTTCCTTCTTGTCCATTGGCAACAGCTGGCAGTCAGAGACTTAGGGCCATCCGCATAGGTTGCTTGTCTTCATTGTCTTGGCTGATAGTTGTCGATGGAGCTGTCATCCATGAACTTACCAAGTTTTTTTTTTTTAAATGCTGTTATACTTCTGGACTTCACAATATCCCTTGGCAATGTGTTTCACAGGTTTAGTGCGCATGTGAGAATAAGCATTTCCTCTGTTTTGCTTTAAACTTGTGGTCTGTTAATTTCATCAGATGACCCCTAGGTCTAGGGTTTTGTGAAGTGGTAGATAATACTTCCTTATGTACTTCCTCCTCAAGGTTCATGATTTTATTGACCTCTATCATGTCATCACAGCATATCTGAAAGCTTGTCTGAGGTTGCTGGGCTTTCACTGTGGTGGTTACATCTGGAAATGAAGGGAAATTGAAAGTATTAGCTACATCGCCTGTCTTGAGCATAACAATATTTAGGGTTTGATTTGGAAACATTCAGTCACTGGGATGAGTTTGGTTTCACAGGAAGGAAAAATGCCTGAAGACTATTGGTACGAGAAAGTGCATCCAAGATTAGAACCTACATTCCTATTATTAACTGATGCAGAAACATGAGGTTTAAAAGAGTATAGATTCACGTTTGGCCACATCAGCACCCACGCTGCCAGTAGTGGAAGGCAAACAAATGAAAAATCCTGACCGAGAGATTAAGAGAGGGAGCAATGACTTTACCCATCCAAATTGTGTCCAATCTTGTTGGTCTACAGAACCTAAATTTTCTTGTCTCTTATTCCATAAACATACCCATAGCCTAGCATCTGATGCAAAGAAAATGAGAAGTGATGCAATTATCCATCATCTTTAAGATTTTATCCTGTAAAAATCAAAGATGGGTTTGTATGTTTGCTGATGCTATCATAATGTATCTCCTCCCACTTTTCGCTTAGTTTACCTCTTCTCGTTCAGCACCAATGACAATAAGTATAATAAAAAATTAAGTCCATCCTGTGTAAAACAGTGTTTGAGAAAGGTGTCCTTTTTAAATCTTTCTTAGTAAAATCCTCTAATACAGGCTACATCCAAGCCCTAGTTCCAGAGCCCTGTTGGAGACCATTGCAGGCTGTTCTCCTGAAACAAAAGAAAACTCCATTCTCTGATTGGCCTCATTTATTTGGTTTAGATATCAAAAGCAAAAGGCAGTGAGATTCTGAGATGCTGCACAGTGCTTCTGGGCTGTCTGCTTAAACAAACCAAACCATAGACAACAGATAAACAAAATAGGGTTTAATTGCCAAGTCTATAGAATTAGACTTCTTGTTCTACACAACTAGACTCCCAAAACTTCCTGAGGGAAATGGAGACAGGTTCCTTTAGCTTACCCTCCCTGGAGACACTCCTATTTGTAATTCGCTCTTTTAGGAATCCAGCACAATGACCTTTCCTGAAACAAGCTCATATGGGGGTCAGGTGTCCTTTTCTCAGCTCTCTGTAACTACGTGAGGAACTCCTTTGGTTGCTAGATTTCCCTGGAGCACCACTGACTTAATGTCTAGGCAGATGGTTTTTTCCTTTATTAGAGAGATTGGGGTAGGAGTCTGTCAAGAGATTCAGGGTGCTGAGAGTTTGGTGGCCTAGTTCCAAAGGGGTAGCCATGTTACACTAGTTTAGCAAAAGAAGCAAGGAGTCCTGTGGCACTTAAAGACTAACAAATTTATTTATCGCATGAGTTTTCATGGGAGAAAATCCCACTTCAAAGCATCTAACGAAGTGGGATTTTCTCTCATGAAAGCTCATGCGATAACTAAATCTGTGAGTCTTTAAGAGCCACAGGACTCCTTGCTTCTTTGGTGGCCTAGTGCATTTGTAGTGCTATTCACAGAGACATTTGTTTTTCTTATGTGTGGCCTAATTTATGTACGATAGATAGATAAATGTAGTGACCTCTGAGATGCACCACACTGACTAGGTATTTGTCATTTACTAAAATTTCCATTGTTGACAGATAAATTAACTGAAAATATTTTTGTTCAACCATATCTTTTAAAAGACAGCATTTAGATACTGAGATCAAGAATAAAATAAAATCCCATATAAATGGATGAGAGTTCAGGTTGTGTTGTGATTGAAAACTATGAGTTTATTTGTACTAGATCAGAATGATGGGCCAAATGCCCATTTACACTACAGTTGCTGTATGCCATTCTCTCACTGTAAAGAAAGTTTAATAGAGTGTGTACCTGGCCAGATGTATAAAAAATTTATGATCTTCTTAATTAATTCTTTCCTTGCTTTTAAATTCTTAGGTTTGTGAATGGTGTAATTAATAGGTAAATATGCTGTTAGTTACTATACCTTTTTAAATTAAAGTTATTTTAGATTAATTTTTCAAGTTCATTAAAGGCAACTTATGGGCTGGTCAGTTCCCCTCTAACTCTGAACAACATAAGTCAGTTTGTCCTTTGTTCTATAAGTAAAGGATGTTCCTGTTTAATCTTTGAGCATCGCATTTATTGTTATAATACTTTATATACAAATGGAAGCTATCTTTCCTGAACATAAAAAGGATGCCAGTTGGATCTCTGCTGGCAAAATTTTTTAAAATTAAACTTTGTTTTGAAAGGAAAGACCTCTCTGATCTTTTCACTGGGATCCTGGTTACTGTCCAGCTGAGTATCTATCTACCTAATTCAGTAAAGTTTTCAGTGTTTTCCTTCTATTATTAAAAAACAAAACAAAACAAAAAGCCCCCTTGTTCCTACATCTGAAATAACAACACCTACTGCTTGAATAGCACTTATATTTTCAGACACCTTAATAATAAATTTACTGCTTTCATTTGCAGTTACATCAGGTACACATTTGAGGTGAAATCCAGATTGTCTGGAAGTCAAAGGTAAAACTGCCATTGATTTCTTTGGGGCTGGGTTTTCCCCTTGGTGAAATAATTCTTACCCACTTTGTATAGCTGGGTAAGTATAATATCCCCCCTTTACAGATGGAATACAGGAGACAGAATACCAGAGTTGATTTGGTGTAAGTTGAACTATAGGAAACAAATGTAAATGGGTGTAAAATAATGAAAATTTCACCCACATGATATTCAATGTGTATACAAGACATGTTAAAACAAAAAAAGGAAATAACTCCAGAACTGAGCGCTCCTGAACTTGGAGATTCAAGTTCTGGATCTTAATCTAAACTTTCCCAGTTTTCAAGGCATTACATTTAGTGTTCAGATTTGGCACATTTTCTATGCAAACAGGTTTCCACTGCAAATCAAGTTCTATTGTCTGGAGTAAGGTGCATCCATATAAAGATAACCAACTTGCTGCTGTGATGGAAAAAGAAATCTCCTTATGGGAGGATTTAGGAAGAAGCATATGCACCTGTTTTACAGCAGTTTAACTCCACTGACCTAATGATTCTTGAATGTACTGGTGTAAGTGAAGACAAGAGTCAGATAGGTGGGACTTTCTTTTATCTGGCACACTTGTCCTGTCAGCTGCATTTCTGGCTACACTAAGTTCCGTGTTACCCTTCTGACTGTAAAGCGACGTCTGCGCTATGAGCTATGTAGCAGGACAGCTACAACACTAGCTATGCTACTGTGTATCACCATAGTGTAGATAAGTTCCAGAGGGGTAGCAGTGTTAGTCGAGTTCAGCAAAACAAACAGAGTCTAGGGACACTTTTAAAGGCTAACAAATTTATTTATCACATGAGCTTTTGTGGGAGAAATCATTCAAGCGTCTCACGAAGTAGTATTTTCTCCCACGAAAGCTCATGCAATAAATACATTTGTTAGTCTTGAAAAGTGCCATTAGACTCCTTGTTTATCATAGTGTAGATGTTTCTTGCAAAGTTAGCCCTAGTCTACACCAGTGTTCGTTGTAAGCTGCACAGCAGCACAGCCCCACTGCTGACCCACACAGGGAGTGCTGCTGGCCACATACGGCCGGCAGCTGCAGTCCCTACCCAGCCAGAAGACAGAGCATATTCCAGATGGCTAAGAGCTTCCCCAGAGCTGGGAGTTTTTAAAACTCCTGCCGGAAGAAGCTCTGACTAAGCATGCTGAGCATGCTCAGTCAGTGCTTCCTCCGGGCTGGAGGAGCAGCCAGTGGTCAGATAAGGGTGACGAGGATTGGTGACCAGGAGAGTGCGGGGAGGGCAAGTTAGGGTGGGAGGACGGGATCGGGCCAGCTAGGAGCTGAGTGGGGGCGGGCAGGATTGGGTTGAGTGGGAGGATGACCAGGACAGCGGGGGGGGGTAGGGATTGGGCCAGCTGGGGGGGTAGCTTTAAAGATTGCTGCGCAGCGAGCACCATAAGTTGCTCAGCTGCATCAGTGGCTTAGAGGGAATATTGGTCTATACTGAGAGGGCTTTTCGGCGACAGTCGACCAGCAGTTACGGAAGGCACATAAAATGCCTTGTGTAACTGCCAGCAACTTTCTAAGCTGCACACTGCTGAAAGCCAACCACAAATGGCTTCTGCTTGGCTTTCAGGTGCGTCTCCTACGGGGTAGGACTTCCCGGGCTGACCTTCCGGAGAGCAGCAGCTAGTACATACTCACTGCTAATTGCACCTGGAATGTTGGGCTGCCGCCGTCGGTAAAGACATATCCTCAGGAAGGGTTTTTCCATATAATCTACCTCCCCAAGTGACAGTAACTAGCTAACATAAGCATTCTTCACTAACCTAGTTGTGTTTATACTCAGAGTCAGGTCAGCATAGCTGTGGTGCTCAGGGGTGTGACTGTTTCACGCTTCTGAGAAACAGCTATATCAATCTAAATGTTAAGTGTAGAACACACCTAAATTCCACCAATTGTGCAGAATACAAAGGCAGGTTACTCTACTTCACTATTTATTCCATTTTCTGACCACTTTACATTCAATGTGTAATTTATATCCCTCTGTGGCATTGCTGGATTTGAACAGAGACATCCATGGAAACTGCATGTATATGTGCCAGCTGAATTTGACTCAGAGAGTGTGCCTAAGGCTAGGAGTCAAATCAGTCACAGACCTGGGATTAGAATTAAGGAGTGTCTGGCTGCTTTTCCACTGAGCCATGGCAATAGTAATGGAGCTATTTGTTGCTGCTTTCAACTTAGTCTTTGAATTTGGAGATGAGAAAGGGAGAAAGAACAAATCCTCTGAGGACCTCCTAAACTGCTATTTTGGTGCTCTCCCAGTTCAGCACACAAAGTCCTGTCCTCCATCAAGTGTGGGGCTGGGAGAGTTTTCTGTTTTATACCAGCAATGGGAATCCAGTTCCCACTGAGCACAGGGAGAGCTTGGGTGGTAGCCAAGGGGTTGGGCCAAGGTATTTTTAGGTTGTTATTTTTTTCTTTCAGTAAAATTTTTTAAAAAGTCTCCAGCATGTTTCCATAATCCGTATCGGTTTGTGTTCTTTTATTAGGTATGTTGAATAATACATTCCTCACTGCAGAATATAGGCAGGATCAACATAGTTAATATCAACATGGCAAGGCAGTTGAATGGTGTAAAACTCCCAATGACTTGTTTGGGACTTGGATTTGATCCACAAGATAAAGGTTGGTCCACAGGCTAGAGTAGGAGTTCAGAATTTAGGAGATGGGATGCAATTCTTTGTTCCACTACATGTTCATGTGTGACCTGTGCTTCAGGTAAATGAGGATAATCCCACTTTCCACTGAGGCTAAATACTTGAAACATTGCAGAGTAGTCAGGCATTATAGAAATGGAAGCTGGATAATTGCCTGTGCTGCGATGGACAGATGCTGTGCAAGTAGAATGGCTGCAGACTGTGAGGTATAAAAAGAAACTAAGGCTACATCTGTGCTACAAACTAGAGGACTGATTCCCCTCTTTGTGTACATCAGGCCTTGACCAATAATTTGGCAAATAGTTTCAGTGACCAGTTTTAGCAGCCTGTTCCCTAGCACCACTGAAGAAATGTAATGGAGGAGTGCTTTCTAGTGACCAGAAGTAAAATCGTTGGCACCTAGGTGTGAGCCAGTTTTGTCTACCCTGATGTACATCTACTCATACTAGCTCTCACTGAGGTAACATGACTAAAGATAGCAATGTAGTTGCAGTAGTGTGCACAGTGGCAGAAGAGGGACTGCTTAACTGTGCTGAGTATGTATCTGCCTGAAATTGGTGGGTGGTATTTGACCTGGCTAAGCAGTGCCACATCTAGTCTGCTGTTTATATTCACACTAGCTAGAGGAGACCTAATGTGAGAATGTGTACAGGAGTCAGGGAATCACACCTCTAGCTTGTAGTGTAGCTGTAGTCTTCATCATCTTGAGTGAAGAAAAGTGTAATAGCTTAATGCACCATAAATCCAGAGCACTGGTCAAAACTTCCTAATTGGATTATGGCGCACTTATTAAAATACAGTATTGCAGTTGATTTGCAAAGTACACTAATAGGGAGTGTGGTCAATGGAACAAGAGGAGTTCGGTAAAGCCAAGGTACTACCTTGGAAACAAATAATACATTATGATGCAAAATATCTCCATGAACAACAGTAATGGTGGCTGGCAACTATATGTTCTTCAGTAGAGTATAATGTATATGTGGCTGTGGACTTTCAAGCATATTAGGGGCTATCTGCCAGTGATTAGGGGCTATCAGACTGTTCTTCAAGCTGCAAGGGGTTTATTCTTTCAGCATTTTCTGTTATGTTTTTTTTTAGTTATGACGACTGCCTCACTGCTTATTTTATGTTTCTTTGGATAGGTAATATTGGGTTCTTTGGGATTAGTCTTAGGGTCCTGAAGCAAACAGGTGGTAGAATATAGTGCCAAAGTGAGTGCAATTGTTTGAGAGTTGCTTATTTTATGTGGAATTTCATGTCTTTTAAAACTTTAATTAAAACTAAAGCTGCCCTGGCCATAGGGGCTCCGTAAATTAAATAAACTTGGATCCTTCGGCTCCTCTGTCAATTGACAAAGACATTCTTTGACTCACTAGCTGAGGTTTTCTGCTGTCTTCAGCAACTGGATCAAATCCTTGTCTGCCTTACTCATGCAAGTTGTCTGACTGAAATCTGATTTTAATGGAACTAATCACATGATTTAGGTGAGAGGGATTCAGCACATATTTTGTATCCACACTTTTATGGTTTAGTACTATAAAAGTTTTCCAAGGATCCTTGCAATATATTCTTTAATTACTTCCTGTGTCTGTTCCGCTGATCTTTCCACACATCACTGTTCCTTCTGTAGTATAGATGTGAGAGGGAAATGTTGAGCATGCTGTGCTCAAAAGAGGTCATTCACTTGTACGTGTCTACTGCCTCAACAAAAATGCTATGCTATCTGATAAACTACTTATCCAAAGAGAATAATTTGAGCAGTTTGCAGTGTGTTAATAAGTTAGAAATCCTCCAGAGAATTAAATACATTCTCAGTTTAGTTCCAAAGGGGCAGCTGTGTTAGTTTAGTTCAGCAAAAGAAGCAAGGAGTCCTGTGGCACTTAAGGACTAACAAATGTATTTATTGCATTGAGAAAATCCCACCGTTGATGCTTTGAAGATGGGGGAACTTACAGAATGGGAGGAAAATAAATGCAGGGGAGTGTAAGACATGGGATCAAATCATACTGTAACAGCAAATCAAAGCAGTTGTTAGGATTCAAACACTGGGAAGCAGTCCATAGAGGAAGGTGAAGTCAAACCACCTGTTGTTATGGGACAGGATTCCATAGTCATAATTTAATCCTTCTTCCACACAATTGAATCTGCATATTAATTCAAGTTCAGCTGTTTCTTTTGGAAGTCTTGATGTCCCATTGATTTGCTTGAGCACCAATGTTCCCTGTAAGCTGCGTGGGCACATGGCCGCACAGCCCACTGCACCTGCCCCACGCAGGGAAGGCTGCCGGCAGTGCAGTCCGGGCTGAGAGCTTCTCTGGCACTGGGAGTTATTAAAACCCCCCGCCCAGAGAATCTCTAACAGAGAATGCCCAGAATGTCTGAGCATCCTCTGTTAGTGCTTTTCCAGTTGGAGGAGTTGTGGCTCAGCTGCGCTTCTCCAGCAGCCGGGTAAGACTGCCAAGAGGGGTTGGGCTGGCTGGGAGAGTTACTGGGGGAGTGGGCTAGGGTGGGTGGAGGGGAGTGGGCTGCCTTGGGGAGGCTTATGGAGAAAGTGTGGGGGGTGGTGGCAGGATCAGGCCTGGATGGCGGGCAGGATCAGGCCCACGGGTGTGGTGGCCCATGCAGTGAGCAACATGAGTTGTTCAGCTTCCTCAGGGCCTTAGGGGGAACATTGTTGAGCACTGTCATTAACAAGTCATTCACAGAGTGATTAGAAAGATGGAAGTGCTCAGTAACTGGTTTTTGAGTGTTGTGATTTCTGATGTCAGTTTTGTGCCCATTTATACTTTTGCACAGAGATTGTCCTGTTTGTCCAATGTATAAGGTACGGGGGCATTTCCGGCACATGCTGGCATAAATCATTACTGGATGAGCAGGTGAATGAGCTGTCTTGATTAGGTCCTAAGGTCATGTCTTTTGTGCAGATATGTGGGCAAACTTGGCACCGTGGTTTGTTGCAGGGATATGTGCCTGCTTTAATGTTTCTGTTGTTAGGTCTGCAGTTGCTGGTGAGTATCTGTTTAAGGTTAGGGGGCTGTCTGTAGGTGAGAAGAGGTCTGAATCCCAAGGCTTGAGAGAGTGAGGGATCATCTTTTAGAATAGGCTGTAGGTCCTTAATGGTCTGTTGTAGAGGTCTGACTTGGGGGTTGTATGTGGTGACTAGTGGCGTTTTATTATTTTCTTTTTTGGGCCTCTCCTGCAGTAGTTGACTTTGGGGTATCTGTCTGGCTCTGTCAATCTGTTTTCTTACTTCCACAGTTGGGTACTGTAGTTTTAATAATGCTTGATAGAGCTCCTGAAGATGTCTGTCTCTGTCTGAGGGATCAGAACTAATGCAGTTACATCTTAGGTCTTGGCTGTAGACAATGCATTGTGTGGTGTGTTTAGGATGAAAGCTCAAAGGATGTAGATAAGTATACCAATCAGCAGGTTTTCGGTATAGGGTGGTGTTGATGTGTCCATCCCTGATTTGTACTGTAGTGTCCATAAAGTGGATCTCCCATGTGGAGTGTTCCAGGCTAAGGTTGATTGTGGAGTGGAAATTGTTGAAATCTCTGTGGAAATCTTAAGAGCATCCTTGCCATGGGTCCATAAGATGAAGATATCATCAGTGTAGCGTAAGTAAAGGAGAGGTGCTTTGGGATGAGACTTGAGGAAACATTGTTCTAAATCACCCATAAAAATGTTGGCATGTTGTGGGAGGGGGGCCATGTGAGTACTCATAGCAGTGCCTCTGACTTGGATGTATAAATTATCTTCAAATCTGAAATGGTTGTGGGTGAGCACAAAGTCACAAAGTTCAGCCGCAAGGTGTGCTGTGGCATCATCTGGGATGGTTCTTCTAATAGCTTGTAATCTATCTTTGTGTGGGATGTTGGTGTAACGAGCTTCTATGTCCTGTGGCCAGGTTTGTGTTTTCTGAAAGCTCACCAATGGATTGGATTTTTCTCAGGAAGTCTGTGATGTCTCAAAGATGGGTAGGAGTGTTGATAGCATAGGGTCTGAGGAGGGAGTCCACATAGCCAGATAAGCCTGTGGTAAGAGTGTCAATGCCTGAGATAATGGGGCATCCAGGGTTTCCTTTTTTGTGGATGTTATGGATTAAATTGTGCCTATGGATTCCTTTCCCATTACAACAGGTGATTTGGCTTTACCTTCCTATATGTGCTATTTCTTAGTGTTTGAATCTTAACAACTGCTTTGATTTGCTGTCACGGTATGACCTGATCCCACGTCTTACACTCACCTGCATTTATTTTCCTCCCATTCTCTAAGTTCCCCCATCTTCAAAGTGTCTGACGAAGTGGGATTTTCTGGAAGCTCATGCAATAAATAAATTTGTTAGTTTTGAAGGGCTACAGGATTCCTTGCTTCATTCTCAGTTTAGTAACCTGAATCCTAGAGAAACAGCAAAATGCTTCATTAAAATACACAGAGATTTTTCTAATATTCACATTTGTATTGCAGGATTCCAGTTTTAAATTGACTAAACCAGAAAGCCAGAAATAATTACGGGTCAGCAATGTACAGAATAATCAGTTTTTCATTTTAATAGCATTGGCTACCCATGTATTTTGGATTTATAACAGTGCTAATAATCACTGACTGTTACTTGCATAGCTATATCTTTTTAAACAATCAAACTAACTAACTCATGTTTTTGGTTTATATTTTCTGAGTGAAAGATGTAGAAAGCTGGTAGCTTTCTGTTGACTTTTCTGTTCTTGGGATAAATAAGTCATCAAGTAATTTTAGCAGTAAAGCAGACTTATGTTGATAAAATGGGATGCTACTTTATTTGGAAATAGAATAGCAGAATGCAAATGGTCTGGAGGGCATTCAACTCAATTGGTTGGTTTGAAAACTCCTAAAAGATTGTGAAGGAGCAGCATACAAATGGCCAAAGTTTTATGACTAAAAGAAAATGATTTACTTGGTACTCAGGAATGAAAAAAATCCAGTCAAAGCAGTGTTTGCGTATGAATAGCATGCATGCTAAAATTCGGCTATTGTCATTGTTCAGAATTAGTTGGAGATCTTTTGAATGTTCCCTCCGTTCTGAAATGTATGGATTCAAATAAATCAGACAAGGTAAAGACACCATAGGACATTTGCTGCAGATGGTCTTTGAGGTACACGGATGAGTTTTCGTGTACTCTGCTTTGATTCATATACCATGTAATTGCTACACTATACAAATGCTAACTTGTCTTGAATCACCCTTTTGTGTGCTAGTTTTGCCTCCTTACTATCAGATGTCACCAGTCTCCACTGTAGCCTCTTTATGCAGGATCATTCCAGGCAATACATATTTGTGCTTGTTCTCGATCAGTCTACATTTAAAAGTTCCAAGCAATGGGGTATGAACACGTGTCTTTCCAACTTACCCCCACACACCGGGCACACATGAGGTTGAGACTAAACTCATCCCTTCAATGAGGTTTATTTTATTAGCACAGAAATAAACACTATTACATAAAATTCAGCTAGAATCTGGGTTTGGCTGCTCTTAGGTTTTCTCCTTCCAGACTGCTCAGACCACAGTCTCAGTCCTTTCTGCACAAAGACATTTCTACTTTCCTCATAGCCAGGTAATGTAATAAGGCCCCATACCTTAGCGAATCCACAGAACCCGTTTAACACTTTCTCAGTGAGATCAACACATGGTATGTGGAGCTGTGTCCACACCACTCCTTTTCCCTAAGATTTGCTGTTGATCACAGCATTAGTGCAAATGGCCATGTAAATGCGTCAAAGGGACTTTTAGTATCCTCATTGTTCAGAACTGCTCCAAGCAAATTTAGATGACCCAATTGTTAAAATGCCAGCAGCCACCCAGCAGTCATCCATAAAAGCATGCAATTTTGTTATTAGGTGGCACTGAACTATGGTAGGCATTGTTAGCAATTTTAGGGAAAAGTATAGTGTAGAAAAGATCTAGAAGGACAGCGGTTAAAGTAAGGCGGAATGCCCTGGAACGTCGTTCCAGGCCCCACTATTCTTAGGGGCTCAGCGTTCCAGGGCCCCTAAAAATAGAACGTGGAGCCAGAATGCTGCATTCCAGGGCCCACCATTTAAAAATAGCAGGCCTCAGAACGCAGCGTTCTGGCTCCACATTCTATTTTTAGGGGCCCGAATGCTGGGCCCCTAAAAATAGAAGGCCTGGACCGCCACTCTGCTGCATTCTGGCGAGCAGGGGCAGGGGCAGGGGCAGGGGCCGGGGCCAGGGCATTGCTAGAGGCTCAAGCCCCACCCCAAACCCCTCCCCTTCCAGGCCCCACCCCCAACCTGGGGTCTGCTGCCTCTGCACCAGCTGTGCTGCTGCCTGAACCTGGGGTCTACTGCTCCCCCCCAGCCGCCCTGCCGCCAGTGAGTGTGGGGGCGGCCTGGCTCATGCTGGGGGAGGGTACTGGGGGCATGGGGAGCCCACCCACACAGGAGGGGGGCCCACCAGCGCAGGAGCATTCCAGGGTCCCCCAAATTATACTTTAACCCCTGTAAGAGGGGTATTTTGAGCAAACAGTACTATCCTGATACATGGACCTTTCATCGTTTCCCTTGGGAGATCATCCACTAACTAATAAATCTCACTTTCAGGGAGATTTTCTTGATATTCAGACTAAATTTTCTTTTTAATTTCCTGCCATTGCCCTTAGTTATTTCTCATTGTACCAGAATAAACATTTGTCTACATCTTACATGTTCAGACCTGTCAAATATTAGTTGATCATTATATTCCTTTTAATTGTCAGGTAACCAAGCTTTTTAAAATCTCCTTCAATCTCAGTCTCTCCAGCTCATTGATCATTTTTGTGGCTCCTCTGGACTTTCTCCAATTTATCAGTTGGATAGTCAGGTGACCACAAATGTAAAAAAGGCCACATAAAGAAGGACTTTCCTGTCCTTACTGTGACATGATGTGTTTGTGTATACACTTCCAAACTACATCAATGTCTGTTGGGGCCATATCACTTTGCAAACATTGTAGTGATTTTCCTGTCCATTATTACTCTTGGCTCTCATTGGCATTATAGATTTCAAGTGTTCTCCGTGTTATTGAAAAAGCTGTTGAAACAGTAACAAACTCATACCACACCTCAGTACAAATATTTGGTCAGATGCTCTGCTTCAGTGGAGCTCCATCCATTTGTTTCAGCTGAGGATCTGACCCATTTTGTTTAGTCTACCTGTCTTTGGTCTCTTTCTGTTTCATGTCAGCTTTCTTCTGTCTTCATTATCCTGCATTTGTGCTTTGTTATTGTTCTACACTGCCCAGGTTTACACCTTCTACTGCTCATCTTCCCACCTTTATTATTCCCCATCTGCAGCGTGAAACATCCTTTGGCAAACAACAGTGCTGGGGTCCAGCACTCACTTGCTGTTAGTCCCTCAAAGTCTAGAGCAGAGGTCTCAAACTCAAATCACCATGAGGGCTGCATGAGGACTAGCAGAGGGCCACATATGGGGGCTAGTACATTAGCCGAAGGGCTGCACCACTGAAACCTTTTCATACAATGATATTGCAAATATCGGTAACAATAGTGTTATTGCACACCACAGGAAATAGCTTTAGGGGCGTGTTTGAGACCCCTGGTCTAGAGCAAGTGTAAGTCATGAGCCATTCCTGTTCCCAGTTTGCAGGCTTCAGATAAAGTTTAAGTCCAGATTGAAGCTCTTTCTCCAGCACACCTTGCCCCCTTTTTAACTGGACTCTCAATAGTAAGGGAGTGGATGTAAAAAGGCTAATACTTGCAGTGCCTAGGCAGACTGCTTAGCCTTGCTGGTGCTCACATGTGTCTCGTCTTACATTGGTGCTGTAGTGGTGCACAGTGTATGTGAGTTGCAAGATCAGGGCTTAGCTGCTTTGTACCACTCTGTCTGAGTCACTGATGCACATGCAAAACATGTACAAATTACATCCAGAAGATCATGAACTGCTGGCATTCCCATTTTGTGTTGCTTCCTGGCATAGATGAATTAAAAAAAAAAAAACCTCTTGGAGAGCATGAGGATTTTGAAACAGGAGGATTAACTAATAATTCAATCTCATAGCAAAAGGCAGTGGAATCCTGAGGTGTGTCTTGAGTGCTCATCTAAGGTATCTTCCATTTCAGCCACAATTCTGGATAGATAGTTTTAATTTCACTGGGACACCATAACCCAGTGTTTGGAGACTAATTTGAAGTCTCTTCATTGTGCGCTTTTTGTTCTACTTCACACTCGTTAGTTTAAATGAGGCAAAAAAAGAAGGCACATCAGTTTTAAGAACCCCATTGTGTGAATGTGAGTACTGCACATATAGGCTAGTACACAGGGCTCTAGAGTAGAGACTCATGACATCTGCATTTTATTCCAGCCTTTGCTTACACTGGGCAAGTCACCTGACCTCTTTGTGCAGCAGCTTGCCGATTCAGTAGATGAAAAACAAAACATGGCATTATATCAAACAAATCTTCCTTGCAATACATAGTTAGGGATTTTAAAAAAAACTTTTACGTGTGCCTCTGTTTGGTGAATGGTTGGTTTAATAGCTCTTGTGTAACCTATTTAGTATTTAATAATCCTGGATTGCATTGTTACTATAAACACCAGGTTGTATTACGACAATGAAAAATACTGTGGCAGTCCATGGTATCTTTATTTTACAGCTCAGCCTTACAGCACAATTCCTCTGGCATCGTACAAGTACTTTGGGTTTTAGCAAAAATAAATCCCAGTGTAGTTATTTGACTTGCACCCTGTTACGATACCCCATTCTGTGACCCTTTAAATGTGTTGTAATAAAGATAATTTACTGCCCAGTGTTTAAAATGATCTCATCAGAAATGTGAATGCTCTTTAAAATAGAGTGCTGTGCATTTTGATTGTAGAAAAATGAATGGAGATTGAGCTTACTTCCCTCTTCAGTAACTTTGAAGATGCGTGAAGGGCTCAGTTGGTGAGTTATTGCTAGTTCTGCAGAAGAGGGAACATCACAGTCTGGTCCCTGATTCCATCCTTGCTCTAGAGTGGATATAATCTGTGCCAGCCTTTCGTCTAGTGCATGTTACTTCTCCCTCAGCTGTGCTGTCTAGCAGGTAGGTGGAGCAGAGTGAAGATAAATATCTGCTGCCTTGCTTGCCCACTCCCAGTTTGTCCTCATGCAAAGAAGAGCAGTGGTATTTTCTCAGCAGTTCTGCAACCTATTATGTGTACTTGTTCCCTTACTGCCATGTGTGAGTGCCTAGGAAGAGTTGCCGCCTCACCAGTATCTGTCTGTGCTGAAAGGAAAGCCAATCAATGTATAGTTTCATGAAACTCAGTGTAATGAGCACAACAGAAATACATTTCAGAGTGCACAACTCTGACCCATCCACCTGAGGTACTCTTACTGCCAATGGCTTGCTGAGAATGTTCTTTCAAATGAAGATTGAGATCTGTGTTGTGAAGAAATGAATACATGGTTGCAGCAGAAAACACGAGCAATCTGACCTCCCGTACAATGCGTGTCAAAGGACTGGGAGATAGTCAGGCCTCATCTTGGAATGAAGAGTCACACACAGGCCATACTTCTATCCTCTAAGTGGTTTATACCTAGTGTTTTAATGAAGGCTGAGACCTGTGAGTGAACGCCAGGTAGATTTTTTGGTTAGGAAATATTAACCACAGGCAGCTGTGACATGACACAACTTGTCCTTATAGCATCATTAAAATAAATGGCTCTGACAAATCACTGCTTGAGGCAATTGTTTCTGATGGAAGGTATCATATAAATTCTACCCCATCTCAGGATTGGGACCAGCCCATAAAGCAGGTTTAGTCAGCCAAATATTGAAAAATCAGCCACCACTGAGAAAAACTCATTGCCAGCAGTGTGAGTTTTACCCAGAATTCACAAAGAACAAAGCTGGACATGTTCAAGACATGGACAAAGAGTAGAAATGCAATTAGAAAAACAGGACCAGAGCTTCAGTCTGTATGTTTAACAGTAAGCCCACGTGCCACTTATAAAGAATTCCCCAGATCAAAATGACGGCCCATGTCCTCTGGTTCTCACAAAATACTCAGAAGGGAAGTCAGTTGGGCAGGGAGCAAAGCTGACGTAAGGCCCCTACATATGTTGCCTGGTCTTAATGCTTCTCTTCATGCTTCCGTCCTGTACTGTGTGGTGTGCGCCAAGTTACATCTGCCTGCAACATCCAGAAATCAGTATAACCCAGTGATATCTCTGCCACACCTCCTTTCTGGGCAGCTTGTGTCTGCTCTACCCTACTGCAGGATCACACTTGTGTTGGGGTGAACCTTCCTGAGCTCCTTAGCAAGATTCTGCTGCTAAAACACCTCAGCAGTGTAAAATGAAAGACCTGGACAAAACAAAGATTCAGATATCCTGGCAAAATTAGCATGCCCTTTTAGAAGTTATTCTCTTCTCCATTAGTATTTTGAATAATATGCTTTCACATAGGAAGACTCAAAAGAGGCTGACTTCTGCCCTCTCTTATGTTCTCTGTCTAACAAATTCTGTACACAAATCCCCAAAGCAACTGAGCACAGTACATAAGTTTTGTTACTGTTTTCAAGTATGTTAGCTAATGGAATGAGAAATCTTATCTGTGTTTTTTATCTAAGAATATCTGGCATAGAGAGGAATGGGTTGGCCTTTGAAGTCGCTGCATTACTTGGCCAAATATTTTCAGCCAACTCAAGTCCAGACAAAGCAAAGTCAGACTTAGCACTGAGGACTTGTTTACTCTCACATTAAACTTTATGGGCCAGATTCTCCATTATTGTAAATCAGTGCAGCTCTGTTGACTTCAACAGAGCAAAGGCAATTTACTTCAGTTGAGAATCAGGGCCCAACTTTGAAAGGGTGGTGAAGTGGAGTGTGTGATGTGCATTTGTGTAACTAAAGGCCTTCATCTTAAGTGTTTGCCAAGTATTAACTAATTCACCTCATGAAAGTCCTGTGGAGTTGAAGAGGCCAAGAGTGCCTACCTATGCTATACACTTTGTCAGATAGACTCATTGGCCTTGTAGTTAGTGGTCCCAGTACAACACAAATGCTCTGCGATAACAATAGCAATTGGAAGTCCTCTGTGATGGGTGCTTGAAAGGAATGGAAAGTAGGAATTCCTGTGGTAATGACTCCTATTGCAATACGAAGCTGTAATTTATAATTCATAGTAAGCAATTCCTGGGGGCAGGTAATGAAAATTATTTCCATTACCATAGTAGTGACTGAATAGTTTGACAAAGGTAGAAAGATATGAATCACAGTTATCATTGGGAATATCATTGTTGTCCTTAGTGAGTGAACATGATGTTGACAATGGTTTTACATCTTATAGCAGTGGCCAAAAAGATGAAAGTGTGAGAATTAGTCCTTTCTGCGTGAAATGCATAGGTGGTTCAATGCACAGGAAGGGTGCCTGCTGAGTCTGCTGCTACTTATGGCTCAGTCTCTGTGCCTCAAGATTCATGCAGTGGTAACCCCATCATAGGAATTGTTGCCAGCATGATCTATTTGTTGCTAATGACTCCCAATTGTTAATGGCAATGCCACAACCATTTCAAGTTATGCTCCACTGTGGTCTTGAAGAGTTTATTCTGGCTGCCTCATATGCAGTTTCCCACAGTCGGTTCACCAGACAGCAACTGCTTTGGCATTTTGTTGTCAACCATCCTCAACAAATGAATAGCCCTGTGTGACTGTAATTCAATAAGCAAGGCTTCAATCCCCACAGAGTGGCTGTATTCCAGAACCTCACTATTGGTAACATTATCCTGCCAATTGATGCAGCGTATGGCACACAGATGTCATAAATGGAACTTGTCTAGAAGCTTAATGGGATGCCTGTAGCAGGTCCAGGTTTCACACCCATGCCACAAGTTGAACAGTGCAATTGTTTTTGAAGCTTAATACTATCTTGCTGCCAGACTCCACCAGACAGTCTTCTGAATGATGATCTGGCTTTGTTAATTTAACTTGTCAGTTCTTTGACTATAGTATAGTCATTCAAAAATGCACTACCAAGGTGTCAGAAGTCTGTGGCAGCATTCAGCTGTGTGTTGCTAATGTTGACTTTCGATTTTGTGTAAGGTTTCCCTGATGGAGGTTCGTACATAACTTCTGTCTTTGTGAGACTTATTATCAATCCATACCTTTCTGCAATCTCTGCAAATCTGTCTGTAATCAATTGCACATCTGGTAGGCTGTATGATTCAAGAGCAGTCAGTGGGATACAGCTGCTCACAAACAATTGCCTCTAAGATCTTCATGGAAGATTGCAGCCTGTTCAGATTAAATAGTTTTCCAAAAGATTGGAAATGTGTCACGATACCAGCGTTCAGGTATCTTGTAGCAATATTGATGTTGCAAAGATTAAACAAGGGTGTACCAATTACATTGCCTTGCTTAATACCATCTGTACTCAGAAGTGTGTCAGATAGAATACCATCTGTGCAGACTTGTCTGAACATTTTATTACAAAATCATTTCAGGATATTGGTTGGGTTTTTCTGGACAACCAAATTTACCTAATAATAGCCAGTGTCCAGGTCTACTGACAGCATCAAATGCTTTAGCCAAGTCAGTAACGACAGTGTAAAGGTCCTGTTGTTGTGTTCTGCATTTCCCTGCATCTGACAAAGTAAAAATATGTTTGCTGTTCCCTCCATTGGCCTCATACTGCATTCCAACCCCAGTGGCACACAATTAGTGATGTTGTGTAGCAGATGATCAAAGAGCACTCTAGTCAGAACCTTTCCAGAAATGGAGAGTACTGAGATACTTCAATAGTTACCACAGCTAGACTTTTTCACTTTTCCTCATGTATGTGATGACAATGATGGTGTCTTTGAAGTCTTTCAGTATGTCTTCAGAACTCCAGATGTTTACAAATACTCTATCCAGTGCCTTCAGCGGAATCTCAATTCCATATTGGAATATTTCTGCAGAAATGCCATCAGGTCCAAGAGCACTGCAGTTCTTCATGGCATTGATCACAATGCTAACTTCGTCAAGAGATGGGACTACATCCATATTGTCATTACATGCTGATGGATGTTCTGCTCATATTAAAGATTCATCTGTGATGGTGGATGGTATGCTCAAAAGACCGCTGAAATACCATCACCTCCTCTGAAAGACTTCGTCTTTGTCACTGATTGGTGTTAGGTGATCTGCATTCTTCAAAGGCACTGTAGTGGTATGTGTAGGAACATACACATTTTTCAAAGCAGCACAGAAGTCTTTGTTTTCATGGCACTCAGCATAGCTCTGGATTTCATCTGCCTTGGCATTCCTTCATTGATTCCGCTCATCTCTAAGCTTAGATTGGATATTGTGACACAGATTTCCTGTATGTTATGACTGTGCCTCCAGGGGTATGGGATACAACAATTGGACAGTGCATCTTATGTTTTTAATGAGTAGGTGTTGAATTCTGGATCATTCTTGTCAAACCAATCTTGATTGCATCATTTCGTTGTACGCAAGATGGTGAGAGCAGCTTGACATACCATGCTGCGAAAAGTCGCCAGCCCACTGTTTACATTAGCTCTAGCAGAGATGCTAGTGAATCAGACAAAGCTGCTGTAATGTTATTACAGAACTGAGCTCCAATAGCTTAATCCCATAATTGCTTTACATTGAACCATCTAATCGGTATAGCTGAGGACCAATGTTCCCTCTAATTTTCGTAGGCCATGTGCGTGCAAAAAATTTCTTTGTGTGCACAAAAAATAGTTTTGTGTGCTAATACTGGCACTGTTGAATTTTTTTGTGTGCACTTTATTTTGTTGTGTGCACAGGTTTCACAATCTGTGTGTGCACGCACATGCACACAGCTTAGATAGAACAGTGATGAGGACTAGCGATGTATTGGTCAACTACCATTTTGGAGTGGATCACACAACAGTCTGTCCAGCAGACTGACCTGCTTGTGGCTTCCAGGAGTTGTACATCTTGGAGATCTTGCTGCCAGACAACGATGCAGTTGGTAAGATGCCATTGTCTGGATCTTGGGTGCATCCATTACATCTTCTTTTAATGTGGTAGGTGGAAAAAGATATTCATGATTGCCAATTCCTGCCAATGGATGGGCCACCAGATTACCATATAATTTCCTATCTTTGCATTAAGGTCTCCCTTGATCCTCTGTTTGTCTGATGCTGATGTAGACATGATGAGTCTAAGTCACTACAGAATTTTTCTTTGTCAGTGTCAGCATTTATCATGGTAGGAGCATAAGCACTGATGACAGTAACATGTCACTCATATTTCAGTGGCAACTATACAATCATAAGAGGAGCATTTATGACTTTAGGTAGATTTTTGAGTTTGAAAGTAATGGAATTACTAATGTCAAAGCAAACACACAACTTTCATTGTGCTGGGGATGGGTAGTCTTGCTGGTAGCAAGTGTACCCTTCATCAGTCTCTGCAATCTGTACTTCATCAGCAAGTCTGGTTTCATTGTGTGAATTTCCAAAGGGATAGCCGAGTTAGTCTAGTCCAGCAAAAAAAAAAAAAAAAAGGAGTCGTGTGGCACTTTAAGACTAACAGATTTATTTTTTGCATGAGCCTTCATGGGAGAAAATCCCACTTCATCAGATGCTTCAAAGATGGGTGACCTTACAGAATGGAATGAAAATAAATGCAAGGCGGTGTAAAACATAGGATCAGGTTGTACAGTAACAGCAAATCAGAGCAGTTGTTAGGTTCAAACCCGGGGAAGCCTGAAATCAAATTACCTTTTGTAATGGGAAAAGAACCCATAGCCTTGATTCAGTCTTGCTGTCACAGAATTTAGTTTGCACCTGCACGGCCCCACAATATACCAACATCTTTATGGGCGACTTAGAACAACGTTTCCTCAAGTCTCATCTCAAAACACCTCTTCTTTACCTACGCTACACTGATGACATCTTCATCATCTGGATCCATGGCAGGAATGCTCTTGAAGATTTTCATAGAGATTCCAACAATTTCCACTCCACCATCAAATTGAGCCTGGAACCCTCCACACAGGACATCCACTTTCTCGACACTACAGTACAAATCAGGGATAGGCACATCACCACCACCCTGTACCAAAAACACTACTGATTGGTAAAGTTACCTACATCCCTCAAGCAGCACACGATCTATTGTCTACAGCCAAGCCCTAAGATATAACCGCATCTGCTCTGATCCCTCTGACAGAGACAGACATCTTGAGGATCTTTATCAAGCATTCTTGAAACTACAGTACCCACCTGGGGAAGTAAGAAAACAGTTTCACAGAGCTAGATGGGTTCTCCGAAGTCATCTTCTACAGGAGATGCCCAAGAAAGAAAACAACAGAACACCACTGGTCACCACATACAACCCTCAAGTCAGACCTCTGCAACTGATCATTAAGGACCTACAGCCTATTCTAAAAGATGATCCCTCTCTCTCTCAAGCCTTGGGAGACAGACCTCTCCTTGCCTACAGACAGCCGCCCAATCTTAAACAGATACTTACCAGCAACTACAGATCTAATAACAGAAACATTAAAGCAGGCACGCACCCCTGCAACAAACCACTCTGCCAAGTCTGCCCACATATCTGCACAATAGATACCATCATATGTCCTAATCAAGCCTGCTACTCCATCAAAGGCTCATTTACCTGCTCACCTACTAATGTGATTTATGCCATCATGTGCCAGAAATGCCCCAACACCTTATACATTGGACAAACAAGACGATCGCTGCTCAAAAGAATAAATGAATATAGAGCTGATATTAGAAATCACAAAACAAAGAAACCAGTTGCTGAGCGCTTCCATCTTTCTAATCACTCGATAAATGATTTGTTAATGACCATCGTCAGAGATGTGGCTGGGGCATCAAGACGTCAAAGAGAAGCAGCTGAACTCGAATTAACATGCAAACTAAATTCTGTGACAGCAGGATTGAATCGAGACTATGGGTTCTTTTCCCATTACAGAAGGTAATTTGACTTCAGGCTTCCCATGGTTTTAACCTAACAACTGCTCTGATTTGTTGTTACTGTATGACCTGATCCTATGTTCTTCTTCGAGCGCTGCTCGGAAGCATTCAGTAATAGGTGTCTCTGTGCTGGAGCACCGGATTGGTGGGAAAAGACTTCTCCCAGCCTGTCAGGAGAGGGGAGGCGGCCTCTACCCCTCGCACCACCCTGTGGCTATATATACGGCCACCTCCCGACCCCTCCTCAGTTTCATTTCTTCCGCCTTGCGCGTCGGAATTGGAACGTCCGCTCCTTGCGAACCGCAAGCAGCCCAACCCTTTTTCTTCAGCTTACTGTCCGGCTGGGAGCATCTCTTTGTGGATTTAATTCCACTACAAGAGTTCTCACTACCAGACCGGAACATTGCGTCAACGATGCCGGGGTTTAAACCCTGTGCTCAGTGCGGCAAGGCCTTCCCCTGGGACGACCCCCATGGGAAGTGCCTTAGGTGCCTGGGCAAAGGCCACATGGTCTTGGCTTGTTCTGTCTTTCCTTCAAACCCAGAACTATCAAGGAGTGGGAACAGCGATGCTGCGCCGTAGCCTTGGAGAAGGCCCGGCACCCTTCACCCGAGGCTTTGGGTTCATGCCCAGCACCGAGACCCAGCTTGGTGCCAGAAACTACACGGCACCGTACCACCGGTAGCTGCTGCCACCACTGCCGCACCACCACCTTGGTGCCGACTCCAGCACCCCAGAACCTACCCGACGCCTCAGCACCTTGGCACCGCTCGAGGTCACCCTCAGTTAGTCCGGCACTGACAGTACCAGGCTCGCCTCAGCGTCACGCCACATCATCTCCGGCGCCGACGGCCCGGTACAGTCCAGCCTCACCAGTGCCGAGCTCACCCCGGCACCAGCCAATTTCACCGTTGGCACCACAGAGCCCGGTGCCGCAGGAGTGGGAGTCCTCCTGCCAGGCAGTCCTCCCTCCCCTGGCGAGGACTTGCCCCTGACTCAAATGGAGTTGCTCCTCATCTCGTCCACCCCGGAAGCGGTGGAGGCAGCACGAGCCCTCCTGCTTCTCCCGCCACCCCCTGCCCCACTTCCAAGCAGAAGGGGCAAACAGGCATTCATCTTGAAGGCCTGGGTCCACCTGGGATGCTCACCCTCACCACACAGCCTCTCATCTTCCACTCCAGTGAGAGCTGGCACCACCCTGCCGCCAGCGGTACCAGCCTGAGAATCTCAGTCCCCTTCCTCTGCTTCCAGCCCGGAGGAGGGACCTTCCACGGGTTCCAAATGACCTCGGCGCTGCACATCGGCCCATCACCTTTTCACTTTAGGCCACAAGAATGGTCCCCCCAAGGAACTCCCTCTTCACCATGGCGAGCTCCCGGTACCACTCTCTCCCCGGCACCGGCGTCTTACACGGGAAACCTGTCAGCGCATTTTGATTTGTTGCGCGGGGCTACGGCCCATTTAGGCATGGAGGTGGAGCCCTTGAGTCTCCCTCCCGATACCCTGTTCGGGCTAGCCTTCGCCTCGATGGTGCCCTTAGCAGTTCCGCCCCACCCGAGTGTATGGACCTTGCACGCTCCCAGTGGCAGAGCCCAAGTTCCATCCCCCCAGTTTTGGATACGGCCAGCGTGAAGTATCAGGTATGCGAGTTGGGCTACCCCTCCCTTATTGGTCACCCAGTCCCCCCGAGGGCCGTAGTCCAGATGGCAATTGGGGCCCGGGGAGCTTCCCAGGGACCCCCTTCCACACTCCAGGGAAACCAGGGAACTGGATCTGCTAGGTTGTAAGGTTTACTCCTCATCGGCCTTCCAACTATGAGTGGCAAACAGCCAGGCTATAACCAGCAGATATTTGCTGGATGTCTGGGAGTCACTCAGGAAATTTAGAAGCCTGCTCCCACCTGAGGCTAGGGAGGAATATGATGCCTTCCTGGAAGAAGGCAACCTGATTTCACAGGACCTCCTCCGTTTGGCATGCAATGCGGTGGACACCACCGCTCGCACCATGGCCTCGGCGGTTACCATCCACCGGGTGGCATGGCTCAGGGAGGCTAGAGTGCCTCCTAATGCACAGTAGGCAGTCCTCGACCTGCCCTTTGAGGGGGATGTCTTGTTTCCCCCTGAAACCCTCTCAGTGGTGGGCACAGCCCAGGATCCTTGGGGAGAGGCCAAGTACTTTGGCCTCCTCCCTCCCAGACCCACCCGTCCGACTTAGTTCCCCCCAAACTCCCCATCTTCTCCCAGAAAGGGACCACAGGGCAGTTTCTTCCTCCCCGCTTTATCCGTTGTGAAGGTTGGGTCTTTGCCCTTCCTCTCACAGGGAGGGGCCCTCTACTTGCTGCCACCCCACTTTGAGCCTTGGGCACAGAGGCGTTAGGGCGCCAGCACCGCAGACAGCTGCAAGGTGATCAATACTCTCAACCACTGATTCCTCTAAACTGTGCGTGTGTGTGCGTGCACACAGGTCGTGAAACCCATGCACACAACAAAATAAAGCGTGCACAAAAAAATTAAACGGTGCTAATATTAGCGCGTGCACACAAAGAAATTTTTTGTGCACACAAATTTTTTGCTCACACAGCCTATGAAAAATTAGAGGGAACATTGCTCTCAACTACCATTGAATTGAGGATATTCAGTATCTCAAAGCATTAGGATCTAATCTAGTACCTGAAGCAGAATAGGAAGCTGAATTCCTTATAATACTTCAGGTGTTAATGATGTTATCAACTGTTGCAAAGAAATATTGAATCCTGAATTCAGGTCTTGGCAGGTAAATAAAGGGAGAATTATTTTCAGCTGTTTTGTCCTACAGTGCATTTTTTGAAGTCTGCCCATATTCTGTTAATGATCTAGCAACTGAACTTTGTAATTGAATAAATTTTGAACTTCAGTTCACCTTCAGGAAATTCTTTTTGTTACAAAGGAATACAGATAGTTTTGAAAGAGCTCCAGAAACAGTTCTTGTTTGATTACAATCTCACTAGTATCTGCCTGGTGACTGTCTAAACATTTAAATTCCATTCATTGTGCCAAACTCTGGGGACTTCTGGATTCACAATCCAAAAAGGCCAGTCTGTAAATATCAACTATGTATCACCACACATTCCACAATATAATAGAAGCACTTTTATGCCTCTAACAATGCACAGTATGCGGTTGTGCCAAACTAATAATTACTTTTAGCTACACTATTTACAAAGACTCTTTTGACTCCTGAATAGCAAGTATTAAATTTATGACCAGATCAGAAATATAATTTCTGTTTGAATATAGTAGACTACATTATGCTCTGTAACACTGCTGGAAAGCTGAATTAGCTCTACGGGTTTCAATGGATTTAAGCCCTAATTCTTCACCCTGTCCAAGAAAGAGTGGTGGCCACAGAGGATTAGCTATGACTCTCTGATACTCAGTTTCTCAGCCATGATGCAAGTTATAGCAATGGGAGTCTACACCAGCAGGATAGGTTCCATTATGAACAACGCACTATTTTAATTTTGTGGAATTTCATATGAGAACTTCCACCACGTGTTTTCTCATGTGATTTTGCAACACTGACCCCATTCCAAATTTTGCTTTCTGTGAAGCTGTGATAAAATGGCAGGTTTTGCCAAGTAAGGACGATTTGTGAATGTTGGTGTGCAAAAAGCTGTTGCTTTTGTTTTCTATGCAGAGCCATTTTTACTTGAAACAGTTGTCATTCTTTATACATATCTTTGGAGATGAGCCCTAATTACATTTCCAAGGAACTATGAACAGTTTTGAGTCAGCTCTCCACTGTTTGTCATTGGTGATGTATGCCTGGCCAATAAAAGAGACAGGATACTGTTTCTCTTCCCTGACTGGATGACTGAAATATTTTAGAGGAGAACAAGCAATAACAAATAATTTGTGTCTGACTGTTTGGACCCATAGCCATCGTGCTCAAATTTGTGAAACTTCTGTGGTTGGTGAACATTTTTGCCAATGTTTGGTGACTGTTGGAAAACATTATTAATTAATTAATCAATCAATCAATCAACTAATTGATTGAGTGATTATTTATTATTGTTGTTGTTGTACTACTGTCTAAAGCCGTGAATCATGCACCCCATTGTGTTAAGCTCTGTACAAACACACAACAAAAAGATGATCCTTGCCCCAAGGGACTTTGGCTATGTTTCCACTATCCAAAGTTAGTTCAGACATGTTAGTTCAAACTAACTGCTAACTTCTTAGTTCAAACTAACAATGTGGACTAGTTTGAACTAACTGTTAGTTTGAATTAGTCCACATTATTAGTTCAAACTAACTGCTTTGGTTCACACTTAATAAGTTCAAACTAAGGGTTCGTTCAAGTCTTGGCCAGACTTAGTTTGAACTAACGTTTAAACTCAGCACTTCGTTTGAACTAACCCTTGGTACTTACTAGTTTGAACTAAGGAATTTCTTAGTTCAAACTAAGAAAAGGCTAGTGTGGCCATGGGCTAATTTAGTTTGAATTAAGCCTCCAACATCTTTAGGATGGGCCTAACTCCGCTCCCAAAATTCACTCCTTCAGCCTTAAGAACAATTGCACTAAGTAAAATAAATTTCTGGGATTAAAAGGTGTGAGAAAGTAGCAGGACGTCCTGCTTGCCATTCACACCTTTATTTTAATTACATATGACAACACAGCATCACACTGAATCTACCAGAGAGTCAGATAGTCATTATCTTTCAAAGAACTTAAGGAATACAACTAAATAAAGCAGAATGTGATTGTTCATGCTAATTGTTTTTATTGTTCTCCTGCTTACTATCACCAGAACTCTTCTCTGGCATATCATCCCTGGAGTGAACAATGTTGCACCCAAGATGCTTTGGGAGCAGGGTATTTAAGATTAGTTGGAATGAGAGTCTAAAAGTGTTAAGAGTTATCTGAATTACTCTTATCGATGGTTAAGACGTGAAGAATAGTCCGCAGATCATGTTAACTTCAAAGCAGGTATTGGAAATAGCAGCCATTATTGTGATTCGATTGGGTTTGTTAGGGAAGGTCATGAACAAGGCATAGTATTTACAAGGGACAAATCTTTCTAGCTATTGTGTGGTCTTAGAGGGCTGTTAAACAGGTGCAATTCTATTTAACATGGGGATCAAGATTCAGAGAACCCAGGTCTGGGATGCCACTCAGTGAGTCACTATACAGAAAGGATTTGGGGATGCAACAGCAAGAGGGACAAAA
The DNA here is from genome assembly GCA_007922195.1 of Podocnemis expansa. NCBI lineage: Eukaryota > Metazoa > Chordata > Testudines > Podocnemididae > Podocnemis > Podocnemis expansa. The sequence goes on from ML682013.1 coordinate 17,691,775, forward strand.
ACAGGGCTAGTAGATCAGCTGCTCCATAGATTCCCTACTCTACTTAGAGATGATATCTGACATTTTGAGACATTACACATGCGCTGCCAAAGGCAACTATTATGAATAAACTGGTTTGTTTGTCAGAAACGGAAAATTTGCTTCTAGAACTCAGCTCCCCAGCATCAAAGACATCATTTGCCAGAGTCGTTTCTCACTCTTTGGACATGTGGCTCTCAAGGACAGCTCCGTCCTAGCCCAAAGAGTGATTAAATGTGCCCTAAACATATGCTCTGATCATCAGCCACCCCTAAACAGGCAGAGATTACCCTGTTGCCTGCAACTAACCTGGCTGTAACAAATCAGGGAGGGATCATCTGTAGTATCAGGTGCGAATGGAACAAAGCTGTCGGTAGAAACGATGGGGATTGTCGCAATGGACCTGTTGTCTAGGTCAGTGGTTCTCAACCTTTTGCAGGTCATGACACACTTGGCAGCATGTCTTGACTCTACAGGACACACCAGTCCAACCACCCAGGCCAAATACATCCATCTTTCTGACTTTCTTCAACACACTTACCATTGTATGGAGACACAGTAATGTGAGAACTGTTAGTCTAGGCAAACTGATGATGATCGTCATGATAGATTCCCTATAGATGGATGCAATGTAAAATCCCAGACAAACAAATACACTAGCCATTTCCACAAGTATATAAATGAAAGGGTGCCAGTGCTGTAAAGGCTACTTTAGCACTGAGGCTGAAAAGTAAGGTGTGGAACTGTGGAGAATTTTCTCTGCTCTTGGAGATGGATTCCTTTCCCCAGCTGCCAGCACAGCCTAAGATTTGGAACAAAAGCCCATTTGTTTGCTTTCCATTACTCTAATGGTGTGGATGGTATTAGCACCATCATAGACACAACCCATCTTTATTAATGAACAGAAAGCCAGATGCAAAAATTAGTCAAGGACATACACATAATATACTTAGAGACAAAACCCACTGTGCAGTATGTGTCAACTTATAGAGATAGTTAAAACGTTTATTGACAGTGAGTTAAGGTGGCACCTCAGTCACTGGAGACATAAATCTTGCTCAGCCCTTCATAAGCTGAGGCCTAAATAAATAATATTTTTAAATGAAATGAAACAAAAAATACTCCCATAATATCACCTGCTTCAGCAACACTGATGAATAATCCACTTACCAAAATAGATGGACAATTTTAATGTCACGGTGGGAAACAGCATGCAAAAGTCTGTCTCCATTCATGCTATCTGAGCTCTAAATCTCTTGCCTATGACAAAGACAACTCTCACGTCTGAATTTCTTTTTGCTTAGATTGCAAGATCTTTCAGGCAGAGACCATCTTTTTGTTCTATGTTTGTATAGCACCTAAGAAAGTGGAGTCCTGGTTTATGACTGGGACTCCTCTGTGCTACCACAGTACAAATAGATAACATAATAACAATGAATAAATAATAATATCTACGGCTATGTCTATCCTTAAGAAAGCTAGTTCTAACCAAGTTAGTTTGAATTAATTAGTGCAAACTAACTTTGATTAATTCGAACTAACTTAGTTCAAACTACTATGTCCACACTAGAAACCTAAATTGAACTAGCACGTCCACTAGGACTTGCTAGCTTGGCTTAGGAGGGGGGCACCATGGGAAGTGTGGCAACATGACACCCACGAAGAGAAAGCACTTCCTCCCTGGTGTCAGGCACACAGCGAGGAAGAAGGTCAAACTGCATTTAATTCAAATTAATAGTTGGTTCAAACTGATGCATCTACATTGGGTTAGTTCAAACTAATAAGTTCAAACTAACCGTGAGTTCAAACTAAAGGCAGGTTTTTCCATTTCAAAGTAAACTTTCCTTAGTTAGAACGAAGGAATTCCTTAGTCTGAACTGACGAAAGCCAGTGTGGACATGTACTAATTTCATTTGAATTGATCTTCCTTAATACGAACTAAATTCCCAGTGTAGACTTAGCCTAAATGCTTGTGTAAATAAACAGGCACTCATTAACTTTAGGTGTTGGGGAAAATTCTTTTTCTTTTATAAGCTTGTTGCAACATATATGGTTTCTTCATCTTTCTTTGTCTTTCCTGGCACAAATATATCAAGTACCTCCAGCACAAATAAAATTCCAAAGCATTTCAAAGTGGCCAGCTCTTAAACTATCCAGCCGTCTTTCTCATCCACCAGATTAGCCTTCAAAACTGTAGTGCTTTAATGTAACTTGTATCTTTATGACCTTCTGTACCAATAGTGCTGTTGTGGGTTCATGCCCTCCTCTGAGCTTGCATAAAACCAGATGGAGTTTCTTCGTCTTGATCTGCCTTTTAGAATCAGTAGTAGAGAGTGGTGAGACTGAAGTTTCTTTTTAAGCATTGGAATGATGGGGCAACTCCATTATGTCAAGTGAAAAATGTATCCCTGAATATTTATGTAAAACTTCTTGCAAGTCTGTGTAGTATTCTTTAATCTTTTGCCTGCTCTGTCTTAGTTTCCCATGTTCTCATGCTCTTTCATTTACAAATTAATCTGCAGTTAAATTTTCATGTGAACATTTTGGAAAACATTTTCCCGTTTTTTCAACCAACTCTATTGCTTGATTTTACATTTCTCCTGGCAATCGTTCATCTTTTCTAGAGCATTCATAATCTCTTATCAGCCTGCAGAACTCATAAACACAGAAGTTAGGTAAAGGGACATTATGTGCTGTAACAGATCATCCATCAAAGAAATGTAATAACACATACATAATATTCAAAGACTCAGAGCTATTCAGAAAGGTCCTGGGTATGTCTCAGTACAGTGCATTTGAAATTCACTGCATGTTTATTGACCCACAAATTTGACTCACTGGGTAAACCTTACATATGTGAATTGTCCCACTGAGTTCAATGACAGCTGTAATGTGTGTAAGTTGAAGGATTTACCCTTTGGTTTATGAATCTGCTGAAGTACAGGAAAAAAGTTTTAAAAATTGCAAAAGAAATCCAAGTTTTTTTCTGATGATTAACTATGGATATGCAGAAAAGGTGCTGACTATATGTATATTTAGATATAGCACAGATTGCAAAAGACTGTCTTCCTAGGTATACAGTGTGGGTACGTCCACACACACTGTTTAAATCGAAATAACACTGGTTATTTCAATTTAAAAAATGGTAGGTCCACATGACATTCCCTTATTTCAAAATGAGGAGCTCCCTCATTTTGATATAAAGAAAGTTATATCGATATAATAAAGCCTAGTATTATATCGATATGACAGTTAAATTGAAATTGTTATTTTGAAATAACACAGTGGGGACATGTTATTTTGATTTAACTGTTAAATTTATTTAACACTTTTTGCCCTTCTCCTTCTAGGGACTTTCTTTTTTCTATATATTGGGTGGGGGCATGGCCCAATGAGGGGGCCATGTTGCCACACCTTCCATGGTGCCTGTCTCCTGACTTGAAATAGCAAGTCCTGTGTCTGGACATGCTATTTCAGTTTGAGGTTTTTTTTGGTGTGGACCTGTTAAATCAATTTAACTCATATTGATTTAATGATTTTATATTGATTTTATTAAATCAATATAACTAAAATCCATTACCATGTATGTGGGGACATAGCCTGTAAGTATGGTATATTGAATGAATATAATAAAAATGTTAGTGATAGTGGAGGTAACAGAGATTGATAAGAATTCCCTGTGCTATCGTGAAGTAATTGAAGACCTTGAGTTATCTAATAATTGCAGTCAGCAAATTTTAAAGGAAAGCATGAAATATTGCCAACTCTTGCAGTGCTATTGTCCCATGATATTTGGTATTCTTCCTAAAGCCCCAACTCCTGGAATCTAGTGATTAAATGAGAATCTTGGCCTTCACTTTTGATTTTGGCTTTGATTTTGTGCTCTAAAAAAAGGTTTCTAGGATACATGATTGTGGACAAAAGCTTGAAAACATGCTCACTCCATTGATGATTTGTTAATAGCTGTGCTCAAACAAATGGAGAGCAAATCAAAGCTTCAAAGAAAAACTGCAGAACTGGAATTTATATGCAGATTTGACACTGTTGCCTGAGAGCTAAACAAGGACTATGGATTTTTTTTTCTCATTACAACAGGTGATTTGACCTTTTCCCTTATATGCTGTTCTCCAGTGTTTGAATCTTAACAAATGCTTTGATTAGCTGTCACAGCCTGACCTGATCCTATGACTTACACTTCTCTTCATTTATTTTCCTTCCATTTTGTAAGTTCCCCCATCTTCAAAGCATCTGATGAAGTGGGATTTTCTCCCACAAAAGCTCATGTGACAAATAAGTTAGGCTTTGAAAATGCCACAGGACTCCTTGTTTGTTTTACTTTTCTTTAGCTTCTGTGATCTAAGAACACTGGATTTGGTTTACTGTTCTAAATATAAGAATGTTCTGTAACAAGCCTCTAGCTCATGTAAACACAAATTGTTGTTAATTCAGGGTTGGAGTTCTGTTAGTACAGTTTTACACTAACATTTTCCCCTTTCAATAAAATACACATATCAATTAAAATCAGTGAATGTAGCAAGAATATAGTTATTTCAGGTTAGGGTTAGGGGTTCTCAAACCAATCAAAATCTCAAATGCAAATAAATCAGGATCAGTCACTCGACCAGCTTCAATTCTCACTCAGAGACACTTAAACATGAAGTGAGAATTATTTATATCAAAGTATGTTTTGATACGGGTTTTCTTTTTCTTCCACCCTCTGAGCTCCAGATCCTGCACCTCTGCAATCCATGGGATTTTTGCCATTCAGGTCAGTTGGAGCAAGAATAGGTCAGGACAGTTGATCCTATATTCCTTATATGACAGTTGCAGCGTAGATCTTACTGGGTGTGTATGGTTGGAGGAGAAACTGAAAAGGCTCCCTTAACCCCTGCCTCTTTATGCAGTTTGCATAAAGGTTGAGTTGAGTTATGTTCCCTGCACTTGGATGAGCACAGGGACTGCTCCCTACCTATTATACTAGGAAGAAGCTTATCATGACCCCTCAAAATAGGTAAGGTAGATCATAGGTGACTGCCTGGGTGGAGGTACTCTCCATGTGATAGTGTGTGCACTGCTTGCTATGCTCAAATAGCACAGTCTAGCCTTCTGCAGGTCTGGAGATATATGTGCTCTGATCTCACCCCCATCTACCATTAGCAGAGAAGAAAGCACCAGTGTTGAACTTGGGAGTTAGTTGGAAGAGACTGTTCCTCTGTAAGATAGAAGTGCTGTCAAGTAATACTGCTCTTGAAGGTAAAGTTAAGGCCAAGACAAGGATGTCTTCATAGAATGGAGGTTGGTAGCAGCAGTTCAATGCACAGGCACCTTAATCTAATAAATGTTAAGATCAGCTTTCCTGAGCAGGTTCTCTGTGGGCACACTGGGGAGTTTGCTAACAGTGAGAGTATAGAAGATCAATAGTTATGTTGCAAAAGAGCAACCAACAGGAATGCATCAAAATATACAGCTGCTGACAGGCATTACTGTTGAAATATTGAACTGATGGGCACTAGAGCACAACATGATGAGTTGCACAACTAAATGAAGTTCCTATGGTAAAATGGAAGTTGATTATTCTACCTTTAATGGAGTGATCTTGGGTTTGGAAGGTTGTGTGTGAGCGAAACACAAGTTTTTGGACTTCTGGGGAACTTCCACCCTGAGATCCCCTACAATCATATTGCATTTTTATTTCAATGTTTTTTGAGTAGCAAAATATTAGAGTGCTTTTTAGCACTATAAATAAATATGTACCTATGACAATTTTTGTATTAGTTTGTCAAAAATAGTTTAAGTGGGAGTTGGGTGTTTAAGTTCCAAATGCTCTTCCAAAATCCTAGTCTTAAATTCTGCTTTCATCTGTAATTTCTCCTTTGCCTCAGTGAGCAACAGAAATTGACTTGCTTCATAGCTGAGCATCTGCAGTACCTTTGGTACAGATTTATTTACTAACAGCATGGCTTTGAGCCACAGTTAGTCAACAGATTACTCAGTGTCTAATCAACAAATCTCTCAGTTTTGAATTGCACAAACTCAAAGAGTCTTGAGAAAGTTCCTCCTGGGAGTATATATATTTTGCACTATTGCTGTGCCAATAAAGTTTTGATGAAATTCTTTTATCTCAAGTGATGTTGCTAAGGCCCAGTGTCTCATATTTTTTTTATGCATCACCTAGGACACAGTTCTACTGTGCAGTAGGAAAATGTTTGTATAAATTAATATGATTATTAATTTGCTGTTGCTGTATTATTGCATAAGATTGCCTATAACAATTATGCATTCACAAGGGGTGCATAAAGCAGTATTGGCATACTTAAACATTGCCCACTAATCAAGACAAACATTCCATTTTCAGTAATCATGCATTTCTGGACACAATACCCTTGGCCCAATTCAGTCGATAGCAAAAAGATATGACACTTTAATACTTACAGTGTAGTCTTAATTTGCCAGTGGCATATTACAGCTGTACATTGTTCGTACTTGATCAACTCCCATCTTGACTATTACAATTCCCTTTTTTATGGTTCTTCTGAAGACCTACTCTATCAGCTTTCAACCATGCAAATTGTAGCTAAATCACTGTACTACTCAAGGATATGGAAACTTCTCATTCTCATCCTCAGTCATTTCACTGGCCTTCTGGCCAAGTCTAAATCCAATTCAAAATTGCCTTTGTGACTTTCAAACTTTTCTTGGCTATTTTTGCCCTCCCCTTCTAATTTACCTATAGTCATTTTATGATAACTGTAAAATTTATGATGACATAAACATTTTTTGACAAAAATTTCCATCTTACTGGAGCACCATGCACCAAATGACCCCTGCATTTCAGGGTTATCATTTTTGTAGGAATACTGGAATAAAAATATCTCTTTGGGCAAAAATATTGTATGATAATGTCTCTGAGGGGGAGTCTATCCACCTAGCTGTGGACAAAGATGCTGTCTTCTGGACAGTTGTTCTCAGGGTGCAAAAAGGAGTGACAAGTCAAGATCTCTCAGAATCCCCAAATCATATTTTCAGAGGCGATGAAGATCCTGGGTGCAAAACAATTTCAATTGTTTAGACAGATAGATACATAGATAGATAGATAATCTTCATCCACTGAAGTTGGTAGCAAAGCTCTCACTGATGATCCAAGCAATGTTGCACAGAGCCCTAATGACTTCCTTGGAGCTCTCTATGGCTACTGCAAAGCAGGATTAGAGTTTTGATAGATCAACCTTCCTTGGCATTTTGTGACAGGCATGGCAATTTCCTGCACAAATCTTGTTGAATTAAGTTAAACTTTGCAGAATTAATTTTAGAAGCTCATTTTATTACAAATGCAAATATGTATATATTCTGGAATTGCATGTAATGGTTTGGGCAGCTGGCAGGAGGGGAATATGACCAATGTAAACTTGGGGAAGTGTTATGAGCTTCAAAGGACCATTGAACTAATCTACCCCCCTCAGGGTATGCAAAAACTCAGCCTTTTGAAGCTTTGCCCTGAGGACTGGTCCTTTGCTGATCATTTGTTGCAAGAGGACACAATCAGAGGCCCAAACTGTGTAAGGGAGTGATTCCTTAATTCATGGGAGTGTTAGATTGAAGCTAACAGCTGTTATGAACTTGCTGTCACAGACAAGCCCAGGTGGGATTTGAAGTCAGGATTCTCACCAGAGCTCTTGTTGGGGTGTTCTCTGGCAAGCTTATTGGAGTCCACACATGTTCTTTTGTTGTTTTTAGTCTGTTCTTCTGTAATGCTTGTGCCTTAGGAATAAATGTGCTGGCTTCAAAAGAATTTGGTGGTAACTTAAAACTCTGGCAGTTACACTGTTTATATCCTGACTGAAGATGGCCAGGCAGGCCAGCTGGGACAGTCTAATTTGCTGGGGAATTCAAGGCATAGGAAGGGAACCAGGGCATCCTGAGCCTGGAAATACTGAAGCAGGAGGGAAAGAGTGGATGTCCTTACTGGACACTGGAGGGGGAATATAGTTGCAGTTGCCCTGAACTGTGTAGTCTTTGACAGAGAATATTCATATAATGGAATCTATTAAATATTTATATATCTGAATTTCTAATTGTACTGTAGAATTTGCTCAGGTTCTACACAATTTCAGTAGATTATGTGGATATATTATACTTCACTCTTTTGTACTGCAGGTCTCTTCTTTGGGCTCTGTTGAGGTTTTCTTAGCCTTCAATATTCTGTTGCGACTTCTGGTTGGTTAATTCTTCCCTTACCTTCTTTCAACTGGGTACCCTATAACACAGTGGGTGCAGGTGGCCTGTGGGGGAAAATACAGTGTAATAGCAATATAATCCTATGTACCTCTTCTGTATCATATTCAATGTTACATTATTATTCACAATGGGTATGTCCACACACAGTCTTTAAATCAAAATAATGTTGATTATTTTGATTTAAAGCAGGGCAGGTCCACACTGTGTTTCCTTATATCGAGATAAGAAGCTCTCATCTCACAATAAGGAAAGTCATTCTGATATCATAAAACCTAGTATTATTTCAAAATGACAGTTAAATCAAAATTGTTATTTCAAAATAATTCAGTGTGGACATGCTATTAACTGTTATTTCAATTTAATGCTTTTTGCCCTTCTCCTTCCCAGGGTGATTTCCTTTTTCTATACATTGGGTGGAGGAATGGCCCTTTTAGGGGGCCATGTTGCCACAACTTTTATGGTGCCCCTCTCCTAAATTGAACTAGCAAGTTCTGTCCATGGACATGCTAGTTCGATTTGGTCTTCTAGTGGGGACCTGTTAAACCTATTTAAGTTAAATCACTTTAATGATTTTTATGTTGATTTTATTAAATCAATTTAACTTAAACTGATTTAACCATGTAAGTGTGGACATAGCCAATATAATTTGCTTCACAAACATCCTTGTGTAATATAACATTCTCTGAATTTAAATAGTGGCACTTTTGGTGATGTCAGTGCAAACCAATGCTCTTTGCATATTTGGCCGTTAGAACGTGGTCGGCTAAAGCTTTCAATAACTGATGTAGTGGTCTACATAAAGGAAAAGGTTGGGGACCGCTGCTGTAACAGATTGGCAAGTTAAAGAAGACTCTGGTTGTGATCAGTGTAAAAAGCATGATATAAATGCAATCATAGATAGACTCAATCAAATCATAGGGTTCTTTTAGATTCCAGAAGAGAACAAATATGAATGCAGAGATTTTTACCTGTTTCCTATACCTTATGTTCATTAGTTATTCTTTGCTTCTTATTGTTTATTCTTATACAATAGGAAAGGAATCAACTGGAATAACCATGAAATTCCAAACCCCTGAACTATATTTAGGTTACAAAGACAAAAGCAGCAAAACATAATGATGAACATCACAGACTGAAAGAACAATGCCTTAAGAAATATGCACATAGATTTCCTTTGATTCTGGAAGCAGCTCATTGAAATAAACATTGTGGTAAATTATTTAGCCTCATTTTTTTGGAAGTTCAGATGGCTAATGTTCCAGATGTGAGAGAACAGGAAACTCTATCATTTCCTCAGTGTAGGTAACATATAGATGTTTCATTGTAGCTTTGATATAGTAGCATGAAAATTAAACAACTGTTGAAATGGTTCTATAGAAATAATTCTATTTCTTTATAGAAATACTTTTTGTTATAAATGTAGCTTGTTCTGTCATTGCTTCTGATATTGGGTTCTCAGAGATATATACTGTGTTCTTTTGCTCTTTAAATTGATGAGGTAGGAGAACTGAACCTTTAAGAGAGACATCATCTGCCCAAAATGTTCACTAAATATTGAAAATAAACTGGTATTAATAAAAATAAACAAAAAACCCAAACCATTTTGAACAGTCTGGTTATAAATCTCCTGTTATTTGGTCTACTGTTATTTTTTAGACTTCTGCAATCTCATACTTTTACTAGTTCTCTAGTCACCAAAAGGCCTGCCAGGTAAGGTAAGACCTGAATTTCTATTAAAAAAATACAATTTTTTTCTAGCTTCCAGAATCAAAAATAGCAAATTCAATTCTTCTTTCCAGGTCATTTTTAATTTGCACTATCTTTTTAAAAATACTACTTACTACTAGAGCACTCTATTTGGTCTTTACAGATCTCAGCATTCCAGTGTAAATTTTAGCCTCTGTTACAGACAACTTTTTAATGCTTTTTAGAATAAAGGCAACCAGTAACATCCTAAATAAAACAACCAAACAAAACTACCAATAAGGCTTCTCAGAAAGGGACTCATCCAGTCTACAATCTCTGACTAGAATCTGATTGACCTTTATTAATCTTTTATTGTTTAATTTAACCTGCTGCATTGTTTACTACAGTTTCAATGAATGAGGAGGAGCTAGTAAATGTGTCTCAACTTTTTCAATAATCTTCAGTGCTGGAATAAGAAGCATGCAGTGTCATGCTCCAATATACTTTTTGGGACAGGGACTGTCTTTTTGTTCCATGTTCATACAGTGGCTAGCTAACACAATGGGGTCCTGATCTATAACTGGGGCTCCAAAGTGCTACTGCAGTCCAAATACATAGATAGATAGATAAAATGGAGATCCTGAAGCACTGATGAGTGAATTTTACTCAGATTTAAGGAAATGGCAACAAAAAGAAATATATTCATAAAATACAAAGACTCTGGTTCACATTGTTGTACATAAGGAGTAACTTCATTGAACTCAGTGAAGTTACTCCTAGGGTATGGCCACACGCACTTCTTATTTCGAAACAACAGAGGTTGTTTCGAAATAAGAAGTGCCATGGCCACACGACGCACGGCCATTTCGAAACAAGCAAACAGCTTGTTTCGAAATGGCCGTGGTTCTATCGACATAGCTTAAACCTGGTTTGCTGTCGAAACAGGGTTGTTTTGAAACCAGAGGTTTCGAAACAGCCCTGTTTGGACATGTTGTTTTGGAACAAAGTGTTCCGCAACAACATGTCAACTTCCTCCCAGGGTGCTAAGCACCCTGGGAGGAAGGACAGCCCCCCCTCAGCACCCTGGCCAGGGTGCTGAGGGGGGTCCGCTGGGGCGGGGGGGG
>ML682013.1:17702937-17931217 GCA_007922195.1 Podocnemis expansa
TTTTTTGTCCTCGAAATAAGGTGTTTCAAAATAAAGAGTTATTTCGAAACAGCTTGTTTCGAAACCTCTTGTTTTGAAACAAGCCTTCCCTGTGTGAACATAGCCCTAGTTCAGTATGACTGAGAGCAGAATTTGGTCACCTAAGGTCTGCTTGTAAGAATAGTCTGAAAATCAGGAAGCTTCATCATCTGTAGTCCTGAAAAACACCTTGTCTCATACCAAGGAAATTAATAGCTCCTTTCATCTCCCACTTCTTGGATGTGGGATTGCATTGTTTTTGACCAGGTAACAGCTATAAAAAAAGAAGTACTTTCCAATCACAAATATAAAAGAGCCCCTACCATGAAGACATTTTATCAGAGACCATTCACTGGGAAATCAAATCAAATCAAATCATATCATAGGGCTGGAAGGAACCTCGTGAGATCATTGAGTCCAACCCCCTGGGACTTGAACCCAGGACCTTCTACATGTTAAGCAGAGGTGCTAGTCACTACACTATAAATATTTGATCTCTTTTATTTATTAAATATTCAACATTCTGTATACTGTTCATATTCATTCACTATTCACTAAATCAGTAAAGATGGTTGGCTTAAACACTGTGTATGGCATGCATAAAGAACAAAAGTGTTGGGAGTTTTGTGATTGCAGTGCATGAATGAATGAATTTCACAGAATTAGATTCCAATGCACTTGATCCCAGCCCTTCTTTCTGTGAAGCCAGTGGCAAAACACCTAACAACTTCATTTGAGCAGGATCAAGTTCTTTGCATTTAGCACATTCTCTTGGAAATTCCTTGTTCTAGCACATTAAGACATGTTTTATTACACTGCAGAGGGAAATAAACCAGCAACAGTGAATCAGTGCTCTATATTAGGGGTGTCAAACATGCAGCCCTTGAACCTCTTCCATCTGGCCTGTGATTGCACTTGGCAGAACTACACTGTCTCCGTAACAGGGAGAGAGGTATCACAGAGCGCAGTTGCACATACACAGCACTCTGTGATGCTGTAAGAGTGCTGTAATATTCTGATTTATGGTATGTATGGCTCATTTGAAGTATATTTAAGCCAATGGCCTGCCACAGCAAAGGAGTTTGACACCCCTGAATATGCTTAATCACTTGTTTATTATGAAATATGGAAAGCCCTGTGAAATAAGATTCTTTACTGGTGTTTATACTTCTAGGTTATAATCTCTGGAAAAGGAAACTATTGATAATTAATTCATTGTACTGAACTTCCAAATGTCATATCAAATAATATTTAATAATTTTTTTAAAAAGGCAGTAATAACTGAAGGTCAATTAGTTTTGAATGTCTTACCTAAATATCTATTTTGTTCTCATGCAATCTTTAAGTTAGAATGTTGGTATGCTCCAGGTTATAATAAACTCCCCTTCTACTTTTAGTTAGAGAAGAAAAAATATTTTATGGAGAGGTCAAAATTTAAGTGACTATCAGTAAATAAAGCACCTGATTTCTGACTCCATCAAACAGTTTTACACTGGTGTAACTATAAATTACACCACCCTAAAACTAGTGCAGTAAGAGGGAGATGGTATCCCTCAGTACCTTCTTGGCTTCAAAAGATCTAGGAGTTGTGTGGCCAGAGAAGCCACCATAAAGTATCTCTCGCAAACGAAAGCCAATTTGAGTGATAATGTTTACTTAGAGCCAAGACTCTAAAGGAGATAGGATAGGAAATGGGAGGCTATTTTGGCTTTGCTCAGGCATGTAGGTTCATAGACTCATTTTTAAGGCCAGTACTAACATGATCATTTTGCCTGACAGCCTGTATCAGACAAGCTAAAGAATCTTAGCAAATAATCTATACAAGCCACAAAGTCTGAGCTATAGTATCTCTTTTAGAAAGCTATCCAGTCTTGATTAAAGACTGAAAGTAAGGGACTATGCATCACATTCTCATTTCAGTTCTCTCAATAGTTAATTAGCCTCACTGGTAAAATGATGAATTACAAAACCAAATAAATTAATGCAAAATTCTTTGAAAAATACCCAGAAGTTTAATTATGGAGGAATTAAAATCAATGTTAAATTGTAAGGCCCTTGTTTAAATCTCCCCACTCTGTAAAAAGAAAAGAATAGCCAGGATCCTAATCATCACCCAGCTCTGTCATAGGACCACAGGAGATTAGAGTTGGAAGGGACCTCAGGAGAACATCTAGTACAAACCCCTGCTCAAAGCAGGACAAACCACAACTAATCATCTCAGCCAGGGCTTTATCAAACTGCACCTAAAAAACTTCTAGGGATAGAAATTCTACCACCGCACTAGGTAACCAATTCCAGTGCCTAACTACCCTGCTGTTGAAATTTTCTTTCCGAATATCCAGCCTACACTTTCCCCACTGCAGCTTGAGACAATTGCTCCTTGTTCTATCATCTGCCACCACTGAGAACAGCCTAGTTCTGTCCTTCCTGGAACTCCCTTTCAGGAAGTTAAAGGCTGCTGTCAAATCTGCCCTAATTCTCTTTTGCAGACTGAATGAGCCTAATTATCTCAGCTTCTCTGCATGAGCTCCAGCCACCTAATCATTTATGTTGCCCTTTGCTGGACTCCCTCCAATTTGTCCACATCTTTTCTGTAGTGGGAGCCCAAAACTGGCCACTATATGCCAAATATGGCCTAGTGCTGAGTAGAGGAGACTAATCACTTCCTTCAGTCTGCTGGCAATGCTTCTACTAATGCAGCCCATATGCTTTTAGCCTTCTTGGCAACAAGGGAACACTGGTGATGCATTTCCAGCTTCTTGTCCACTATAACCCCTAGGTCCTTTTCTGCCAAATGTCTGCTAGCCAGTAGGTGTCCAGCCTATAGCAGTGCATGAGATTCTCCCATCTTAAGTGCAGGACTCTGTACTTGTCCTTGCTGAATCTTATCAGATATTTTTGGCCCAATCCTCCAATTTGTCTAGGTCACTCTGCAACCTTTCCCACCCCTACAGCCCATCTAACACCATCTATCCAGCTCAGTGTCATCTGCAAACTAGCAGAGGGTTCAATCCACCCCATCCGCCAGCATCCCTCCGAAACTTCCAGCAGCACAAAGAAGCCAGAATGTTGCTCTAATAGCAAACTCTGCCTGGTGGAGAGTGGATGTCGCTAGCTGTACCCTACTCTCTGCTGACTCACTGCATGGCATAGAGACATTGTGGGGATAGGACAAGGCATAGCTTTAGTGTGCTGTGCTCTGGTGCTCCCCTGGCCTAACTCTACTTAAGGAGCTGTTACAAGCTGAATGAATGTATGGAGGCTGAATGTATGGTGGCCAAACGAATATCCAAGATTACTAGGATCAGGGAAGTATAAAGTTGGTTTTAATGCATCTTTTCTCCTGCTATAGCTCCCACCCCCACCAAGCAAAGTTGTGGCACAGCTGAGGGTCTGACCCCAGGTGTGATGAATGAAAACATAGCTACTTTTGTGGGATTCCTAAAATGCTGGAAACAAATATGTTTCATTTCTAGGGTTCACAGTGTCTTCTGAACACTTTGTTTTTTAAACTAATCATATACTGTTGGTGTTATTCTAGCAGGTGTCAGATATTCCCATCCTGAACTTCTTTGTGAAGTGAGGGAAGAGACGGTGTCACAAGAAGCATAACAGAATTCCTAGAAGAGATATAAGAAAGGAGTTAAATGTCCAGTTTGCTAGCAATCATGTACACTACAGAAGCCAGCACCAATTGCACTTTACAAACACCTTAGGTATTATGTGACTCTCATTACCAGAGTATCTGAACACATCACTGTCTTTAAAGAATTTATCCGCACAATATACCTGTGAGCAATGGTGTCATTGCCACCAGGCACATGGGGCATGGTCCTTGAATGTGCTGGCCAGTCCCCTGCACCATGCGTGCTGGGGACCTGGTGCTAGCAGGGTCATTTTAAATCTCTCGCCCTGCTGTGCTCCCAGGCATGTGGCCCAGGGAGTTACAGGGAGGGAGATCTGAACCAGCCTCTGCCAGTGTCTGGACGCTTCTCCACTCCAGCATAGGTGAGTCCTGTGCCCAGGGTCCTTAGGAGCTAGGCATAGGCCAGAGAGACAGGAAAGGGACTTGGGCGCCTGGGAAAGGGGGGGTGCCAAGAGGAGCCAGCCACATGGGAGGGCCTGAGGCTAGGAGGGAGTGGGTGGAGCTGACTCTGCTGGAGTAGGAAGGGCCACTGGGAGGAGAGGGCCTGCTGGGAAGGCCAGCCTTGTAGAGTTTGGGGCTTGGAGGGTAGGGGGAGAGCCTAGTTAGCTCACTGGGAGGAGTGCTGGAGAGCAAAGCAGTGCCAAGTTGGGCTTGGGGAGACCTGGTGCCATGCCTTGGGGTGGAGAGTTGGGACCTATGCCCCGAATCTTTTTTGTAAGGAGTGGTGTGCCTGTCTGTGAGGCAGAGGAAGGCTACTATCCTCATTTTACAAATGGGGGATTGAGACATAGGGAGACTAAGGCACAAATCCTTAAAGGTACTGAAGCCCCTAAGAGCATGGCTACCTTGATGATGGCAGTATTGATAGTGGAAGATTGATTTTTTGAGTTCAATTGAGTGTCGGTAAAGACATGCTCAGTCAAACCCAGGAGTTTCTGAAGGTTGATTTATTAAGACCACTGCAGCCAGTAGTGTAGCATTGTGTCAATGGGATCACATTTCCTTTTGGCACAGTGCATTGAAGACATGGCACAGAAGAGGATTTAAGAAGTCAACAGGAGTTACACAAACTAATGTGCATAGCTTGTATAACTCCCATCAATTACCACCAAATTTTCTGCTAAGTATTAACCAGGCCTAAGTCCCACTGATTTCACCAACTTGTGCTCTGACTAACCAATCTAGTGAGGAGAGCTTTAAGCTATGTTCAGAGGGGGCAGGTTAAAAAAAGACTATAGATATGCATAAAAAAGGGCTAAAGATGGAGAAAGAGATGGAAAATTACGACAGAGTCATTGCAGCAACAAGAGGGAATCAGTGGTGAAATATGCTCTACATCTTAAATGTTTATACACAAGTGTAAACTGTAAGGGGAATAAACAGGAAGAAAAGTCTAAGTACATAATCTAAATTATAACTTAATAGGCAGTACAGAGACTTCATGAAGAAACAGAAATGAAAAGTATAGAAAGTATATAAGGGTTAATGAATCACAGCTTCATGGGATTTCCAATAGAATCATACAGCTTTAACCGTGTCTAAGCTACAAGACCAAACAATGTAACATCTTAGGGTGTAAGTAACAGCAATAAAATAGGAGAAGCTGTACCTGAATATAGAGATGAGGGAAGCAAGGGACCAGAGAGCAGGGAACGAAAGGAGGGTGTGAACAGAATGGAGGTGTGGCATTCCTTGAGCCATCACAATATTTATCTAAATGTTATGTTTTGTTTTGATCTTATTTTTCATTTATTCTTCTATTTCATCAATTATTTATCACTGTCCTAAATAGCTTCTAAAATATAAATAAGAGGTATTAAAAAGTCAGAGAATGAGGCTGTAGAGGATGTCTCCTTTCTCTTCAATCCACAGAGCAAAGAAAATCTGCTTTTGATTTAATTAACTGATTTTTTACCTTAATTTCTTATTTCACATAAGAAGCTTACACTTACCAAATATTATGAGTATAGTAAATACAAGCTATTTATTGATTAAAAAGATTAATTTAGGGAGATTTGTCAGCTTCCATTTGTATGGCAGTATTTTGAACGTTTTGTTTTAGAGATGTCTTCAGGTATATATTCCTGCTCAAGTTCCGGTTGTGCTGATCTCTACCATTAACATTTTTTCTGTTTGTAGAATAAAAATAATTGAGGGAAACAAGGCACGTGGAGGAGGGAAGAAAAGGAGGGTATAGGCAGAATGGAGATCTGGCTCCCGTTGAGACACTGCAATAAAAGAAAGTTCAGCGGTCTCCCAAGAGAACTCAGTGTTTTTCTCCAAGATATTAGCAGAATCCAAAACATGATTCTGCTCATCATGTAGGTGTCCTTTACTTGACTATTCTGAAACAACAGGGTACAGAGCTAGGCGGGGAGGAGCCCAGGTCAGGAAAGGCACCTACAAAACACATGGAACTTGGCAAATTATTCTTTATACAGAGTAACTAAAATATTTACAGTAAAAACATTAAACTGGGAGTGTAAAATCAGAGTGAGTATGCAAACAAATATGATGAATGTTTGATAAATATGTCCTATTCAAACAGGCACTGTAGTCATAGGCAAGTTATTTAGAACACAATTTTATAACTGTTATTTCCCAGACTCACTTGAATACAGAGCAAAAACAAAATTAAAATGAGCTCATTATAGCATGAAAATTAGTCTCTTGAAACCCAAGTGTAGCAGGGAGCTATGGCCGCCCTCTGAGCCTGAGCCAGAGGACTGGCCTGAACGCCCTCCCTGGCCAGACTGGCGAACTGCAACCCTTAGGTCCCGGAAGCGGAGGGGTGGGGGCGGAACAGGAAGGGGAAGTATAAAAGCCCAGACCTGCAGGGAGCCGGACCAGAGAAGGCAGACCCGAGCTTGCCGAGGGGCTGCTGACCGTTCTACCCACCAGGCTTACGGCCCCCCTAGCCTCCCTGGGCCGGGCGACTGGGAAGGAAACCCGGAGGCAGCAGACTGGGGAGGCCATGTCAAGGCCTGCAAGTTCCAGAGGTGACGACCGACTGCAGAGCCAGACCCCGGGTAGACCGAGGATCCCGTAACCTATGGTCTGTGTGAGCTGGAGGAGCTCCCCTCTGCAGAAGAGGAAACCCCTGCAGAGTGCGGACCCCAGGACCTTGAGGAGCTGCCCCTTGCCGAGGAGACCAACGGGTGCAGACCCCAGGACCTCGAGGAATTGCCTCTTGCCGCACAATCCGGGGCATACCCGGACCTACCCCCAGTAGATGCAGAGGGATTCGGGGGGATACCCCAAGCCAGCTACGAAGGGGACACTGAGGACACCTACCATCTCTGGAAATAGGTACCTGGACCTGGGGCGGGGAGGAAGTGGCCCAGGGAGGGCTGTGAGTTTGAGATGCCCGGTGCCAGTGTGATGCGGTTGGAAACCCCGCTGGCCCAGTGACTCTCCTCACAGTCACTGGTAGAGCCCTGGGCTGAGATGCAGTGGAGCGGGTGGGCCTGCGTTTCCCTCCCCAACTCCTCTCCCATGGATCCTGACCCGAGGAAACCACACGGGAATCCCTATCCTCCAGCCGTTGTACCCGCCTGCCCCGCCTGGGGGCCGGGGCTCCAGACTTTGTACCCGCCTGCCCTGCCTGGGGGCCGGGGCTCCAGACTTTGTGACAAGCTTGCGTGACAAGGGGCCAAGCCAGAAGCCAGTGTCCACACAACCGGGAGGGGCGCCTCGCCGGCTAACTCCCCCGTGCACCACCAGCAGGAGGCGCCCTCCCGACTGGCCAGCGGTCCCGAAGGCTTACACCAAGCAAAATTTGTTTTTAGAAGGCAGTAAGGGAAATGTTGCTCACTTAAAATATTGGAATGTTATTTGTGATTTCCAGTGAAGAATGGCCATAATTGGAGTAGAAGAATCAAACCATCAGTGTCAGAAAGACAAAGAGTAACAAGAAGAAAAGATCTTTGTCTACAGATATTGGTGCAACAGCTGAGAGATAAAGGTCACATTTTCTAATTGAAGTTAATAGCCTTGACTTTAGTAATGAAAGATCACTTCTAAATTAAAAAGGACAAAAAATGCAGCAGAGTCAATCAGGTTTGACCTTCTAGTTCTCTTGGCTGGAGCTATATGATAAATGCAAACACGGGATTTACATATGAATGCATTTCAAATTAGCATTGTCTGTTCTCCTAGCATATAGTTTGTATGCCTCCCATATTCTGAAGCACTAAATTCAAACTGTATTTGCTATATGTATCAAATATAAAAATTAAGCAGACAAGCAGCAGGACATTTCAGTGTAAGTTTAAAGTATTGCCTGAGCAGTAAGCAGGCTGCACAGATGGAGAAGCTCAGGGCAAATATTCAGGGCTCGAGATAACATAACCTCCTCTGCAATCACTTTCAGTAACACCAGGATGTGCAGATTTAAGAAGTTCATCAATGTGGAGCTAAAATTGTTGGGGCATTGGGACTGTCCAAGCTTTGGATATATAGTTCTTCTTTGCAGATATGATGAATAAGTACTCCTTGAAGACCTGAGGACTCCAGGCTTTCTGCTTCATAACACTAAAGAGTGCTGTTTAACGCTGAATTTTCCAATCAACATTTTCAAAAAACAGTGCAATTTAAAGAAGAAAATTGGAGAGAGACCTGTTCTAAACTGAGGTGCTCCAGACCCTGGCAGCAGCTGAGCGCCCCATCCCTTCTGAAGTGTCACTTCTTTCTCAAAAGCAACAGTCACCTGCAACACCTCTGCAGGCCTCCCAGTTAGGCACAGCAAGGAGAATGGGACTGTGGTGCGTCTGTTGCAGGGAACTGCATGGGAAAGAGAGGTCAATCTCTCAAGAGGAGCAGGGAGTGAAGCAGTCATGACAGGAGGAAAACAAAGGGGACAGAAAGGGGAAGCAACTTAAAGCACGAGAAGAAAAGGAAGGAGAATCAGTAGTGAGGAGGAATGGATGGGGATGCCTATTGGGAAAGCTTGAGGCAGAAGGGGATACAGGAAGCAGCACTTTTCAAAGCAATATTTTTCCAGTGATCTCATGCAGTCTCAGAGGATCACTGGAGGTACTTTTATGTACTGCATGTGTTTTAGGTTATTTCCTACCTGTGAACTCTCTGGCCTTCCTCACCACAGTAGGTGAGGTCATCAGCAGCTTTAACAGAACACCATTAAGAGGTAGGGAAACGCTATTATTCCCATTTCACAGGTGGGGAATAGAGGCACAGAGAAATTAAGAGACTATTGACCAAAGAACACAGGGGAAGTCTCCAGCAGAGACAGGAACTGGACCCTGATCGCCTAAGAGCCAAGGCAGTACCTTAACTATAACCTTTTCCTTTTTCCTTGCTCCTCTTTCTACTCATCAGAATGCAAACGTGACCTTCTGGCAGCCCTCAAACCCTCCGTGTATTTGGAGAATTATCTCTGGCAAAAGTCTTCACTGAACCTAAGAAGAGAACCAGCTTGTGGGATAAGACCTTCATTATGTTAGTCCCAGTCTTTCACTACATCAAACAAACCCAATAGCTGCATTGTAAATATTGATGCTTTCAGAAGAGTTTATAATGAGTAGTGAGGATTGAATGGAAAATTCAGTGAAATTGAATTTTGATCCCATTATGCAGACACATAGAAATCCATTCCAGTTAAGGAACTCTTGTTTGCATTGCTGGAATGTATAACTTGGAGTCTTTTCAAACAAAACTGTTTTGGAAGATGTATTTTTCCCCTTTCACTAGTTTCATGATCAAAGCTTGCTTGGCTGCAACAGACAAACACATATTTTACTGAGAACAATTTAAAGCATTATTCTAATCTTACTTATAAAGTTTTATGTAAGTCTGTTAACTTCAGTGGAATAATCTCTGATTTACACCATTGTCAATGATATCAAAATCAGGCCCTGAGTAATTACAGTACATTATAATTTACTAAAAGGGGAAAAAGGCTAAAGCATCTCTGAGTTTAATATCTATGCTACAGTGATGTTCATATTTAAAGTGAACATCTCATTAAGTAAAACATATATGCAAGCAACAACAAAAAAGCCCCTAATCTTGTTAGAAGACCACTTTTTAATAGTGATGTCCACTGTTAAACAAGGTCCTGGTCATAAATGCTGGACCTGAAGGTGTGTGGGATCAGGCAGCACCCCCCTGGCTTAGCATGATTTCCATCATGTACAGCCTTTGCAGTTTGGTTCAGTGGTTCTCAGCACCCAACTCTACATACTATTGCAGCACCCCTGGGTCTACATGGTTTGTGCATCCAAAACTGACTGTTTGGTAGCTCTAATTTATTCTTGCCACCGAATTGGTCCGGGCCTGTCTCATGATCAGAGAAGCATAAAAGTTGTTGATAGCCACTTTTGCTTCCAAAATCAGGTATTGTGCTGAGTGTTATTCAGCCAAACCACAGGATCTAGCCTCTGCTTTTTTTCAGCTCTGCTACTTTCCAAACATTTGTCCTCCCCTCGATAATTTCACCCTCATTATAGTAGTTTATATTATTCCATGCTGAACCAATTCTGTCCCACTTTCCTTTCTAGGTCCCTTCATGCTATTTCCCTGTCCTCACAGCACACCCAGTTTAAGCTCATCTGCAAATTTAATTAAGATTTTTTTGACCTGCTATTCCAGATTGTTATAAGTATGACCACCATGAACAGAGTTTAAAGATTAATATTTAAAAAAAACCATTATTTGGAATAGGATGCTTTTTCCAGTCAAAGCCTGAATTGTTAAATTTGCATTGGTTTCTTTGTATCCAAAGCAGAAAAATTAAACACACCCAGCACCTTTAACTTGTTTGACCTATTTCATGTCATTACAAGCTCATTCTCATTTCTGGGATTTCCTTTTGATTTTTGCAGTAATAATCCTCAATGCTGAATCAACAGTTTGTTTTTCAGGAATAGTTACCTTATTATTTTGAAGAAACCACAGAACATGATTTGTAAATCAGAACTAAATTTCAGTTTGGGAGGAGCTTGGTTATTTACAGTTAATGAAATGAAGTTGCTAATCTCTTCCTGCATCTGATGCAAATATAAGTAAAAAATGTGTGCTTTGTAAGGAGTCCAGATAGGAATCCCTTCTGTAATATCAAGCCATAGCCATGACTCATTGCAAATGAAAAGCTTAGCAATAACATCAACAGCTTTAAAGAGTATGGGGAAAAAAATCTGAGTAAATGAATGGTAACCTGTCAATTCTCAGCCCACATTAAGAGCTGCTTTCAAGTGCAGGTCTATCCCCGGTGCTAAGCTAATAAAATTGCTTTGCTATGGACATGAGTGATTTGAAAGTACATAACATGTGGGGTCTAACAGAAATAGAATGATTGCACCACGTATGTGTCATACAGTCAGAGGCTCAATGGCAGATCATGATTGTATAACAGTGCAGCAACAAACACTGCAGAACAAAGTGATAAGCAAAATACAGAACACAGAACTTCAGGGAAGGGTAAGAATTTGAAGAACAGCCAAGTTTTCACATTGATAGACATGATCTGAAAAGTCTGTTGATCTTACTATGCTTAAAAAGTGGGGGAAAAAAGCCCTGTTCCAGGCACTGTGCCTTTTAAAATTATTTCCTAATGTAATCTCCTTCCATGGCAATGTTATTTACTTGGTCAATTAATCTCTTCTTGTGGCAAACCCACCTCCCCCACATTTAGCTTTTATCCGCACTTATTAATTGTTCTGCAATGTGCTATCACTGTCAGGATTACACAACATGTTGCAGTGCTATGCAACATTCCACTAAAGGAGGCATTGCTGTCAGGGGCACCCTAACCTCTGGATGGCTATGAAAAGCCAGCAAATTTATTTGGCTCTGATAATAAGCAGCACAGCATTAAATGGTTTCTCCTAAATAGGTTGGTGTTGGCCTGTGTCTATCCTGCAAGCTGGTATTTGCATAGGACTATATTTAGTAGTAGGTATTATGTGGGTATTTCTATGCCACACACCTCAGTTAGGTAATTCTCTGAGAATTCTGGGGGGACCACTTGTACAGCACACATTGTACTGGCAGCTGGTGTTTTTGGACTTCAATATATCAGGAGAAGGATGCAGTGATTGTGTAGGTATTGATTATTTCACACAGTTGTGTAACCCTTCCAGTGGTGGAGTTGACAGCAGCATGGGCTGGTTACAATATCCAGGGGTTCCTTTCAACTATACAAGACAAAAGCAGCTTGGGTACGTCTACGCTAGAGCCTTTCTTAGGGAAGGTTGAGTACACCTACAGACCCCCACAGCCACACTGGGCTTTTATAAGTCAACTTAAGCGCTTCCTTAAGTTGACTTAATAACACCACCTCTTAATGCTTAAGTCGACCTTATTAAGTCAACTTAAGCCAACGTAGATGGGGAAAGCCCTTAAGTTGACCTAATTGGCCTCCAAGCCCCCTGGTCACCAGGAAGGGTCGACTTAACACCTGCCAGTGGGGACACAGGCAGTTGACAGGAGTTTTCAGTGTGGACTCTCTAAGTTGACTTAACAAGGTTGAGTTTAAGTCAACCCTGTTAAGTTGACTTAGCAGAGCCTCCAGTGTAGACATATATCTTGACCCCTCCCCCAGTCAGGAACCTGGGACAATTACACACCACCCCTTGGACTCCTCTAAGAGGCAATACCTCCCCTCTCACAAGCACAGAGAAAATGAGCATAGAAAAGGCACTTTTAACAGAAGGGGAAACAGGAACACTTCTCCCCAAACCATGTCTTTCACAGGAGTCAGCGTCCAACTCTTCTGTTTACCAAGTTCAGTTCAGATGAGAATGACCCCCCTCTCAGGACAGGCTAAGCAGTTCTGCTGCCCTTTGCTCATACAATGAAAGACAACAACATTTCATTACCTCTGCATTAAATCTTGAAATGGTTTATAACCCAACAGCAGCCAGAGAGATCATTTGGGCAAAGCAGTCCCATCATGGGACTACTACTACATGGGGTGGGTGTACTCATGCAATTACAGTCTGGTCCCAAAACCTGTTCCCGTCCCCCTCAACCAGCTCCGCAAGGGAGAGCTCATTCATGCCCTGCTTATAGCTGTAGGGGAAGTAGAAAGACAAGGCATTATCCAACATTTTATTGCCCTGTTGATGTTCTCCTCAGCCTAGGAACAGAACTAATATATTTTCCTCTTACTCACACCCTGTTTTGTATGCTGCATCAGTGAATGTGTATACGTAAGTAGTAACTGTCTGGAAGATTCCTGGTCAGCATCATAGTCTTAAAGACAAAGCCAGAATGGAACCGCCTGATCATCACATCTGTCCTCCTGCATATCACAAGCCACCAACACCACACAGGACTTGCATGCTAACCCCAACAACTGAGATTAGTCTCAAGTATTACAGCATACGAGAGACTAGACCAGGGGTGGCCAAACTTGTGGAACTCAAGAGCCACACAAGTTGATTATTTAACCTTCAAGAGCCGCACTGAGGCATATAGCCATATACTTTTACCTACTAAATTGATCTGCTGACTTTCTTCCGTGAGCCATATTTTTTCATTCAAGAGCCACATGCGGCTCCTGAGCCACAGTTTGGCCATGTCTGGACTAGACTATTATGTGCCATAGCCAGAGACCGGGAGGGACTCATTTCTTTAGTCCTAACACATTTATCACACTTTAAGGATGTGCTTGTCCTTCAAGTACTTTGAAGTGTGTTATCTCTGCTACTTGAATGAATTGGTCCCAAATGAACAAGTTTACAATATGAAAAGCAAGTGCTTAATGATGTTGTTTTAAATATCTCTTAAGCCAGTTGCCAGGACCTATAAAAGAGAGGGAGCTTTAGTAAAAAACTAAAATACGGTTACCTGATGTCTCACAAGAGCAGTGGTTTTCCAATTTTTTTCTCAGGACCCAGCTGAAAAAATTCATTTATTCCCATGACTCAACAATTACATCTTTGAGCAATGCATTCCAGTCTTGTGATGGCGGCAGCAGGGGGGCACCATGACCCAGTATCTGATGGTCTGCAACCCACTGCTGAGTCCTGACCCATAGTTTGAAAACCACTGCATTAGAGGGTGTAGACATAATCAATGTGACCTTTAGTTATTTAGATCAGAGAACAGAAGGGGAAATACAGTCTTCAGAATGAAATCTTAGCACTTCTTCTCATCCTCTTAACCCTGAGTTGCAGGGAGAGTCCTTTCCAGATAGCTGGTTTGGGCCTTTGTCACAGTAGGGATTCTATCATTTCTTTGTGGATTCTGTTATATGTGAACTTATGTGCAAGGCTGTAACTGAATGTTGGCTTCAGTTTGGATTTGTGTGGTTCTGTTTTCCGTTGTGTGTATGATCAGTCATGATGAACTCACCATGCCAATGTCTGTGTACAAAATTTATAACTAACATCACTTTTAATAACATCATCTTTTTTTCATCCTAGTTACTGTGTGCGCCCTGCAATAACTCAGAAGGATCTTAAATCATAAGGGTAGTATTTTTTAGAGTCCCACTGTAACTGTGGGACCATTTATTTGTAAATGCATTTGTACTATGGCTTGCAGGAAGCAATCTTTTCTCTTTTTCTGTGAAGCACCATTGCCCACTGGATTGGCAGAAACATTCTCCACAAATGATGGTCATAGGTTCACAACTGTTGCAGCCTGGAGCCAGATATTTGATGATACATCCCCTCTGCAGGTTTAGCTTCCAGATTAAGCTTGATGAATTTATGGAAGGAATGGTATGATGGGATAGCTTGATTTGTCAGATGAATGATCTTTGACTAGTAACAGTAAATGTGCCAATTCGGTTGTGATGGGATGTTAGATGAGGTCAGCTCTGAGTTACTGAAGAGAATTCTTTCCTTGTGTCTGGCTCGTGAGTCTTGCCCACATATTCAGGGTTTAGCTTATTGCCCTGTTTGGGGTTGGGAAGGAATTTTTCTCCAGGACAGATTGGCAGAGACCCTGGTGAGTTTTCCTATTTCTCTGCGGCATGGGGCACGGGTCACAGCTGGCAGATTTTCTACTCATGCCTTTGTGCCTTGAAGTCTTTAAACATTATTTGAGTATTTTTGTAACTCAACCAGGAACATCACTGCCCCGTGAAAAGACCCAGGGCACAGGCCCAGGCCTCGCCCCCTAGGCCCGGGCCACATCCCCTAAGCCATGATCTGGTGTCCCAGGCTCTGCCGCCTCCAGCCTGGCCCCAGATCCCCGGCCGGGTTTTGCCACAGACATCCCAGCTTCAATCCTCCACTGAGAGAAGCAGGCACTGCTGCAGCTGTCCCAGCCTCAATTCCCTGGCCAGGGCCAGGGCCAGGGCCAGGCCCGGGAAAGGCGGGCACTGCAGCGGGCACCCCGGCCATGGGTCACCGGTCCTGGACAGGGCTGGCCCAGACACTCAGAGCACTGGTTCCAAGACTCAGGGCACGTGCCCCATGTGCCAGGTGCCAGTGACGCCCCTGGGGTCAACTCCAGGAGTGTGTGAATGATGTTCTGTGACCTCATTGTGCAGGATGTCAGACTAGATGATCACTATGGTCCCTTCTGACCTTAAATCTATTAGTCCACTTAGATCACTCTATTTCAAGCCATTTTGTGAATTTTTCAATACCCTATATTTGATAGTAGAATGCTCCATTTGCCTCCACCCACTGCCTTTTTTACTCTGGGCTTGAGTCTCTTGGGTGTTTTGTTGCAGACTGAACTTTTTTAATGCAATTTTTTGACAATTGTCACAGCTTTTACATATACTAGCAAAACTTCAGGGCAAAAGAAATATTCTGGAGTATAATTTCTGTCATAATAGAGAGATTACATAAATTTGATCAAACTTGAGCACCAGCATTATCAACACAGGTTATTACAATAACTGGAGTGAGAAATTCAAATCTAACCATTAGGCAAAAAATTATTTTTTAACAACCTGATCATCATAGCACCTGGTTTTCTTTTAATATCATTTGCTGCCAGTCAATTGTCTTCTGAGGTCATGCTTTTCAGACCAATAGTTCATCTAGCCCAACATCCTGTCTTATGACAGTGGCTGGCGCCAGATGCTTCAGAAGGAATGAATAGCAAAAGGCAATTATCAAGTGATCCATCTTCTGTTGTCCAGTCCCAGCTTCTGACAGTCAGAATCTTAGGAGCCCCCCAGAATATGGGGTTGCATCTCAAACTATGTTGGGCAATTGCCATTGATGAACCTCTGCTCCATGAATTTATCTGTTTCTTCTTTTTTAATCTTTTCTGGCCTTCACAACACCCCCCAGCATTTGTTGTTACTGTAAATAGATGCACAGTTTTAACAAATACAAAATTAAAATAGCTTTATCACATTAGGTAAAGTGGTTTCAATTCCACCCCAATAAATTCAGCAAGAACTACACAAGAGCTCTGCTTTTCCTCAGATTTAATTAACAAACCAACCTACACCTTTTATACCGCCTGTAATGCTTTCATTTCAGTGGAATTGAAGCATCATAGAACTTGACTCATTGTTTTCTCTAGAGGGAAGAAAACAAAAAATAAGGGACAGAAAAATATGCTCTAATCCTAACCTCTTCTCTGTCAAAAATATCTGAATATTTTATTAATGATTTGACTCAGATACTGAGATTGTTAAAAATGTTTTTCCCAAATTTGCTTAAGATCAAGTAAAAATACTGAGTTACTTATATATGTTCTAACTATCACACATTTTTCTTGATAATTTTTTATTGAAAACATATCTCCAGATATATTATACAATATCTGAGTAATGCTCTCATTGGAGAAAGAGATATTCCTTAGGGTTCTAGCCCGGACTCTATTTCAAACTTAAGGGAACAGCAAGCAAATATTCACAGCCAAGAGCCTCATACATGATGACTGTGAAATCAGCTTGATCTTTAAGCTCTAATAAGGCTGGTTTAATGGCTTGTGCCCTTATTTGTAAAAGAGTCTCAAAACTCATCCTCTAGATTGCATAGTTTTTTTTTTTAACTTTGACTTTTGTGATGTTTCCAAGAGCTGGACTTAGAAAGCTATGCTCTCAACTATTTATAACTACTAATATTTTCAAGTTATATTCTAAGAAGCAACAGGATAAGTTCAGATCCTTAGAATAACAAAAAAAAAATTAGTCGAAAAATCAGGAATGAACTTGTTCTGAAAAATTTAATATTTCTGGTCTAACTTCCAGAAGATCAGGATGCTTGAAGTCTTTTTTACTGTGGTTACTTATTTTAGATTCTGTATTATCTTTCCTTAGTTTTTCTCATGAAGTTACATTCTGTTGCAGGGCTTTGTTTACTAGCTATTAACTAAGTCTTTTACTAGTTATTATTGGAACTTTGTCACTTTCCGGTCTGCCCCTAAATTAGCAGACATATGATCAATCATGTTTCTTCCAACAGAATGAAAAAGTAGCTCACAAATTGGTCAGTGGTAGTTTTATCATTCAGGACTCTTACGCTATGTCCACACTATTGGGCTAAGTTAAGTCGACTTAATAAGGTCTACTTAAAATCAACTCTATTAAGTCGCCTTAGTGAGGCCCCATTTGTTTAAGTCAACTTTATAAAGTCGACTTAAGCCAGGAGACCCATTTAAAGTTGACTTAATAAAGTCGACTTTAAATGGGTCCTCTGCCTTAAATTGATTTTATAAAGTCTACTTAAAAGGCTCTATTGCACTAAGTCAGCTTTATTAAATTGACTTTAATGGGCACATTGCACTAAGCTGACTTAAGAAAGTTGACTTAACCCTTCAAGTTGACTTAAGCAAGTACTTAATTTGACTTAATGAACTCCAGATGTGGCCAGGGAGTTGCTTAAATTGACTTAAGCCTCCTTAAGTCAACTTAAGCCCCTAGTGCAGACATACTCCCAAAGAGTGCACACTTCACGTCTGCAACAACTTAGATCATTTAGTAGATGTCTAACAGTACACAACAGGATAGGAGGACAAAGAGCTATAACTTCACCCTAGTCTATACTCACCACACTTTTTGATGGCAGTCAACAGGAGATACACAAAGTACGTAAAATATTTTGCATATCTCCTGTTGCCTTACTAACTCTCACTTACCTCTCTGTACACACTGCACTAAGGCAACTAAAAGTGCTGCCTGGTTGACTTAGCACTACTCCAGTTACAGGGCTGGAGTTACAGCATCAAGCTGTAGATCAATTGAGTGCATCTTCACAGACCACTCAATTAAACCCAAAAGAGCATACTGACTGTGGTGAATTTGCCGCTGTACAGGAGACACACTGGCTGAGTACAAGAGAGTTCATAATTATACTTTAATTTATTTGGACATTCAAGGGACAACTAAGGTATAGGGTTGGGGTTGCTAGAGCAGTGGACAAGAAAAGAGTTCCTTCAGTGAAGATCTTGAAGCCAATGTCTAAATAGCAAGATTTACTACTGCCTACAATAAATTATTCATAGCTGTGGCCTGCAGCTATGTACAAGCAGAAGTAGCAGAAGAGGAAGAGAAGGATGGGTAGCATTGCAGATAAGACTCCTGATCCAGATATGATTTTGATAATGGGAAATATTAATACAAATTTGATAGCACCTATGGTGTACAAATGAACAGAGCTGAACCACACAGCATTTGGGACAGCAAATGACAATGAGGAAAGGTTAAGAACTTACTATGGGATGTACAATCTTCTTATTGATGCTCTTTGATTTCCTCACAAAGATACACATGAAGTAAGTTGAAGTTCACCAGATTGTCAAACCAATAACCAGGTTCACTGTATTATTATCAGTAAAAGGCATAACAGATTACTGATGGATGTTAGAGCCTATAGAAATCCTGAGTGTGGTGGCAGTGGTCATGAACTACTAATCAAGAAGATTAAGTTAAGATCCGTGAAAAGGATGGATGCAACTGGTGCCTAATTTCATCTTGGTAAATTAGAGAATAATTCTGTGAGGGAAACATACAAGGTGATACTTGAAGGGTATTTCAGCCATTAGTTTGCAATGATGAAGGAGAACTACCATACACAGGCTGGGAGATATTTAAAGATGTAATACAAAATACTTTGTTTCTATTATAACAGAATTATTGAAAGTGTAAGCAAAAAAAAGCTGGACAAGCAATGAGACAAGAATTTTTCATGTAAAGTGTAGGCAAGCCAAGACTGCTGGGAAAACAAAGGAAGTAAAAGCATTGCAGAAAGCAGCAAAGAGATCATAAAGACTGGACAAGCAGAAGTTCTGGGAAGAAGAGGCTG
Organism: Podocnemis expansa; assembly: GCA_007922195.1. Classification (NCBI taxonomy): domain Eukaryota; kingdom Metazoa; phylum Chordata; order Testudines; family Podocnemididae; genus Podocnemis; species Podocnemis expansa. The sequence goes on from ML682013.1 coordinate 17,721,787, forward strand.
AAAAACAGGAGAAGGCATCAGGGAAACAAGATATTAAATAATATACAAAAAAGGTTAAGTTTCATAGACATACATTTAGGCTAACAATGCAAGCAGTAAGAAAGGCTACAGATGAACTGACAACGAATGCCAAAGAGGTGCTGGAAGTATGAAAGGATCATTTTGACAAAATGCTGAACCCTCTAGTTCAGAGGTCTCAAACTCAAATCACAATGAGGGCTACATGAGGACTAGTATGTTAGACTGGGGGCTGCACCACTGAAACCTATTGCAAATATCAGTAATGATAGTGTCATTGTGGGCCACAGGAAATAACTTCAGGGGAGGCCTGCGGCCTATGGGCCACAAGTTTAAGACCACTGCTGTGGTTTATGCAGTGCAAGCATTCTAGACATGCTAGATAGACGTGACAGCTTGTAAGGCAGAATGGGTTATCAGCACTGGAACATCATTAGAAGAAACAGTAAGAGTGGTTAAGCAGCTAAAAATGGGAAAGCTGAAGGAACAGACAATATAAAAACTGAGCTGCTAAAAGCCAGAAGGTAAGTGCTATCAGAACATTAGGAAAGACTTATAAGTAGACCCCTGCATGGATACCAATATGTGAATCCGTATCCGAACTGCATCCACAAGAAATGGTCTGCAGATATCCATGTTGTATCCGCATATTTGCAGGGCTCTAGCTCTGTGCAGATAAAAATATGTGGATCTGTATCTGATATGCATCCATAAGAAATGGTCTGCGGATATCTGTGTTGTGTCTGCGGATGCGGATATAATGTGGATATCTGCGGATATCCGCAGATTTGCAGGGCTCTACTTATAAGAAAGTATGGGATCAAGAGGAACTACAAGACAATTGGTTAAAAGCAATAATTGTGCTAATCTTGATTAAAGGAGATCTTGCCAATCTGAATAATTACAGAGGCATAAGCTTATTCTCAGTACTGGGAAAAATCATGTGGAAAGTAATTCTCAACCAATTTAGAGGAAGTAGTAGGTGAAAAAAAGTGTGACTTCAGACCAGGCTTAAAGTGCAGTGATCAGATATTCACCTCCAACAGTTGATGGAAAAAAGCAAGACTGGGGAATAAATAAGTTCATTGTTTTCATCATCTTCATGAAGGTGTTTGATTCAATTTGGGAGGGAAACATTATGGACAATAGTAAAATTCTGTGGTGTTCCTGATAGGATCAGGCAATTATAAAAGTTATTAACAAAGACTCCTGGAGTGCCTTAAAAATTGGTGGAAAATTAAGGAACTGGTTCAAGTTAAAATTTTGGTGTAAGACAAGGAGGTATGAAATCATTGTTACTTCTTATTTTCAAAATTGGACTTTAAGAATAATAGATTGAATAGGAGAATGTGATATTGTATGATTTAGTTAAGCTCTTTAGCTGATAGAGATGACATTGTACAACTGGCAGACAAATCTGAATTATGATGATACTCTTAATCTTGGAAAATTAGCATAGTCAAACTGAATTTGCAATAAATGTCAAGATGACAAAGTGGTTGCATCTTTAAAAAGGGATAATAGATAAAGTGTTGAAATGCAGCAGTGGTGAAGTCATAGAAAAACTAAAAGCTCGTGTGTACATAGGAAGAGTGATGGTTCCATCAAAGATGGCATTAAAAGGAGACTTACTTTAGCTACAAGTGTTGCACAGAAATAGATGAAATTATGGTCTGATTAAAAACATTGTTTGGTGCCAAAGTGAAAATTTATCAAACCAGTGTGCTAACAGTATTACTCTATGGCGTGGAAGCAGTTTCATTACAAGAAACTGACATCAGAAGGCTGGGAGCAGTAAAGATCAGTTCTTCAGAAAATGACAGGTGTAAAGTGGAATGATTTTAAGACATATGAAGAAGTTAGGAGATAAGGATGCAAGGTCAGGGTATTGATTAGCTGCAATCAAAAAATTATGATTGAGGGGACATTTTAGAAAACAAATGGATGATAGACTGCCAAAGAAAATAATGCTAACAAAACCAAGGTCGGTCACAGACCTAGAAGCTGACCATGAACTGGCTGGTTGGACAGTGTGTGTAGGAACATGGCGAAGCTGGGTTTAATGGAGGAAATGGAGGAACAACCCATGGGCGACCTATGCTATGAATGATGATGCTCTATTGCTCTTCATGTCCATTAACATGTTTTGGGATGGGAAGAAGAAGAAGATGTATCAGACCTGAGAAGTCCTTGTCTGTCCTCAGGCTCTAGAAAACTTTTATGAACTCTGGCCATGTCTATAAAATCTGAGACACCTTTTTTCTTTCAGCTTTAGCATTCACAGAAAGATGTATAACTATTATTTGGATTAATGGCTCATATTGCATGCTCAGTGGTCTGAAACCATCTTAACATACAGATCTAAGTCTACATAAAATACCTGACTATTTGCTTTTCCTGATGGCCCACATTTAGAGTTATTTTTAATAGTGGAGTAACTATGTATAATCACATCTATGTTCCCTGTAAGCTGTGCATGTGTGTGCATGCACACAGGTCATGAAACCTGCATGCACAACCAAATAAAGCATGCGTGAAAAAATTCAACAGTGCTAATATTTTTTAATTTCTACTTATTAATGGAAAATGGACTACAATCTGATTCACCAGATGCTGCCACATAATTGAACATAGATATTTGCATCATACACACTTGCTTCATTGCACTCACAAGTTTGACCACATGCACTGGAGTGCACACAAATTTGGACACTGGTTCTGAAAATTTGCACAAAAGAAATTTTTTGCACACACAGCCTATGAAAAATTAGAGGGAACATGGAATCACATCATCCAGGTTTTCAGGACTAAGACTATGGCATGAAACTTCAAAAAGGAAACTCAGTCAGCAACGAAACCACCAACATTCCATGATAGCATGTTTCTCTGGTAATAAAACAAATCATATAATTCAATTTACTATCCTGATAAATAGAGCCATCCAACAAACTTGACAAAACAGAAGGAAAAAGGTTCACTTGTTTTGCTTCCTCAGAAGTTCCTTGTTTATTGTTTCTGACATTGTAGAAAGCCTTCACTTCTTGATTTTGCGTTGTAAAATATGACACATATCTAGATATATGGGGTCATATTGTTAGCTGATGTAAATCAACAAAAACAAATAGAGCAATTCAGATTTATGCTAGGTCAGTATCTCCCCCATAATCTATCCTCTCTCTTGATTCTGATTAGATGTTCTTGGGGATCATTATCCCTGTTTAATTAAGCAACATCGCTAGGCATCCTATATGCCTGCTCACTGGATGAGGGTAGGCTAGCCCTTGGCTGGAGTGGGCAGCTGATCGAATGGCTGGAGTCAGAGCCGTACTCAGTTGTCAAAGCTAGGGCTCAAATCAGGGCCAGGCAATCAAGCCAGAGTCCATAGTCAAGAGCCAGAGGTCAGGAAGTCGAGTGAGCAGTGTATAAGGTAATGAAGATTCAAGACAAGGATGAGACAGAGGCAAGGCCAGGTGCAAGGCAGAAGCAGCAGGAACAATGTAATGGAGGAGCAGGCAGAGCGGTGGACATTAGCGTTGAGAAGTCAATGAGCTGCTGTTCTGGCTGGCTTAAGAGCCAGCTTTTGGCATTGGCAGCCTAGCCAAGTACATGGTTAATCTGGCATCTGCTGCAGGCCAGCTGTACTGATGAGGCTGCCGCCAGACTAGTTCTGCTGCTGGTCTTCATTACTGACAAGAGTAAAACAACCATCTTTTTAAATATGAGTAATTCCAATATTTGCTCACCTTGTTTTTTATCCCAGTTCCTGTGTAATCAGTACTCTGAAATGCTAACTTACAGAACTGGAGCTCACAATTAGGCAAGAGTCATTCACAAAAATAAAACTGTAAAGCTAATTAACTATTAAAACAATTTACCCAGGGATGTGGGCAATTCTTTATCACTTGAAATCTTTAAATCAAGAATCACCTTTCTGAAACATATGCCTTACGACAACTGCGAATTGATGGATTCAGTTTGGGAATTATGAAAGAAATTCTGTGGTCTGAGTTATTCAGGGGGACAGACTAGGGCAGCATAATGATTCTTTCTGGCCTTACCACCTATGAAACAGCTGAGTCTTTTAGACAGAGCACCTGCTCCTTATTAAAACAATGAATAAACCCTTTCTTTCAGAGACATCCCAATAAATAACTTGCTCAAATTATAAATTTAGTTCCTTTTACTTTTAAGTTTTTTCCTAATAAGTGGTCTGTGATTGAGCCTAGTAACTGGTTGGAAAGGCATTAAATTGCATTTTTATCATATAGTAAGTGCTGATTCCTTAGTGGGAGCATTGCAGGTATTCCCCACAGGAACTAAATAACAGGAACTAGCTTACTCTAAACTTTCTGACTCCATAGGATGGTCCATATTGGAGTGATAGTGAAGGGGCTACAAACTGTGTACAACTGCAAACACTTCTGTAGTGATTTAGGCATCTAAGTGAGACGTTCTTTTGAAAATCTTAATGTTTTCTTCCATAAAGACCGGGGAATACTTTTATGATGAGTTCTTTCTCTACTTCAGTAAATTCTCCTTTAATTGCTAAGGTCAACATGGTTGACAGGGCCAGAAGGGTGGGGCTAACTGTACTGCCACAGCTTCTGTGGGACTTTCCTCAGCCATGTGGGGGTTTATATTCCCCATCACAGCTAGCTGAAGGTTCCAGTACTGCATTTATTTCTTTAATATGTAATTACTGAAGTTTACTGGAAACTGTTCCTTGAACTCTCCAGATTCCCTAGATAACATCTTATAGAAGTGGATTAACTGATTATGAAAGCAGCTATTTCAGCTTTTAATTCCTCTTGTGAGTTAATCACAGGTTAGAAATTCTCCTCTGCTGAGCCCACAGATGTGTCCCCTTCCACAATGTCTGCTTGTAGGCATCAAAGTTGGCCTTCAGTCTTCCTTCCATATCAATTATGGCCAGTAAAATAGTAACTTGAATATTATCAAAAATGGAAGCGAACAAAAAGCAAAATAGTTATTAATGAGACTTCCGTAGAAAATGACACAGCATCTGACTCCTCTGAGGTTATAGAGCACAGAGAAAATCCACATTTATTTATTTTGTTGTGGGAGTTCTACTTACAGTTGGTTCTCTGTGCATCAGGCCTGCATTTCAGGATGAACTTCTTAGAAGGTTATTTGTAGGTGCCATATTACCAATGAATTTCAAACAAAAGGAGCAATCAAATATAACTGTGAGGGCAAAGAAACCCAGCAGATCAGTGCTGAGAAAAGAAGAAATTCCAAAGCCAGAGAATGGCTAGCAGCCACCAGATGTCCGGATCAGTTCCCAGGTGGTGGTGCAAGCAGAATATGGAATATGTTAACTAGGACACCTTCCTTATAAAAAATAAATATCTGGAGTCTGAGACTATAGTATGTCAATGTAAATCAGGACTAATACCAGTGGAGTCAAGGGACAAAATTCAGTGCAGTTTTGCTGATTTATGGCAGCTGAGGATGTGGCCCAATGGAGTTATTATGGGTGTAAATTAGCTCAGAATCAAGGACCGGTAACAAGAATCTCATCCATGTTTATACCTATACTAATCATGGGTTATGCCCTTTTTATGTTACTTTACAGACATTTCCCCATTATGGATGTAAAATTACATAGTTATATCATTCAAAATAAAGTAAAAAAAAAAAGGAGTTAGGGATCAGCATTTTATTTCCTATTGCTCCTATGACCTTCCATCCAATGGGGGGGAACCCAAAGTTGTTTTTAAATATTAACCATGCTAAATATTTTAACATTAACCTCATGCTAGGATGGAGAATGACTATTTTTGAACAGTGCAGCTGGTCAAAAAAAAGTATGTCAATATTATTTAGTCCAATAATGAATGCAGAGCATTTTAAACACATCACACCATATGTTCTTTTGTGGACACAGGTTCTTCTATGCTGCACTCATTTGGAAAATATGGTCAGGGTTTCCTCATCTATTGATGTGCTCTGAGAAGTATTTTTCTTCAAAGTGAAACATTTCTCAGAAGCACTTTAGAATTGTCTTAACGATTACTTTTTGCTTCACCACTAGTATCCTTGCTTCTAAAAGCACATATATGTGTGAATGCATGGGTGTATTTCTAAATTGTTCCTTGGCTGTTATGATTCACCGTCAAAGCAGAATGGCTTCAGAATTTTCATGGCAAGGAGGGATGAGCTTGGAATTTTGACCACACATTTAACAACTAATTTTTAGACATTCCCATGTGAGTGAATGGGAGTGTGAAGATTTATTTTCCCCTAAGGGAGACTGGGATTACCAGACCTTTCATTACTGTTTAAAGATGCAAAAAATGCATGTCTCAAAAATGACAGTAAGTTGCATTTCACAAAAAAAAATCTGTTTATCTATCATAATTATGTTCAGTGCTAGTTGCCGTAGTATCTAGAGTCTAAAAATACCGCAATAAGATAAGCAAAAAATGAACAACAAGATTTTCATGTCTTTTGATACTGTATTTGCTCACCTTATTGCAGTATTTTTGATGGTGTTATTTTAATTGCTGCTGGCTGGCCAGCCAGATAAGAAAATGTGCAGAACTCTTCTTGCATTACTTTTGTTTGCTTGCATTTTTGATAATTTTCAAGTTATTCCCTCTTAAATGCTGCTGCAAACCAAGACATCAGTTCAGATCAGCAGTTCCCAACCTTTACCTTTATGCAGAACACTACATTATCGTTGAAAGTTTTTGTAGACCAGCATGTATGCAAGCCATTTTAAACATTTTTAACATAGCCTATGGTTGATGAGAGTCAAACTTATCTATCAAGCAGTATTAAAAATGCAGCTATTTCTAATAATATATTATGCTCACTCACAAACATCCTGTACTCATCACAGTACCTGCAGTAGGCCTACCAGTGGGAAAAAGATAACATTATCTAATGAGAAATTGATGTTTCTCATCAATTGATGCAGATATCAAGAGAATTTTATATTACACAAGGATGTTTGTGAAGCAGATTATGTTGCAAGTGAAAATGTAACATCAAGTATGATACTAAGAGATACATGGAATTATATTGTTATTACTTTAGCTTTCCCCTCCTCGCCATGGACCACCTGCAGTACCCTCCTGGGCCACCAGTGGTGACAGGCTGGTGCAATTGGTTTAAAGTAATCTGGTGTAGCTATATGCACCTGACCTAAACAAGCCAGTGGCTTGGAGTATGGCCCTGTCTAGATGTGCTCAAATTCTAGCTGATATTTACATTCCCTGATCATATCCCAGGATCTGGCCATGTTTCAGAATGGCACATGGACAGTTTGGAAAATGATGAAATGCTCAGTTTGGGGTGTAATTCTTGTATCTATATGGATGCATAGAAGACTCTAATATTAAATTTGCTATGTGTGGTTTGAGCAACTATTATTTTGTGTATAGATTTTTTTTTTAAATGTATATCTCAAGATGATTTCCCAAATTTTTCTCAGTTAAAAACATGAATGAAATGTTCCTGCCTATTAGTAAGTAATATGGCTGTTCTGTAAGGTGTTTAATGTCCTCCACTATCTGCTGAGCAGAGATACTATAAAGGCATCACAGGTGTCCTACAGACTCTTGAATGTAGTGCATCTGTTTTTAAAAGTGATGCATCAGGAGAAACACGGGAAGCAAGAGGCTACAGCTTCTTTGCTAAACAAAACCTTACACTTCTAGCACAAGTTCAGGCACAGGGACCAGCTACATGGAATATGGTGTTTTCATGTCCTAGGTTCTTCAGGGAATGTCATCACTCATAATCAATATGTGATCAACTCTTTGTGGTTTAAATGAAGACAAATGGAAGGTTAGTGCAGTGATTCCCAATCTTTTCTCTGCCATGGCACACCCTGATACCGCTAATTATTTTGAGGCATGCCCCCATATAGTCACCACATGAACTCATGAATATTAATGAGCCAATCCACAAGTCTGAGTATTTTTTCAAAAAATTCTCTGGCACACCTGCTCAGGCCTGAGGGCACACTTGTGTGCCATGGCACACTGGTTGGGAAACACTGGATTAGTTCTCTCCCTCAATGAATCAAGAATTTCAGCATCACTCATTGCCAGTGTGAGCCACAGTTAAATAAAGAATTTCCTTGTGTAGTATTTTCTTTTAAATCTGTTGTGGCCACATGGCGTATACCCAAAATTTATTTTTGTGGGGGGATGAGGAACTAAATGAAAAACTGAGAAATTATCTTGATCTTTTCAGCAAGTATCCTTTAGCCTTAGATGATCCCCAATTTTATTGGTGGGCCATCGCCAGCCCTCTGTTCTGCAGAGATTGGAATGTTCAGCAGTATGAGGCAAACAGATGGTGTGGATCAGAGATTTTCCACTTTTCCACTCAGAAAGTAGGAAGGATGGAAAAAATTAGAACTAGGCTCCAAAGGATTGCTGCTTCATGTGTGCATTGCATGGACATTTTCATACACTACATGAAGCAAACACTTCTGTGGCTCAGGAAATTGTATTACAGATTTGAAATACTTCTTCACATCAAGCCCTTTAAAGACATCACATGAAGAGTGTATCATAAGAACATGTGAAACAGATGTACTTTTGTGGAGTATTACCTTTTCCATTCATTAAACGCCTTTAATTGCATTTTACAAACAACTGTGTCACATGTGAACAGGAAATGTATTGAACAGATACTGATTTGAGGACACATAGACTTCTCTCACTAGTAGTGTCAAGGGAATGAAGTCCTAGAACTGAGCATTGTAAACACATACATGCAGTTAAACACAGACCTCCTGAAAAAATGCTGTAGACTAAACAATTGTCATTTCATTCAGAACTTGAATTTGTGAGATGTTTGGGTTCTTTTAATGTCAATATGCCTTCAGGATTACATTCATGACAGGAGAACAATAGCAGCTTTGGAAGCATTGGACTAAAGTGCTTTTACCCCATGTACCCTACTTAGCATAGCATTCTGGAGCAAATTACAATATCAGTTTTGCAAATTGCACACAAATTCCAGAGTCTCTATTACTGTTCTGCACTCTTTTGCTAAATTCTCACCATAAACAGAAGATACTCCATTAGAAGATTTATCATGATACTATGGAAACTAGAGAAGAACAAAAGCAGCAACTTTTAGATCCAGACCTGAACTTGTCCCAGGGTTCCAATGAACATTCAAGATCTGGTCCATTATAAGTCTAGGGGCCAGCATGAAGCTTGAATATGGATCCACACTTTCCCAATGTTTTGGGGGCATTCAGAGTAGGCATTTTGCTTCAAGTTACTCTCTATAGAGAATCTCCATCACTTTCTAAATTGGAGAGCTTCAGAGAATAAAACTTTCTACTGGTCATGTTTGTTTTGGGGGCAAGGGGCTGTGAAGTTCTTTCTTTACCTATAGGGGGCTTTATAGTGTGTTACATGTACTGTAGTCTTCCAGAACTTAAGTCAACTTCTTTCACCACCAGCTAGAAGTTTCATGAGAACAACACAAAGGGCTCCCTTTCCCCAAGCACTGAGGAGATAATAGTCCCTCCTCAACACTCCTAATCTTGGGAAGCTTCGTAGCAAACTCAGAATTCAAATGTGGATCCCCCATATGGCAGTACATTTTGCTACCATTAGATTGCCAAACTGACCCAATGTGTTTTCAACATTCCTTGTCACTCACACTGACATTTTTACTATCTTTAGCTTTGACTGTCATTTTTAGCTGGGTAGATTCCTCCCTTGCCACTACAGTTCCCTGGCTTGCTTAAATAGTTTCTAAATAAGTTTCTGCATAAAAATGAAACCTTTGCTCCAAGGGAGATTCTCTCAAGAGGACCCCCAGACCTCTGTAGCTTGACTAAGATGAATTAGGAGGAAAATCATGACTGCTATAAATAGGGATTGAAGCTTATGAAGACTCAGGCTTGCAGAAGTATATAACAAGCACTTCAGAACTGTGTTTGCATGGGTTATATTAAGCTGGAATAAAGCTTATATCTAGTTCTTAAAATAGGTTTTAGAAGCAAGACAGCTAAGGTAACATAAGATCCTAAAGGTAAGTGTCTGTCCAAAAATGGACCTCGGTATGGTGTAAGCATCTCAATCGTATTCTCTCTCCTTGGTACACACACCAATTCCCTCATCTCTTTCTCTTCACTTCCCAGAGAAAAGGAGAGAGGACAATTAGAGCTGCTTATCCTTATAGGCAAAGTACCATTAAGTAAGAGGAGAAGTTCAATATCCATGTTGAGTAGTTCTAGCTTCAAAGGGGAAAAAGGGGATTTTTCTTTGTTAATATATTTGGGTGCTAAAGGTGGGGGAAAGGGACTAGTTTAAAGCAAGGTCCTGTCAGCTAACATTATCTAGTTGTGTGTGCAAAGTATTTTATGTGCCAAATGCATTGAAAAGATAGTATTGCTTTTCCAAGCAGTATTAGCAGGTTACTCATATGAGATTTGGATAGGAGACAAGCTTCTCAACAAGTCTATGGAAGGCATAAATTACCAGTGCTAACTTATTAGCAGTGGAGGGATAAACATCTGAAGCATGCACACAGTGCAACACCCCAGAAGCAGAATCAAACTGAACTTCTGGGCCTGAGTCCCAGGCCTTAACACTTAAAACAGAAACTGTACCCTGCAACTAAAGGAGAAATGACAGACTGTATCCCTAGCCCTTAAATCACTTTCAGCAGCATAATAAAACTTCCCTGCCTAAATTTTCCCTATCAGACCCACATGTGCTATCTAAAGAGAGCCAGCTTTAATGAGCCACCTGCTTCTCACACACCAGCCTACACCAATCTCATTCCTCAATGTTTTAGCTGGCTTCCCCAGAGATTCCTACCTCACCTGGGAAAGATTAGCAAATCCTTTCCCAGGTGTCTCCCATCAGGCTTGCTCACACCCACAGAAACCACACACAGAGAAAAGAGAAAAACACCCCTGGGGGAAAACCAGAGAATTTAACCAGCCACCAGTTGAGAGAATATGCTTCTACAAGTTCCCGTATTACTCAGCATGGCTGCCAGATGCTTTGCATCAGCAGTGTGTATCTATGAGAAAGCAGTGCTCTCCCAATTTAATTTCTCTGAACCTGATGAATCTAAGATGCAAGGAGATAGGATACAAATAGAACAAAATCATTAAAAACAACCATCCAGCAGGTAAAAAAAAAAAAAAAGTATACATCCTCTGTTGGCTATCTTCTCAAGCTACCATCCATGGGAGATCAAAAAGTGTAGTAACATGCTTCCAGCTAGTTAGAAACTAGAATAAGTTTGTCCATGGGCATGGAGGGGGTCACTGATGCTAAGAAGGCAGATTCTAATTATGGGAGGTATGATAAGCCTCCAGCCAAACTGGACATTCCAGGGTCAATGTGAATATTAATACCTTTGTATTTTGACTAACCCTGGAGTTACATACATTGCAGTTGAACTCGTCTGTTTTCCTGTTGTTGCTGTCTGACATGGCTGTTATTTTTCATGTCTGCATACAGTGAACCAAGATTTGTTACTAAGTACTTACTGAAAATTATTCATGTCTAAGAACAGCTTCAGCGCTAGCCAACCTAAAGGTGTTTTTCATCCAAAAAGGGTACACAGAATGCAGTTACATTTAACTAACTTAAAATGGAAGTTCTTCAGAGTAGTGACACTGTTTCTTCTTTGTTTATGGAGCACTCAGTAAAGTGTGGGTGCTGCTGGAAATAAATATATAACTTAATAAACACTAATGACAGCAGAAGATTCAAATTTTACAATGCAAAAATTGTAAATAACACTGAAAAATACATTGTGCTGGAGGAAAAAAAAATCACTAACCATTTTGAGTAAGGAAAAATATTCTTCATATGACTATGCCAACAATGTGAAGTTATGTAAGGCTCACACCTGGTAATGAAGTCAGCAGCCTGTGCATTGGAAAAGGACAGCCAAAGCAGTTTAAAAATAATCCTATCACCATTGAGCACAAAGCATGCTTTTCAGTCCACAGCAGTATGGAAGCAGAAAAGAATACTTTCAAATGTCATATAGGAGACACATGCGAAACTCTAAAGTAAATGCATGAAATGCATTTCTTGTAGTAAGGGTTGCATTTCCAGTTGGACCACAGCTTAAAGCAGTGGTCCCCAAATGCCGCCCTCCACCCCCTGGGAGCAGGGAGGCAGGTGGGGACAGAGCTGTGGCTGCAGCCATGGCTGGGAGGGGGATCCTGGTAGGGGGCATGGCCATAAGTGGAACCATGGCTGGGCCACTGTCAAGATCAGAGGTAGAGGCTAGGGCTGTGGCCAGGAGCAGAGCCATAGTTGGGCTGCAGCTGGGAGCTATGGGTGGTGCTTGGGTTGCAGATGGGGGCAAGGCCACGGTTGTGGCTGGAAGCAGAACTACAGCTGGGCTGGAGCTGTGACCATGAGTGGAGACCAGGCCAGGGCTGCAGCTAGCGGTGAGGCTAGATGGCACTTCTTCCCCAATCCCATGGGGGCTGGCCTAGGTCCTGCTGTGCCCTCCTGAATGTTCACCAGCACTCTCTGAGGCTATGTGTGCACTTGGAGTGTTAATTTGAATTGACTGAATTCAAACTAGTTAATTTGAACTAATAATTATTAGTTCAAATTCAGTCAATTCGAACTGACATGGCCACACTAGAAACTCCAATTCGAACTAGCATGTCCATGAACTGGACTTGCTAATTTGAATTGGAGGAGGGGCACCATGGGAGGTGTAGCAACATGGCCCCCAAACGGGCCATGCCACCAGCCAATCCCCTGCTGGGCTCCAGCACTCTGAGCCCGGCACAAGGAAAAGCATCCCCTGCCCAGCTCTAGCTCCACTGTGGCCTGCCACCAGACTCAGAAGGCAGGAGCCTGGCAGGAGATGTTTTCCCCGGGGCACTCCCACACACACAGCACAGCAGGGGCAGGGGAGAAGGGATTCCCCAAGCCCTGTGCTGTCAGCACGGGGGCAGGGGAATCCCTTCTCCCCTGCCCCAGCTGCTCTGTCTTGGGGGGCTGCGGGAATCCTTTCTCCGCTGACCCTGCTGCTCTGTCAGTGCCCAGACGGGGGAATTTCCTTTGCTGGCGCTAACAGCGCAGTGGGGTGGGAGAGAAGGAACCCCTGCACGTGGCGGGGCTCCCACTGGCCGCACATGGGGAAGGGACCCCCACATGTGGATGGAGACCCACTGGCCACGCACTGAGGAAGGGACCTATGCATGCGCAGCTCCAGCCATGCACATGGGGATTCCTCCCCTGCATTCAGCCAGCAGGGCTCCATGTGGCCCAGCCATGCACATGGGCTTTATCTGCATGAGGGGGTTCCTTCCCCAGTGCACAGCTGGGGGGGCTGCAACATGCACGGGTGTCCCTTCTCCTTGTGCCTAGGGATCCTGTCCCCAAGCACAGGGAGAGCGGCTCCAGCCCTAAGCTGGATCCATGTCCCCCGGCAGGGGACAGGAATCCCATTGCCCCCCAGCCAGATCTGGCTGGGGGAGCATGGAGGCACCTTTGGGGCTGCTGGCCCCTGGTGCTGAAGGGCTGATCTTCCTTCCAGGGTGCCATGCACCCTGGGAGAAAGGTCAATCCCTATCAATTCGAACTCACAGTGAGTTCAAATTGACACAGCCACACTGCCTCAATTCGAACTACTCCGTTAGAATTGACCACGAGTTCAAAGTCAAAGTTTGACCAATTTGAAGTCAGCTTTCATCAATTCGAACTGAGGAGTTGCTCAGTTTGAATTGATGAAAGCAAATGTGTCCAAGTACTTAATTGAATTCAAATTGATGGTTATCAATTCAAATTCAATTCTAAGTGTAGATATACCCCTAGAGGGACATACTCCACAGTTTCGGGATCTCTGACTTAAAGTATAGTGAGAGTGGGTTATGTTTGGGTCCAGTTTCCTATTCTCTTTTAAGTACTTGTTTGACAAAATGGGACTTATCTTGGGAAGTCATGGCCTGTACCTCAGTTTCCTTTGCTGTTTGTTCATGTATTTTGGTGATGGGACCCAGGTGTGTGATTATTTCAAGGACCACCAAAAAGCAGATGGGCTCTTAGGTATACCTTAACATGACCCCACCCCCTTCTCTACTGGTCACACAGGTTGTGACTGGTTAAGATGGAGGGGTAGTCTTTCCCTAACGTGGGAAAAAGACAAAGGACTAGGGGAGGGGGTTGGACTTGATGATCTCATGAGGTCCCTTCCAGCCCTATGATTTGATTGATTGATTGATTGAAGGGAGGTGAAGATGAATAGAGGAGAGAAGGGCAGTGCTATGCTGGGGCTCTAAGGGAAGGGAACCCCAGAGCATGGTCCTGGTCAGCCTGGAGGTCTATTGCTGTAACTTCTATTTAATCTGCTAGCCAGCTTTCTATGCTGTGAACCTCAATGCTAACAAATCCTTCTGACTTCCATACCAGCTAAGAGTCCCTTCTGACTGGACAGCACGGTGTGGGGCCTTTCACCTATGGAGGAACTCCCAGGGACTCTCCTGAGGAACAGAACTCCCACAAGGGAGTTCCAGATGGAGCAGGGGGTGGCCTCTCTGAAGCTGGATTTTGGAGATGGCTGCACAATAGTGTGGAAACCTGGACTTGACTGGGGCAGACTCTACTGTGGCAGCACCCTGATCAGCAGGGACTAGAGGGGACCCAGACATGATCCTTAGGAGTTCCATCAAAGCTTGTCATAAGAACAGATTATGTTGTGCCATCCAGGAGAGCTGTCAAACAGGCAGGCAGAAATGGGAGTGTGAACAGAAAGGGCTAGATCCGAGGTGATGAATTTGGGATTCATTGGTAATAAAGACAGTAGCTGGAGCTATGTAATTAGCTGAGATTGCCCTGGTGTAAATTGGAGAGGGAGAAGAAGAGAGAAGCAGAGACAGAGTTCTGCAGAATTTGAACAATTACTATGAGGGGAAGGAGAGGACAGTGAAGGACAGCAGGGAGCTCAGGATCTCTGACTCCTGTGAAGGAGGCAGAAGGAGGGAATGATTGATCACACTGAAGCTGGCAGATAGATCAAGATGAATGAGGATAGATTTCTGACAAGGGAGACTTTGGGAAGGGCAGGTTGAATGCAGGGTAGATAGCAGAAGCCATATTGGAAGTATTCCAGGCCATTGAGGCATCTGGTGTAAATGATGGGTTCAAGGAATGTGAAAACAAAGGGAGATGGAGCAGTAGCTGGAAATAGCAGTGGAGTGGAGCAAAATATTATTGAAAATGATGGGGATAATGACACATTTCAAGGTAGAGTGTGAAGCACTGGATGAGATGTGGCTGAGTATAAGGGTGAAGGATGGGTTAAGAGCAGGCAGACAGAAGTTCAAAAGTAGGAAGGAAATGGGGTTGTGGTTGCAAGTGGAGGCAAGTGTTGGCAGTGGAACAGGCTGAAATAATTGCAAGCGAGATGCTGGAGTTAAGGAGAGGCTGTTGAGGAAAGAAAAGGGGAAGAGCAAACAAGTGAGGGGGTGAGAGGACGAGTTGTTAGCATATATCTGTAACCTTGAGATGGGCTAAAGGTTAACTCTAGTGCAGGGGTCGGCTATCCCTTGCCCTGGTCATGCTGCCTCCCACTCTGTCCCCGCTGCTCTGGCACAGAGGCAAAAGCAACGCGCATTGGGGAGGGTGGGAATGGCAGTGCTGAGCCGGGCCCTGGCATGGGATGGCTGGGTAGGTGCGAAGAGGCCTGCCCTTCCCCTGTGCCAGCTGGCCCTGCCCCTCTCTGCCGGGGGTGTGCTGAGGAGGGATCCCACAAACGGTGATTCGCCTGGGGCCCCATGCCCCCCTAGGAATGGCCCTGCCTGCCACTGCCAGACCTGACCCTGTCACCTGGAGGCTGCCCGCCGCTGTTGGGGAGGTGCCAACCCCTGCCTTGAACCCGAGGCCTGGCCCTGCCCCCTTTTGGTCCCACCGCTGGCACCCACTGAGGGTGCGGTTGGTAGGCTGGCACAGGGGTTGGCAATGGTTGCTGACCCCTGCTCTAGTGTCTTCCTCCAGTGCCCCACAGAAATTAGCCCCACCTCTCACAGAGGAGCAGCTGGAGACCCAGGACTCAGTCCTAAAGGGACTCACATCAAAAACTGTTCAGAGTTAATGAAAACAAAAGCAATAAACTATATTAAATATTAAATTTATAAACCTTATGATGGAAGAAAAGCAAAATAATTACAAACCAGATCTATAACATAATGTGGCTATTTAATAAATCCACATAAGTCTGTTACAGTCTTTATTCACCAAGTCCAAAGACTTGTGTTGAAGGAACACACACCCTCTTACAAAAAAGTACAACTCTGAGAATAACAAAAATATAATTGTCTCTTTTGCCTTATTACATTAAAGAACTGTAGTTAAGACCATAAGCCAAAGTATACAATTAAAGGAACCCTGCCTTCTTTCCCAGCAGTCCCTTCTCTGCAACCAGTATCTCCAGACTTCCCTGCTAGAGGGTTAAAAGTGCCACTAACCTGAAGCAAAATGCCTCAGAGCTGGTGAAAACAGCCTGCTGTCTGCTCCTGTCCTGGCTCAGCTTCTCCCCTTGGACAGAGCACATGGGCTCTTCTCAGTGCATCTGCCCGGTGCTGGCTGTTTGCTCTCAGGCAGCTGACCACAGCACTAGCAAGGAACCTTGGGGAGCACATCCAAAGCTACATACCACATGCTAGAAACTTCCGGTTCTAAGCAGCTAAGTCTGCCCAGCAGCACTGACACAGCAACACTTGCCTTTTCTGTGGCAAGAGGGAGACCCTGGCGCACACATAGCTGGTGTGCACGAGGTTGAACCCCTCTTCTGATTCCTCCAGAACCTCCTCCTGAGGTTCTGGCTGCACTTTTCCCCTCACTTGTTTCTTTATGCACTCCCCATCCATGGCCCCCAAAAGTCATGGGACCTCCTCACCAACCTCCTCCTGGCCCTCACCAAGGCTGCTATTTATAAGACCAGGGAAAGAAAGTTGGCTGAGGGGGGTTCCTGCAACTGTGGGGCCTATTTCCAGTTCCTTGTCCATTCACACATCCAGGCAGAGCTCCCCTGGGAAGCATCAGCTGACTCCCTCGATACCTTCCAGGAGCAGTGGGTGCTGTCCGGGGCTCTCCAGTCCGTGTCCCCTTCTGAGTCCCCCATTTTGACCCTTTGACCTCCACTCCCAACCCCATTTGTCATTAGTTGCCCCCCAAACTTAATTGATTCTGGTCCCAGTGCCCCCTCCCAGAACTCAAATAGGAACACTGACCCAGGAAGAGCAACCCAGCTCCAACAGATCTCTGAAAGAGACATTCCTCATTTAAGCACATGGGTTATACATCCAACTTCTCTGAAGAAATTAGCAAGATGCTGGCAAGTTGCTAGAGCAGAATTCAACTGGAGAGAAACAAGGAAAAAAGGCAGCAGAGCTGAAAAAGATGACAACAAAGATATGGTGGAGGAGGTCTGTGGGCTTCCTCAATGTTGTCCAGATGCATTCAGTAAGGTAAGATGAGGAGAGAAGAACTCAGATGTGATTAGTGTATCAGAGCAGCGGTCACTGGTGGGGGCTGGAAGCAAAAGAGGGAGGTTGGAATTATAAGTGGCCATGAGAGGTTGGAATTATAAGTGGCCATGGAAAGATGCTGGTAAAGGAAAAGCTGGAGTGCCGGTTTGTGTGGAGAGAGCAGCAGAAACATTAACGGCATGGAATGCCACAAAGCAGCATTAGTGGTCACTCCATTTTCCCTCTCGCATAATCTCAGAAATGTTGAATGGACCAGAGCAATAGCATGTTCCTGTTCTCCACATAATACCAGCTGGATTCTTTATTCCTTCTGTAATCAAAACTCCAGTTGACTTAATTGTGAGTTTGGAGTGTACAGGGAATTTAGGATCAAGACATATTCCTAGTAACTCAAATTTTGGCATGGCAAGTTTTATGACAAAGATTAACTGGAAGGAGTTCTAGCTAAAAGGCACCACATGAATCCAGACTAACAACAATAAAAATTTGAGGGAAAGGCTTTCAACTTTCCAGAAATGAAGTTTTAATAACATTGTAAATAATAGGTTCCCACATGATGAACAACAAAATAAAGAACATACAAGTAGAACTTTGACATGGCCCAGAGGGCATATGACCAAATCCTTCCTTAGTGTAACTAAATTAATCTCAACAGAATTATGCCAGGGAGGAATTTGATACATTTGCTCTCATTATCATTAATTATTATTGTTGTTGTTGTTGTATTAGTGCCTAAAGGGTCTAACCAAGTCAGGTTCGTGATGCTCAAAAAAAAATAAATAAATAAAATTAAAAAAAAGTGTGAGTAAATGCCTCAGAGAGTTACAGTCTAAGCAGAGAAAACAAAGGGTGAAAGAAAGGAAGTACTATAATCCCCATTGTACATATGAGGAACTGAGACATGAAAGTTGAGTTCCTGGCTGCCTCAAAGTTAATGAAAGTTTTGCCATTGACTTCAAATGCACAGGGACTGCACCCTAATTAACTATCCCAAGGACCAGCCTGCAGAGAATAAGGGAGGTGAATCCAGATTTTCCAGAGTCCTAGTCCAATGCTTTAGCCCTGGTCTACACTGACAGTGAAGTTGGAAATAATGATGCTTATTTCAAAATTCTGCAGCCTGTGTGTCCACTGTCAGAGCAGTAAATCTGAAAAAAAAATGGAGCTGTAATTCAACCTATTAATGTCACCCCTGCAAATGGTGTAGCACTGAGGTAAAACTCTACAATTTGAATTTAGGTCCATGGAGTCAGAGAGTAGTGCTAATCTTGCTTTTCTGGTTTCTCCAGTCTCTTTTACTATAGCAACATAGCTCCTTTCCTGCTTGCAGCTCCAGGAAGTTTTCAATTGATTTCTCTCTCTGCATGCAACACTGTTCCTCTCTGTTGTGCCTGAAGCAGAGAAATAGCAAGGAAAGCTTTTTTTTTGTTCTTTACAGAAGAGGGGAGGGGAAGTGAGCAGAGGATGACTGCCTCTCCACAAACCACTGCTCCTACTACCCACAGTGCAATGCATTTCAAGAAATAATGTGAGCAATGGAGATGAGAAACCCTGAATGAGCAATTTGCTGGGTCACTTGCCTTCACCTTCTGTAATTTGACAGCCTAACATTAAATTACAACCCCACCCCCAGTGGAGACAAGCCCTTAGAAACAAGATCATACTTCCTCTCATGTTCATCAATTTCTTCGTGACCAGAAGAAAGGCAAACTGTGACACAAAAGAGAAGAAAAAACATAAAGTGGAAGAAAAACTGAAAGCTTCTCAAAGCACTGAAAAGGATTTGGAAGACCAAGGACCCCAGAATAAAACAAAATGTAAGGTGTACCAGCAGTGTAGGTCATATTAGGCAAAAATGATAAATCAGCCTCCATGACTAAGAGTGCATCAAAACTATAAAATTTCAGTCTAGTTTCTAGTGTCCCTGTGGCTAAATTACAAAAATTACCATCACAATCAGTTCTAACTGGCATTCTTTTAAGACATCTCAGCAGGGAGGCTAAGACTGAAGAAATACAGAAATGACTGAGTTTATATCTGATTAGCTACTACTATCCCAGCTCAGAGCTTTGGCACAAAAGCAACACTGTATACAAGTCTGTGCATTGCTGTTGCCTATTCTGCACCCCTTCTGTGGAAAAAGAAGGGAGTGCAGCACCCGGTGATATCAGTCAGGGATCTCTATCAAGTACAAAGTGAAATTTAAAAATTCAGGTCTGGCTTATAGAATCATAGGGTTGGAAGGGACCTCATAGGTCATCTAGTCCAACCCCCTGCCAGAGGCAGGACCACTCCCACTAAACCATCCCAGTCAAGGTTTTGTCCAGCTGGGCCTTAAACACCTCCAAAGATGGAGATTTCACCACCACCCTCAGCAGCTCATTCCAATGCTTCACCACTCGCCTAGTAAAAAAGTTTTTTCTAATATCCAGCCTCGACCTCCCTAACCGCAACTTGAGACCATTGCTCCTCATTCTGTCCTTTGTTACTACTGAGAACAGTCTAGCTCCATCTTCCTTGGAGCATCCCTTCAAGTAGTTGAAGGTTGCTATCAAATCCCCCCTCAATCTTCTCTTCTGCAGACTAAATAAGCCTAATGCTTTCAGTCTTTCCTCATAGGGCTCGTGCTCCAGCCCTTTAATCATTTTGGTTGCGCTCCACTGGACTCTCTCTAACATGTCCCTGTCATTTTTGTAGTGGGGAGCCCAAAACTGAACACAGTATTCTAGATGTGGCCTCACCAGTGCAGAATAGAGGGGAATGATCACATCCCTTGATCTGCTGGTAATACTTCTTTTGATGCAGCCCAGTACGCCATTGGCCTTTTTGGCAGCAAGAGCACACTGCTGACTCATATCTAGCTTCCCATCCACCATGACCCCCAGGTCCTTTTCTACACTGCTGCTACTTAGCTGAATGTTTCCCAGCCTGTAGCAGTACATGGGGCTTTTCTGTCCCAAGTGCAGGATTTTACACTTGTCCTTATTGACCCCTATAAGATTTCTATTGGCCCACTGTTCCAATTTATCTAGGTCTCCCTGAATCCTGTCCTTGCCCTCCAACATGTCTACTGGTCCCCCCAGCTTGGTGTCATCTGCGAACTTACTGAGAATGCAGTCTATTCCATCGTCTAAATCATTGATGAAAATGTTGAACAGAACCGGCCCCAGGACCAACCCCTGGGGCACACCACTTGTTACTGGTTGCCAGCTAGACATGGAACCATTGATTCCTACACGCTGAAACTGTTGATCTAGCCAGTTTTCTATCCACCTTACAGTCCACCTATCCAAACCATACTTCCTTAATTTGCCAATGAGAATGCTGTGGGAAACTGTATCAAAAGCCTTGCTAAAATCAAGGTATATCACATCAACGGTTCTTCCTGTATCCAGAAAACCAGTCATCTGATCATAGATGGAAATGAGATTGGTCAGGCATGATTTACCCTTGGTAAATCCATGCTGACTGTTCCTGATAACTTTATTTTCCTCTAAGGGTTTTAGGATGGATTCTTTGAGAACCTGCTCCATAATTTTTCCAGGGATTGAGGTGAGACTGACTGGTCTGTAATTCCCCGGATCCTCCTTTTTCCCTTTCTTGAAAATAGGCACTACATTTGCTTTTTTCCAATCCTCTGGCACCTTCCCCATTCTCCATGTGTTTTGAAAGATAATGGCCAGCGGTGCTGCTATTTCATCGGCCAAATCCCTTAGCACCCTTGGATGCAGTTCGTCTGGCCCCATGGACCTGTGCACATCCAGCTTCTTTAAGCAGTCCCTAACCTGACCTTCCATCACCAAGGGCCTCTCTTCTTCTCTCCAATCTGTCACACCCATGGTAGTGGGCTGGGAGCTGACCCTGCCTGTGAAAACTGAAGCAAAAAAAGCATTGAGCACTTCAGCTTTTCCCTCATCCTCCATCACGAGGATGCCTGCCCCATTCAGCAAGGGGCCTACACCATCCCTGATCCTCTTCTTGTTATTGACATACTTGTAGAACCCCTTCTTGTTATCCTTGACATCCCTCGCTAGCCGCTACTCCATTTGTCCTGTGGCCTTTCTGATTTTATCTCTGCAATCCTTAGCAATATCTTTATATGCCTCCTTAGCCATCTGACCAAGCTTCCACTTCCTGTAAGCTTCCTTTTTATGTTTAAGCTCAGAGCAGAGTTCTCTGCTAAGCCATTCTGGCTGCCTCATATGTTTGTTCTTTCTCTTAATTGGAATGGCAGCTTCCTGTGCCCTTAGCAGGGTTTCTTTAAAATATAACCAACTCTCTTGGACTCCTTTCCCCTTCAGATTAGCTTCCCAAGGGATCCTGCCCATCAGTTCCCTGAGGGAGCCAAAATCTGCTTTTTTGAAGTCCAGGGTTTTTGTTTTGCTTCTTTCCTTCCTTCCTTTAATCAGCATCCTGAACTCAACCATGTCATGGTCACTACTGCCTAGTTTTTGCCATTTACCTCTACGTCCCTGATCAATTCTTCCCTGTTTGTGAGCAGCAGGTCGAGAGGTGCAAGGCCCCTAGTTGGTTCCTCTAGCATTTGTACTAGAAAGTTGTCCCCAACACTCTCTAAAAATTTCCTGGATTGCCCATGCACTGCTGTATTGGCCTCCCAGCAGATGTCAGGGTAATTGAAGTCCCCCATCAGCACCAGGGCTTATGATCTAGAAGGTTCTGCTAGTTGTCCATAGAACACCTCATCCACCTCCTGCTTCTGGTCTGGTGGTCTATAGCAGACACCCACCACAACATTCCCCTTGTTGCTTTCCCCTCTCAATGTAACCCACAGACTTTCTATTGGCACGCTTCCACTTCCATAATGGAGCTCTGAGCAGTCATAGAGCTCTTTTATATATAGTACTACTCCTCCCCCTCTTCTTCCCTGCCTGTCTTTCCTGAACAGTTTATACCCATCCATGGCAGAGCTCCAGTCATGCAGACCATCCCACCATGTCTCCATTATTCCTATGATATCATAGTTCCTTGTCTGCACTAGTATTACAAATTCTTCTTGCTTATTTCCCAGGCTCCTCGCATTAGTGTATAGGCACCTAAGATACCCGGCCGATTGCCCTACTTTGTCATGTTGATTTCCAATTCTATTACATAAACCTCCTTGCATTTTTTCTTGGAGTTCTCCTCCCCCACTCTCCTCACGTATTGGGGCTTCAGTAGAACACTTAAGACAATTATTTGATTCCCCCTCCCCCCATGTTCCAACTACCCTCTTTTTTATTCCTGGTGCTACAGTCCCAGCACCCCCCAAGTTCCATCCCTTCCCCCAGATCACCCACATTGTCACTTACCTGTGGGCTTTGGTCTCCTTCCCCCGTTGAACCTAGTTTAAAGCCCTCCTCACTAGGTCAGCCAGTCTGTGTCCAAATATGCTCTTCCCCTTCCTGGACAGGTGAACGCCATCTCTGCCTATCAATCCTCTGTCCTGAAACAGTACTCCATGGCAAGGAAGCCAAATCCCTCCTGACCACACCATCTTCGCAGCCAGGCATTCACCTCTAGGATGCATCTGTCTCTCCTCAGGCCTCTAGCCTTGACTGGAAGGATTGCGGAGAACACCACCTGTGCTCCAAACTCCTTCACCCTCGCTCCCAGAGCCCTGAAGTCACCTTTGATCTGCCGAGGATCACCTCTCGCAGTATCATTGGTACCCACATGGATAAGAAGCATGGGGTAGTAGTCTGAGGGGCGGATGATTTTTGACAATCCCTCTGTTACATCTCGGATACGGGCACCTGGCAAGCAGCATACCTCTCTAGAGGCCTTGTCAAGGCAACAGATGGATGCCTCCGTTCCTCTCAGGAGTGAGTCCCCAGTCACCACAACCCTACGTTTCCTCTTAGGTGAGGTGGCTGTGATCTGCCCAGCCTCTGGGGTGGATGGCATCTCCTCTACCTCCTTCATTGTGTCCAGCACCGCATAACGGTTCCTTACCACAGTGGATGGCGGGATGTGAGCAGGCATGGAGCACTGTCTACTGCCAGAGGTGACCAACTGCCAGTGTCCTTCCTCTGCCATAGGCATCCCATCCATTTCCAGAGCTGTGGCAGTAGCCCTTGGCATTGGGATAGGGACCTCCTCCTTGCAGGTCTCATCGTGGACACTGTCAAGGAACTTTTCCGGGGCATAGATACCCCTGAGTCGGGACACCTCCTCCTGTAACTCTCCTACCTGTTTCCGGAGAGATGCCACCAGAAGGCACCTATCACATAGATTCACCTCCCTAGCCTGATCATCAGTGGCAGGAAAACAAAGGCCACAGTCCCTGCAAATCCACACCAGGATCTGGGTGGAGATATCCATGGTCAGACAGTCTGTCTGGCTACAAACAGGGGCAAAGGAAACAGCAGGGATGCTGGCACCAGCAGTGCGGCTCCTCTTCACCATTGTGGCCTCACCAAACTCCTTCTGCATGATGCTGAGCAGGTCAACAAAACACTCAGGCATCCAGCAATATTATTCATATCTCTACAAAGAATAGCTAAGATGTTCTTTATACTTTTCTCTTGCACAAGGCAGCAATCGTGATTCAGGAGAGCCCAAATCTCACTCCTCTTGGCACTGAAAACCTATTTGTATTTTCAAAGTAAACAGAGCTTCAAGCCTGAACCACAGCACTGCATTCCCTTTTTCATGTATATGAAAGTCTTTCAGAGACAGCCACTGTGTCAACTGTGAATTGTACCTCTAGCATAAGGATAATATACATGTACTGTGCAAATTTGCTAACATACCTAAATTAATGAGCATCTGTTAGAGTAGTGGTTCTATACCTGTGGCCTGGGGGCCAAAAGTGGCCTGCAGGGACTTTCAAAGTGGCCTTCCTGCTGGTTGCAGAAGAGAGCTGCTGCCTAGGTGGAGCACATTGCCACGGGGCTACAAAACCTGTGCAGCCAGTGGGATGGGAGATCAGCACTTTCCTTCCCCAGGCTGTAGTAGGGAGTACAGTAAGGAGCTCTGCAGGACTGTAACTAGCCCCAGGTGTGAATTTGAGAGGGTGCCAGACCCTTCCGGTCCCCAAAGATGAATGTGCCTTTAAGAGAGCCAAGGAAGGTGCTCCCCACCCAGCTAGCCCTGCTGAGTTGGGCAGTGCTCCCTGGCTCAGTGTGCCTAGACAGATGGGTGGGTGCCTAACCCCACAACCTGGCTCTGAGGGGCTAGGGCATCCCCTGCCTGGCTTTGGCTGCACTTGGCTGCCAGCAGGGTAGGGACACCCCTGCCTGACTCTGGCTGGCAATGGGGAAGAGACTTCCCACCCAACTTCTGCTGTGCTAGGATAGGGACCCCCCCCGACCAGCTCTCTAGCTGCCTGGGGGAGGGAAGAGGACCCCCCCCCCCCCCCGCAGCTGGGAGAGATGGGCCTTTGGGCAGGGCATCTTTGGGCCTGCTTGCCCTGGGTGTCCATATCTGTTGTTACAGCCCTGGAGCTCTGCTTGGGTTCCTAGGTACTGTGGTCTGTGCTGGAACCAGCAGGGGAACACTGATTTATCTCCTCTTCTTTAGCCAGAGAAGGGAGCCACTGCCCCTGGACCCAGGTGGAGCACACAGGGCTACAGAATGCATGCAGTTTCCCTGCTTCAGCCAGGGGGGGGGGAGCTCCTTCTGTCTGTCTGCAGTGGTGGGGGAGGCCTCCTGGCAGAGGCTGGTGACCCTTCAGCATTGCACAAATAATATCTGTGGCCCTGAAATCAAACATCTTGGGAAGGGAACCACTGCGTTAATGTATCAGTGATTTCATGCATTATGCAAGTGAAATACTGGAAAACATTGCCAATCTGGTAAACTGCAGCATTCAGAAAGCTGTACTAAAGCTATTTAGAAATAGAGATCTAAAGACAAATAATCTGGATGTAGGAATGCATGCCTCCACACAAAGCACCAGAAATATCTACGCATGTGTTTTGCTGACAAACATTGAACTCTTGTTAAATATCTTTGTATCTTTTTCTAATCAATATTGGGAATAGACAGATCATTCTTACTCCAACTCAGTTACTTTAACTTTCTTTTATTATTCAAGGATTTTGTTATGATTTTTTTGTGGATGGTGATGATTATGAGGGACTTTGCTATTCTTTTGTTATGCTGTTTTACAGATTGAGAGTTTTGTTCTCTCTTGGTTGCTTCTGGATTTCCAGATTATAGCAATGTCTCTAGTGCGACTAATCACATGCTTAAAATACAGCAATTGTCAATATTTTCAATTTTTTAACCAGTTTTAATGCATATAGAGCACATGGACAGCTACAGGACTGGTATACATACATATCAAGAGCTGCAAAAATGGGGTTTTATTCAATATTTCCAAAGTTGAATGCGCTACATGGAAACTTATTATCAAACTCACCTCATTAGAAACATAAACTGGAAAAATATATGAGCTGGGATTTATGTCAGTTTACACCTTAACTGTTGTCTCCTCAGTGTTCTTTGACCAAGAAGTCATCACAGAGCAAAAGCAGTTTAAAGATTTCTTTTACTTTATTTTTACCAGTCTGCAAAAAATTCACAGTTCTATATTATTTCCCATTAGGTTCCCAATCTTGCAAAAACTTACATTGGTACTTATATCTGTTACATGGGTCCCTATCTAGCCACAGGTGAATTAAGCATATGCTTAAGTACTTGCAAGACCACAGCCTGTAAGTACAGTGAGTACTTGCTCCAAGAGATAATACCTTACCTGTGAGTAGAAAGGCTAAAAAAGGAGCTATTTTAACCACACCTACACAGAAATTACCTTCCAAAAACCAACTTAAATAGTAATTTAGTACTAGTTTTTAATCCAAAACCTTTCCCACTGAAAAATGGAACTGCAACATGAGCTACATTTTTTCATGGTAAAAATGTAATTTTTGACATATGCTGTTGGAGTTTTTTGTTTTTTCAGACAACAAAATTCTTCATTTCAAATTTGTTTGTCTGAGTTTTTAAAATGGATTTATTTTCAAAATTTTAAATTTTTGTGTTTGCCTTTTTCCAACCCTGAAAGGTGTCAGAGCTTTGGGGTTTTCTATACTTGTTTTTTCCAAGCTCTACTTTTTCAAAATATCATACAATCTGTGAGGTAAGATGGTGTTACTAACCACATTTTTTCAGATGAGAAAATTGAGACAAAGTATCTTCCCTAAGGCCATATAACGAATCAGTTGCAGAGTCAGGACTAACTCTCAGGACTTCCTGATTTTAGTTGAAGTTGTGAGTTTGCAGCACTTCTGAAATTAAGCCCCACTGTCCCAAGATGGGTACACAGAAAATGAGGAACACACATGAAAAATTTAGTTTAAAGTAAACTCTGGGACAGAAGGAGATCTAGAAGCTAGTTCTCCAGAATGACATTCCACCACCTTGAGCATGTGGCTATCTTCCTCCTCTTGCAACCCCCCTCTCTCATTCACTACACATCTAGAAAAAAGTAGGACATGTAGCCCTGATCTTTCTCTTATCCATTCTGCACAGGCTTTCAATGAAAAAAGTAATGTGTGTTTACTGCTCATGTAAATAAAGACTGTACCCTAAAAAGAGCTTGTTGAAAATTTTCTGACAAAATGCCTTTCCATCAGAAAATGTCGACTGACCTAAATCATAACGTTGTGCAGGAACATGTTAATTTGGACAAACTTTAATTACAAATAAAATAAAAATGCAGACTTTTGATATGGTTTTGAGTTTATTGGAATGAAATGTTTCAGTTTTTGTTGTTTGTTTTAATGACTTTTCCTAGAGAAATGTACATTAGGCAGAAATATTCTGTTATATCCAAGTTCTTCCAAAACATAGGCAAGGTTCCAGTAGAATGACTGAATCAGAAGCAGCATCAGAACTTCTTTGCTGCTAGTTCACCTGGCGGGTGGTGGAGAAGCCAAGCTTCCAGGTCTGGGGAGTCACCTCACCCCTCCATGAAGGGCACCATTGCAGTGCTACTAGGCTCTTCAATTCACATTGAGGACTTCCCTGGCATGCCATGGGTTTGAAGGATTCCCTTGGTTGACTTTGACTCCCCAAAAGCAGCCTGGGGAGTACCCCAGAGTGAGGGTAGCTAGATGCTCCATTTTATTTGAAAGTCCAATGCAAATTATTTGGGGTTTGGGGGGGGGGTTAAGAAAAGATTGGAAATTTTATGTCTGGGGGAAATTTTGACTTATTTTTCATTCTGAATCAAAATAAAAGCTTTTTTAAAAAGTGTCAGAATTTCCCACAGATTGGCCAGCTCTAGTGAGCCAATACTTGATAATAAAGTTTGTTAAAGGTTCAGAATTATTAACATAAGTCAGTAGAAAAGGTGAGACCAGAACTTATGTTCTCCAATTTATTTATGGCATGGGAGCTCCTAACAGGGAGCAGGACTGTATTTCCTACCCTTAGGGTAATGAGGACCCTCCTTCCCTCATGGTGCCCCAGAGAAGAGGTCAAAATTTGCTTGATCCAAGTGTGCATAATAAGGGTGACAACTTGACCTAATTCAGCTTTTTCTCCCCATTACCACAATGGCTCCAGCAGCAGTCATCCTGAATCTCATCTCTAGGGTTTCCAATCTGGTCAGCAGGAAGTGGGGGATGCCCTGCTTTACATGCCGCCAGAAGTTCAAGATAGGTCAGGATGGATAGGGGCCTGGCTTGGTCTAACTTAGCTTGGCTTTCTCCCATCTGCAACTGTGCTACAGTTGCTTTGAGGTTGAGTGCTTGTTCTTGGAGGCAGAGGGATTCACACTTCCATGTAGCACTGGGTAGGGTCACATATAGGCCTTTAAAAATTCAGGGTATTTGGCACAGAATTTCACAGAACCAGCTAATAGCAAATCCTTCACTGGAAGGCTCTCTCCCTTTAAATTTTAAAGGCTCACTACAAACAATGGAGGTATTAGTGGATCTTAAAAAGGTCACAAAAATTTTATACTGTAAATAGTTTGGACAACTTAAAAACTGGGGTCACTGTCAGATCCCCTTCTAAAATTACATGAAATGGGTCAAAAACTACTAAAGATTGGACACTAATGACTGGATAAATCTTTGGGATTATGTGTCCAGTGATCCAGAAATAAGTATGCAATTTGTTGGACTTGGTAGCTAATATTTATGAGGATTCAGATCTAGGACTGTGGATGTAATATTTCCTATGCCACATGGGCAAAATTAAGAGTAATACGTTTGGTTAATTCACATTCAAGATTATGTCAAAGCATGTGTGAAAGCAAACAGTTGGTGAAGGATATTTATGATTGAGAAACCCAGGAGACTTGTTTATAACACTGACAGACATGAACTAACAAGCAGTGTGGTTGCATGTCATCCTCTTTAAACCCTCAGTGCATTTTTGTCTCAAGGCATGCTCAATCCAGGCCATAAAACACTGGCATAATTGAGTCATACATGGGCATAGGAAAAGGCAGTCCCACAGCTATCTCCTGGGTGTAACCACAGACAGGCAAAATGCATTTGCTTCTGTGTCAGATGCCGAAAGTATTTTGTTGTCTCCTCAGATGTTATGAGGATGCACAGGACTGGCTGAGGGGACTGTAAATGTTTTCAGATGCACTAGGATGCCATGGTGATGAGTATGGTATAAATACTCAGACAGGTTTCTGTGCTATACCATTCACAAAAGAAAATGGGCTCAACGGTGTCATAATATAGAAACTGTCAAACCATACAAGCATTGTGAAATAACTGAAGATACACAGTATTATCAATTGTATTACTGTAAATAAATTTATACTGGTGAGCTGAAATGTGCCCATGGACTGGTCTAAATTGTGGGAGGATTTCAGCAGCAATCATAGGGAGATACACCAGTTACTTAAAATAACTTGCATCTCTCCCTTCGACTGCCCACTTACTGAAGCATCTTCAGTGCGCTGGGTCAACGAGAAATGTCCTCTCATCAGTGCTACTCCAGCTGAGGGGCTGAAGTTACTTGATTGAATTTGCGGCCATCAGTGAAGATCTGCCCAGAGTTAAATAGTTTAACATTAATAATAGTGGCCTCATGGAACTTTCTGCTTTAGAAGCTAGAGTTAATAGAGTGAAAAGTGAATTATTTGGCAGCACTCTTTGTTGTTAAGCACCAGTTAAAGAGCCCCCTTCTCTGCTGTGGTTAAACTTTATTGTTTTAACCATGATTTAATGTGAAGGCTTTCCTGAGACCTGTATTCCCATATGTGTTTTGGCCTGTGAATGGATATGGTGGTTTGGGAGTTGAACTGAGCTGAGAAAACAAATCTTATTCTGTCTCCATATTATCAGTAGACGGATTTGCATCTATCATTATAGACTAGAATGTCAAAAGCTGTGTTGACAGCTATTTTTGATGTGCAAAAGTCCCTGTTAGTTTTCCCCTAGTGGCTGTCTAATTTATGAGATCACAAACAATAGGACCTCTGACACTTCTTCCTGCTCTGCTTCCTAAGCTAGGGCACTAAATTCACACACTTGAGTTTATAGGTCCTTGGGGATTTATTACCTTAAGTGTTTCTAATAAACAAGATAAATGATGTGCTCACCTAAAATAATGTGAATGAAGCATGTTTGCTTCACTACTGCCAGTGAAACCCACACATGTGCCTGGAGGGTGGCAAAAAACTCCTAACCCCCATTATGTCAGAGGGAACAGGGCTGTCTGGCGCAGCACAGAAATAGGGTGGGAGGGAAGAAGTATGACGGGGGGGGGACAACTTAAGAGCTATGCTGATTCTGCTCCAATTAACCAAGGCCATATATTAAACCTGTGTTACCCCAGTGAAGTCTCTGTGTGTAAGTATTGTGCCCTTCTCTGAACGTGAATCCTTCCGACCCAGCTCCATGGCACCGATGCAGGAGCTGCAAATTATATACCTGTACCTGTGTGCATGAATCAAATCCAGCAATTCCATTTCCTAAATGCTTTAGGTAATACACAAAGTCTAAGAAAAAGAGGTTAATCTTCAAAAGGAGGAGCGATTATAGTAGTTTTTGTAGAAAAAAAACAAACTTTTAAATCCATTCTGTCACTCAGCACATATAGATTTTGATCATGGCAATTAAATTGGAGGTGGGAGCTGAGTTAATAGTTCCCCATATGTCAGCACTAGGTTAATGGTCATCATACTGTTTCAACGTACACAAACTCAGGAAGCCTGAGAAACAAGCAGGAAGAACTGGAAATCTTAACACAGTCAAGAAACTATGATGCGACTGGAATAACAGAGACATCAGGGCTGTCCCTAGGGGAGTGCGGAGCCTAGGGCAATGGCCTGCGGGGGGGCCCCACACCCCCTCCTTGTGCTGGAGGGGGGCAGGGTGGGCCAGCCCAGTGGCTAGCTCTGCACTCCCACCCCTCCCCGAGCTAGCCACTCTGCCCCTGTGGGCAGAGCAGGCTGGTCTGGGGGCTGGGCTCTGCTCTCCTGCCCTGCCTCTGGGCCAGCCCTCCACACCCCTAGGGAAGAACAGCCAACCCAGGGGAGGGGTGGGAGACTGGAGCCTGGCCTCTGGGCTGGCCTGCTCCACCCTTGGGCCAGCTGTTCCCCATCCTGGGGGCCGGGCAAGCAAGCCCAGAGCAGAGGCTGGTTACTGTGCTCCTGCCCCCCCCCCACCTTTGGCTCCATGCCAAAGGCAGCAGGGAGGGTCAGGGCACAGCGTGCCCTGGAGGGGGCAGCAGCGCAGGGCCCACAGAACCACAGGGCCAAGGGAGATTGTCCCTCTCACCCCACCCCCAGGGATGGCCCTGAGAGACATGGTAGGGTAACTCGCTTGACTGAAGCACGGTCACGGTTGGCGATAAACTATTCAGAAAGGACAGGTGAGAGAAAAGGTGGAGGTGTTGCACTGTATGTAAGAGAGCAGCATGACTGCTCAGACCTACAGTATGAAACTGGAGAAAAGCCTGCTGAGACTCTCTGGGTTAAGCTTAGAGGTGATAGCAATAAAGATGATGTCATGGTGGGCGACTTCTATAGACCACCAAATCAGGAGGAGAGGTAAACAGAACTTTCTTCAAGCAACTAATTGAAGTTTCCAGATCATAGACCCTGTTTCTTGTGGGGGATTTCCAACAGTAAGTCAGGGGTCAGCAACCTTTGCCAGCCCCCATGCCAGCCATGCCCACCACACACTCAGGGGGTGCCAGGGGCAGGACCAAAAGGGGACAGAGCCAAGCCTCCGGTTTGGGGCTAGAGCCAGCACTCCCTCACCCCTGGTGGACAGCCTCCGGGGGTCAGGGTTGGGGCCAGCTCCTGCTGGCAGTGGCAGAGGGCCTCCAGGGGTTGGGGTTGGGGCTGGCTCCCACCAGCAGCAGTGGCTCAGGGCTGGCCAACCCACCCTGCTCCCCTCTAGCCTTGCCCAACAGGGGTCAGGGCAAACAGGGGCCAGGAGCCATGTGCCACGGTTTATTTGTCCCTGCTAGCCGCACTCCCCAGTGCAGCGTTGGGGGAGCAGGGCCAGCAGGGGAGCCTGAGCAGCACACAGGGTTGCCAACCCTTACAGGTATGTTAGCAATAAGAAGAAGGTCAGGGAAGTGTCTGGGCCTCTTACTGAATTGGGGAGGCAACCTAGAGACAGATGATATGGTACTCAATGCTTTTTTTGCCTCTGTTCACAGACAAGGTCAGTTTGCAAACTACTGCACTGAGCAGCACAACATGAGGAGGAGGTGAGGAACCCTCAAGGATAAAAGAACAGGTTCAGGAATATTTAGAAAAGCTGAACTTGCACAAGTCTTTGGAACTTATTGCAATGCACCTGAGGATGCTGAGGAAATTAGTTGATGTGACTGCAGAGCCATTGGCCATTATCTCTGAAAACTTGTGATGATCAGGGGAAGTCCCAGACAACTGGAAAAAGGCAAATATAATGTCCATTTTTAGAAAGGGAAGAAAGGCTCTGGGGAACTACAGACTAGTCAGCATTACCTCAGTTCATGTAAAAATCATGGAATGGGTCCTCAAGGAATCCATTTTGAAGCACTTGGAGGAGATGAAGGTGATCAGGAACAGTCAGCAGATATTTGCCAAGGACAAGTCATTCCTGACCAACCTGATTGCCTTCAGTGATGAAGTGACTGGCTCTGTGTGTAGGTGTACAGCGCTATCAGCCCATCAGGAGGGCGCCTCCTACTGGCAGTAAAGGGGAGTTAGCTGGTAGGGCGCCCCTCCCAGCAGCCAAAAGAATGTCTCTTGCCGGATCCCTTGGCTGGTCACGCCACGTACACAGTCTGGAGCCCCGGCCCCCAGGCGGGGCAGTTGAGTACACAGTCGGGAGCCCCGGCCCCCCAGGTGGGGCGGGCAAGTACCAAGTCTAGAGGATAACTCGGGTGGTTAGGGAACACGGTGCGCTTTCCTCTTTCCAGGAAATGAAGGTGGAGGGGTGGGGAGGGAGACACGGGCCCACCCGCTCCACTGCATCTCAGCCCAGGGCCCTATACTGGGGCGGGGTGGTCCACCACGGGGTCAGCGGGGTGGCCTCCGAAACATGCTGCCCCGGGAGTCTGGCCCATCACCCTGCCCTCCCTGGGCTACTTCCTCTGACCCTGCTCCATTCCCCACCCGGAGTACCTATCTCCATAGGGGGTAGCCGTCCTCAGGGTCTCCCTTGTAGACAGCTTGTGACACCCCAGTAAACCCCTCAGTATCCATTGGCGGCAGGTCAGGATACTTGGTAGGTTCCTCTGCAAGGGCCAGCTCCTCTAGGTCCTGGGGTCCATATAGGACCTGCGTCTCCTCCTCGGCTGAGGGTAGCTCCTCCAGGTTGCAGGGGCCTGAGGCAGTGGGCAGCTCTTCTTCTACGGTGGGCAGCTCCTCTAGGTCGCAGGCCTGGAAAGGAGTTGGGCCTTCCGCTTCCCCACGTCCCTGGGTCACCCCCGAGTGGGGCGGCTACGACGGGGCCCGGTGGCCCTTTAAGTGCCCACCCCAGTCGCCTGCCTCTGGGCTCCCTTCCCAGGTGCCTGGTCCTGGGAAGCTGGGTGGGCCACAGCGCTGGGCGCCCCTGAAGACAGGGGCTAGCTCGTGGGTCTTGTCCTGGCCTAGTCTGGCTTGCTCCCTCCGTGCTGGCACATCCTTCCCCCTCTGGAGCTCAGCCCCAACTGAGCTCCCAGCCTGAGCTCTTATACCGCCCCTTCCTGCTCTGGCCATGCCCTTCCGCCTCTGGGGCCGAGTCCTTGCTGTTCCCTGGTCTGGCCAGCGGGGGCATTCGGGGTGTTCCTCCAGCCTGGGCTCGGAAGCAGGCCACAGTGCCTGTCTACACCCCTTCCCCCCAAGTCCAGATCTGGTGTTTCCGAGCTCGGCCATGTCTCTGTTTCTATGCGTGAGAGGGCATCCGCATTTGCGTGGGCCTTACCTGAGCGGTATTGTACCGTAAATGCAAAGGGTTGTAGGGCCAAATACTACCTCATCACTCTGGCATTGGTGTCCTTCATCTGTTGCAGCCAGCGGAGGGGCGCATGGTCCATAACCACAATGAAGGGGCGACCTAGAAGGTAGTAACGCAGGGCTTCTAAAGCCCATTTTATAGCTAAGGCACCCTCTTCCAGGGTCGGATATTTCTGCTCCCGGGGAAAAAGTTTCTGGCTTAGATACAAAATGGGATGCTCTTCTCCATTTATGTTCTGTGTCAGTATTGCCCCCAAACCTACTGCTGAGGCATCTGTCTGAACCACAAACGGTTGGTTAAAGTCCGGACTATATAGGAATGGGACTTGACACAACTGAGTTTTCAGCCACCGAAAAGCCTGCTCACAGGTAGGGCCCCATCGTACCCTGACTGGCTGGTCCTTGGTGAGCAGGTCGGTGAGAGGGGCTGCTACTGTAGAGAAGTCAGGAACAAACCAACGGTAGTACCCCTCGAATCCCACAAATTGCTGCACTTGCTTCTTGGTGGTCGGCTGTGGGTACTCCTGGAGGGCCTGGACTTTCTCAGTGAGTGGTCTTAGGGTCCCCCAGCCCAGGGTATACCCCAAACAGATGGTCTCCTGCCACCCTATATGGCACTTTTTGGAGTTGGCTGTAAGCCTTGCTTCCTTCAGTGTCCGCAGCACTACGGATACGTGGGCCAGATGGGAATTCCAATCCTGGCTGTATATTACCACATCTTTTATATAGGCGGTGGCATAGTTGATGTGGGGTCTCATCAGGTGGTCCATCAGGTGCTGAAAGGTAGCAGGGGCCCCATGGAGTCCAAAGGGCATTCACACAAAGTGGTAGAGCCCACTATGTGTGGCAAAGGCAGTCTTTTCTCTGGACTGAGGATGCAGGGGGATTTGCCAGTAGCCCTTGGTCAGATGCAGGGTGGTGAAATACTGGGCCTCTCCTAGCCGGTCCAACAGTTCATCTATGCAGGGCATAGGGTAGGCATCAAATTTTGAAGTGGCATTTACGCGCCTGAAGTCAATACAAAACCTCTGGGATCCATCCGGTTTTGGAACCAGTACAATAGGGCTATGCCAGTCACTAGTTGATGGCTCAATTACTCCCAATTCTAACATGGCCTGGACTTCTTGCTCTACTGTCGCTTGGAGGTGCCGAGGGGTTGATCGGGCTCCCACACGAATAACATCCCCTGGGGAAATCCGGACCAGGGTCATCCTTCCAGGAGTGTTCGTAAAGACCCCTGCAAAGGTGGTCAACAGCTGCTGGGTTTGTTTTTGCTGGACTTCCGTGAGCATCGGGCTTATGTGTGGTTCTCCTGGATTGCCCATGGGCACCTGGGGTCCCAGTTCAGGATCGGGTGGGTATGGTGTGATCATCAGGTCCTCCCTTTCCCGCCAGGGTTTTAAAAGGTTGACATGGTAAATTTGCCTCTTCTTCCGACGGTCAGGCTCCTTGACCTCGAAATTTATGGGCCTGGTCTGTTGTATTATTTCATATGGACCCTGCCACCGTGCTAAGAGTTTTGACTCTGAGGAAGGCAGTAGTACTTGGACTCTATCCTCTGGCTCAAAGGAGTGTGTCCGGGCTCCCTTATTATACACCCTGGCCTGGGTCTCCTGGGCTGCCCTCAGGTTCTCCTGGGCTAACGTGCCCACTAGGTGCAATTGCTCTTGCAGGTCTTGCACATACTATAATAGTCCTTGGGACGGGGAAGGTGTGTGCTCCCAGTTTTCCTTCATCAGATCCAGAACCCCACGTGGCTGTCGGCCATACAGTAATTCAAACGGGGAGAACTGGGTTGAGGTCTGGGGTACCTCCCTGACGGCCATGTGCAAGGGTGGAATTAACTGGTCCCATTTTCGGAGTTCCTCTGGGGAAAACTTCTGCAGCATGCTCTTTAAAGTCTGGTTGAACCGTTCCACCAATTCATCCGCCTGGGGATGGTAGACAGATGTTTGGATCTTTCAGATGCCCAGGATGGCACAGACTTCTTTAAACAGCTGGGAGGTGAAGTTTGGCCCCTGATCAGTGAGTAGCTCTCGAGGTAGTCCTACTTTAGCGAACACCTTCACTAGTCCGGCAGCTACAGTCCAGGCGGCAGTGTTTTTGAGCGGTATAGCCTCAGGGAAGCGGGTGGCATAGTCCACCAGCACTAAAACAAAGCGGTACCCTCCCATGCTCTGCTCCAAAGACCCAATCAAGTCTGCTGCTACCCTTTCAAAAGGGGTTTCCACCACAGGGAGCGGCACCAGGGGGGCTTTAGGAGTCTCAGCAGTTGCGGCTTTCTGACACTCCGGGCAGGAGGCGCAGTAATCTCAAGCCTCCTGATGTACTCCCGGCCAATAAAAATGTGTGAGGATTCGGGCCAGGGTCTTGCCGGTGCCCAGGTGACCAGCTGTGGGAATATCATGGGCCAGATGTAGTACTGACTTACGGTGAAGACAGGGTACTACCAATTGTGCCCGTAGCTCCCCTGCTCGGGTGTCCTTCTCCACCCGATACAATCGGTCTCATTGCAGCTCAAACTGAGGCCACTGACTTGCTCATCGTGGGTCAGTCACACTGCCTTCTATCACCGCTAGCTGGTCATAGGCATTGCATAGAGTGGGGTCCTCCCGCTGGTCTTGGCAGAAGTCAGCTGTCCAGTCTCTCCCCTCTGGGGAGGTCTCCATTTGGGCCGGCGTCTCCTCGTTTTGGGTCTGTTGGCCTGGGGGTGGCCCCCCTTCTTGCTCCAGACACTCTGCCTCCTCTGGTCTAGGTTCCTTCTGGTGAGGTGGGTCCTTCTCGCTATCTAGGGGGTCAGATCCCCACGACCCTTGTGGGTTCTCCTCTGGGTTGATTAGTTGTCCCACCCCCTGCAACACCCCAGCAATGTCCGGCCAATCCCGGCCTAGAATCATTGGGTACAGCAAGTGGGTTGACAGCCCCACTGGGATGGTTCGTGTGCACGACCCTATAGTTAGGGTGACTGGGAGGGTGGGGTATGTTTGCAGATCCCCATGGACGCACCGCAGGTCTACTTTTCCAAAGACACAGCTCTCCTCAGGAACCAATCCTTGTTCCATTAGAGTCTGGCCACACCTGGAGTACACAAGGGCTTCCCAGGAGCTTCCTGTTATTGTAATGGTAATGGTTGCCTTTGGGGAGGTCGGCCCCCGGGCCCGTCCTTCCCCACATACACAGACCCAAAGGCGCTGCCTTTCACCGAGCACTGCCGCTGTAGATGATCCCGCTGTCTGCACTCAAAGCATGGTCCGGGACCACTACAAGTCCCTGGGGTGGGGCTATCTCGGGTCTGGCCTCCGCGGTCCGTGGCCAGGGCATCTTGGGTTCCCGGTACCCCTCCAATCCCCTCAGCCGGTGGGCGACCCAGTGTGGGTGCCTCGGTCTGTCCAGGTTGGGTACCCTGGATGGTGATGGCTGGCGGTGGTCCCTTCAGACATACACCGGCAGGGTTGGGACCCAACAATGGTCCTGGGTTCTCTGCAGCCTGAAAATCTTCGAATCTGCTCACTGCCTCACTGAGCTTTCGGGGTCAATGTCTCAGGACCCAGGTCCGCCCCTGACTGGGCAGGATGTGGAGAAATTGCTCCATCATGATTATGTCAATTACCTCCTCTTTTGAACTTTGGTCTGGCTGGATCCAGCAGCAACAGGCCTCTTTCAGCTCCTGGACCAACGCTTTAGGTCGAGTACCCAGTTGGTAGGTTTGTCCTCGAAACCGGCACCGGTACATCTCTGGGCTAATGTCCAAGATATCCAGAATGGCTTCTCTCACGGCCTGGTACTCCTGGGCCTCTTGGTCTGAAAGGGAGCGATATGCCGCCTGGGAGGCTCCCATTAGATAGGGTGCCAGCAGGGTGGCCCATTGATCCTGAGGCCACCCTGCGGCTGAGGCCACCCGCTCAAATGTTTTCAAAAACGCCTCCGGATCATCTTCAGGGCCCATCTTGGTCAGCCGGAGTGGGAGCGGGGTGGAAACCATGGCCCGGGAAACCCTGGCAGTGGGGTTGACCGCCCCTGCCAATACAGCCTCCAACTTTTGCAGACTCTGCTGCTGAAGTTCCCTTTGCTGGGCCCCCAGCTCCTCGATCATCTTTTGCTGGTGCTCCCCCAGAGCCTGCAGGAGGCACTGCTGTTGTTGCTCCGTCTGCTGTTGCTGCTGCTGTTCGATCCACCATTTCGCAAACTGATCGAGATCCAGGGTGATCGAATGCCTCTCTGCCCCCTCCAAGTGAGATACTATCTTACACCTGGCGGGCTCCCCCTTTTTGTAAGGGGGGGAGTGCCTGCACTCTCCAACACGTGTAGGCATACAGCACTATCGGCCCATCGGGAGGGTGCCTCCTACCAGCAGTAAAGGGGAGTTAGCCGGTAGGGTGCCCCTCCCGGCAGCCAAAAGAATGTCTCTTGCCAGATCACTTGTCTGGTCACGCCACATACACAGTCTAGAGCCCCGGCCCCCCAGGCAGGGTGGGCGAGTACACAGTTGGGAGCCCCGGCCCCCCAGGCAGGGTGGGAGAGTACACAGTCGGGAGGACAACTCGGGTGGTTAGGGAACATGGTGCACTTTCCTCTTTCCAGGAAACGAGGGCGGGGGGGAGGGAGACACAGGCCCACCCGCTCCACTGCATCTCAGCCCAGGGCCCTATACCAAGGCGGGGTGGTCCACCACGAGGTCAGCAGGGCGGCCTCCGAAACATGCTGCCCCGGGAGTCTGGCCCATCACCCTGCCCTCCCTGGGCTACCTTCTCTGACCCCGCTCCATTCCCCACCTGGAGTACCTATCTCCAGAGGGGGTAGCTGTCCTCAGGGTTTCTCTTGTAGATGGCTTGTGGCACCCCAGTAAACCCCTCAGTATCCATTGGCGGCAGGTTGGGATACTCAGTAGGTTCCTCTGCAGCTACTCTAGGTCCTGGGGTCCATACAGGACCAGCGTCTCCTCCTCGGCTGAGGGTGGCTCCTCCAGGTCACAAGGGCCTGAAGCAGTGGGCAGCTCTTCTTCTACAGAGGGCAGCTCCTCTAGGTTGCAGGCCTGGAAAGGAGTCAGGCCTTGCGCTTCCCCAGGTCGCCCCCGAGTGGGGAGGCTGCAATGGGGCCCGGCAGCCCTTTAAGTGCCCACCCCAGTCACCTGCCTCTGGGCTCCCTTCCCTGTTGCCTGGTCCTGGGAGGCTGGGCGGGCCATAGCGCTGGGCGCCCCTGGAGACAGGAGCTAGCTGGTGGGTCTGGTCCTGGCAGAGCCTGGCTTGCTCCCTCTGTGCTGGCACATCCTTCCCCCTCTGGAGCTCAGCCCCAACTGAGCTCCCAGCCTGAGCTCTTATACCGCCCCTTCCTGCTCTGGCCATGCCCTTCCGTCTCTGGGGCTGAGTCCTTGCTGTTCCCTGGTCTGGCCAGTGGGGCATTCACGGTGTTTCTCCAGCTCTAGCTTGGAGGCAGGCCACAGTAGATGCCTGCGCCTGGCTGCTGGAAGGAACTGCTCCTGGGCCTGGACCTGCTCCTACTACCCCCCAAACCCACTGCTGTTCCTGCTGCTGCTGCTGCTCCTGCTGGCTGGCCTTCGGTACCCACCCACTCCCCTGCTCTGTGGGGAGTGGGGGGAGAGCTTCAGAAGAACAACTCCACCACCACCACCACCGGAGAAGACCACCTCTCCAGCCAGCCAGTCCCTGCTGCCACTTGGAGCCTGCTGCCTCACCAAAAGAAGCT
This sequence comes from Podocnemis expansa, assembly GCA_007922195.1. Classification (NCBI taxonomy): domain Eukaryota; kingdom Metazoa; phylum Chordata; order Testudines; family Podocnemididae; genus Podocnemis; species Podocnemis expansa. The sequence goes on from ML682013.1 coordinate 17,761,341, forward strand.
ACTACCACTGAGGGGAGGCCCCAAGGACTGAGACTTTGCTGTTTGCAGCTGGGGGTGAGCTTTTCAGAGACTGAGAAACCTCATATTACCACCACCACCCCCAGCTGATGCCCCCCTGGCCTCCCCTCTCTCTAAGAGAGCAGCAGGCTCCCAAGCCCTGGAACAGCTTAGGACTGTTTGAGCAGCAGGGACTGCAAAATCTCCACCCAGCAGTAGCAGTTCCCCCTCTCCGCATTGCCTAATCCCCCTCCCTGTTTTTTCTCCCCTATCCCCAGTGGCTGGAGGGCTTCCCACCCCCTGTTCTCCCCTCCAGCTGGTTCAGTTCTCCCTATCCCTCATACACTCCCCCCCCAGACCCTTCCCCAACCCTTGAGTTTGTTTTAGTTTTCACCCCTCCTGCCCCACCCTAGTTTTGAAAGTTTGTTTGGTTCCCCTGCCCCACCCTATTCTCTCCACTGCCTTTCCACCCCACCCCTGATGCCTATTATCCCCACCCTTGTAATCCCCCTCACAACCAGAGTAGGTCAGACCTCTTGACCCCTTAACTTTTTGGTTTTTTCCCCTGTCCACTGCACCCCCTGAGAATATAGTTACCCCTTTCACCCAGTGCAGCCAAAGGAGCCGGCCCTTTAAGCTTTAAAGGTCCCTATCCCTCTTCCCTTGGTGCCCTCCTCCCTTGCCTGCAGCCTAGCAGGGAGGAGTGGTTTGCCACCCCTTATTCCTTAATAGTCCACCCCCCTCCTATTGTTTGGTCTCCTCCCTCTCCCCTTTTCACACCCTCGTCCCTAGCCTGTTGTTTAGCAGCGAGGAGTGGTGCCCCCTGAACCCCCCTTCCCCTTTTGTTCCTCACCTTGTTTACCTATCCCAGGTTTCCCTTCCTATAGAACCATGGATACCTCCCCAGTCCCCCCTGAACCCATCCCTGAGCCTGCTACCCCGTCTATTCCTGTGGCTACTCCCTTGACCATGGCTGCTGCCCCTCCCACCTCTAGCAACCCCAGTGGGGCACCTGCATTAGGGGGCGCAGCTGGGACCTCTGCTGCTGCTGCCACCACTTCCTCGGCTGGCAAAAAGAGCAAGGGGAAAAAGGCGAGCAAGGGCCCTGTTGCTCCCGTGGCCCCACCATTGGCTGCAGCCCCTTCTTCCCCGGCTGTTCCCTCCACCAGTTCTGGGGGTTCCTCAGCCCCTAGATCGTACGCCCAGGTGGCTGCCACCCCTCCACCCACCGCCGTACCATCAGCCCGCACCGCCTCCTCAAATAACATCTCGGGGGGCCGGGGCCCCTTCCCCTCCTTGACCAGGAGGCACGGTGTCTGCTGCCTCCTGGTGGCTGCCTTGCCCCATGTAGAAACCTATGTGCAGGCGATGGCGAGGGTGGTGGGGCCCTTGGCTATTGTGGCGGCCTCGAAGATGTATGGAAAGATAGTGTTCTTCCTGGCATCAGAGGCCGCCGCACAGGAGGAGGTTGTTAGGGGCCTGGCGGTGGGGGGTGTCCACGTTCTGGTGGAACCCTTGGAGGACCTGGGTGTACGGGTGGTCGTCACCTCTGTCCCTCCCTTCCTCCCCAATGCCGCCCTCCTTCCCCTCCTTTCCACCCTGGGGAAGCCGATTTCTGTCATCAGCCCTCTCCCACTGGGCTGTAAGGACCCCGCCCTCCCTCACGTTTTGTCCTTCCACCGGCAGGTCCAACTCCAACTGCCACCGGTGGGGGCACGTGACGGAGTGGCATTAGAGGGGTCCTTTTTGGTGCCCCATCAAGGGGCCCATTATAAAATCTTTTACTCCTCGGGGGAGGCTTGTGCTTCCTCTGCAGGGCCATGGGGCATGTCCGGAGGGACTGTCCCCTGGCCCGGCACGAAGAGGGAGCAACTGGGCCCTCCGAGGTCGAAATGGGCGCCGGCCATACCACCGCCGGCAACCCCAACCACCAGGCCACTAAAGCTGCCTCGCCTTCTCCATCAAAGAAAACAGTTGCCATTGCCTCACGGGACATGGGGATAACTACCCCACTATGCCCGGAGGAGAGGCCGGGCCCCGTCGCCACCCCCACCAAACCATCTGGGACGGGGCCCAGAGAGGAGAGAGCAGCAGCCGTGGTGGCCCCAGACATGGGAGAGGGCACACCCCAGGGGGAAGGTTCCCGTCCTCATGATGCCCCTCCCCTGATCCTCTCCCCTGAAGAGCCTTTGGCCTTGCCGCCTATCCCTACCTCCGCTGGTCGGCCCTCTGATACCACCTTAGAGGGCCAGGCTCTCCCACAGAGGAAGCTCAGCAAGCGGAAGAAGGCTCAGTCCCTCCCCATCACATCAGAAGGGGAGGAGGCCCCCCGAAAGTCGCTGCGGGGGGCTGATACCACCCAAAACAACCTAACTGATGAACCGCTTACTACGCCCTCTGTTGAGGCCCAGCAGGAGGTGCCAGCCAAGGAGATGGACGCAATGGAGGAGGGAAACAGCACCGCCCCCTTGCAGGAGGCCCCTATTGATCCCCCTCCTGGGGAGGCTGCGGATGGAGCCGCTTCTGTCCCCCCTGAACCTGCCACACCACCACCATCAATTGAGGCGGGGGGGGACTTAGGGTCCATCTTTGCAGAGATTGAGGCCCAGGGTTTGACCTTGGTAACCCCAAGGGAGGACGACCCTCTGCCAGCGGGCCTCGGTCTGGGTGGCAGTAATGCTTCGCCACCCCCTCCCATGCCCCAGACCCAGCCTGAGTCCCAACCTTTGTCTGCTGTCCCTGCTTCTATTCCGGGGACATCCCCAGGTTGCTCGACCTGCCCAGCTGCTGTTGGTATCCCAACTGTGGCTGCTGAGCCTTTCGAGGTGACAGCCAGCACCGAGCAGCCGGGTCCCAAGGTGTTGTCCTGAGCGGGACAGCTGCCCCTTCTCCCACTTGTTTTCTCCCCTTGTGTCCGACGCTGAGGACAGAGAAAATCCACCCACTCCCCCTGCTATGCCCAGTGTCAGCACGTACCCCGCCCCCGATTCCTACTTAGAAAATCCTGCACCCGGTCAAGGGGAGCCGCACCTCAGTGGTTTGACCACCGGGGACCCTGCCTCAACCCCTACCCCTGTGTCTACCAATGTCGTTCCTGACCCTGTTCCCACCCTTCCCTCAGATGTTACCCCAAGTCCTACCTTAGCCCCATCCCCTATTGCTGCCGCTCCCGGGATCGAGTCTTTACCCTTTCCATCGACTGCTTCCCTGGACGTGGAATTTGTGGCTCCTTCTGTCCCTGGGGCTGCTGTCTTCCCTCCACCACCACCCTTCCTTGTGCCGGGGGCTCAGCCGGGTGATTCGGCACCCATGACATCGGTGCCGAGACAGGGCTCTGTGCCCTTTCTTTCCACCTCACCTGGCTGTGGGGCCATCACGGGGACCTGACAGGAGGATCTAGACCCCATGGCACTGCGGGAGGAGCTGCATGTGTTCCTGGCAGACACTCATGGGGCCAGGAGCCGGGTGCAGCTCGCTCTGCAGCACTGGGGGAATTTCCATCTTGTCCTCCAGGCCGTGAGGGCCATACTAAAGGAGGGCAAAGGGACTGGGAAGCGGGATGCTGTGGCCTACCAGAGGGCCCGAACTTTCCGTGACTCCCTAATGACTTTTGGGGTCAGTCGCGGATTGTTGTGTGGCCTGATGGAGGCTGCTGGTACTCCTCCCACTTCTGAGGATCTCCCCAGCCCTCCTCATGGCCCCAATCATCTTCGCAACTTTAAATGCCAGAAGCTGTAGGGTGGGTCTCCGCAGGACCCAGGTGCTCTCCTTTCTTCGGGAGGGGGGGTACTCTGTGGTTTTCCTGCAGGAGACCCACATGGATCCAGCTGCTGAGGCCAGCTGGTGGCTGAAGTAGGGGAACGGGGTGTTCCTGAGTCATCTGTCCACCCGCTCCAGCGGTGTGGCCACCCTGTTCTCCCCCGAGCTACAGCCGGAGGTGCTGGGGGTCACTGAGGTCATGCTGGGCCGCCTGCTGCACCTCCGGGTCCGCATGGAGGGGCTGACATTGAACTTGGTCAATGTCTATGGCCTGACATCTGGCCTGGAGTGAGTGCAATTTTTCCGGCAGGCGGCCACGTTCCTCGGCACTCTGGATCCTCGGGAGTGCCTGGTCCTGGGTGGGGATTTTAACACCACCCTTTAGGAGTGGGACCTCACGGGGAATGAGCAGTGCCCAGCTGCCACAGTCGTCCTCAGGGAGATAGTAAACCATCACTACCTGGTGGACGTTTGGTGCAACCACCACCCGGACGATGAGGTGACCTTCACCTATGTCCGGGTGGGGGACGATCGGTCACGCCACTCCTGGTTGGAGCGTATATATCTGTCCCGAGGTCATCTCGCATGGGCCCACTCCTCCGGCATTCGGCCGGCCCCTTTTTCAGACCACCATTTGGTGACCGTGACGGCCTCTCTTTCAGTGGAGAGGCCGGGGCCAGCCTACTGGCATTTTAATAATAGCCTGCTGGAGGATGTGGGCTTCGTGGCAACCTTCCGGAAGTTCTGGCTGGCCTGGCGGGGGCAGAGGACCACCTTTCCCTCGGCACGGCATTGGTGGAACATGGGGAAAGTGCGTGCCCGGCTCTTCTGCCACGACTACACTTGGGGGGCCAGCCGGAGGAGGGATGGGGTGATAGAGCAGCTGGAACGGGAGGTCTTAGAGCTGGAGAGGCACTTGGCCGCCAGCCCTGAGGATCCATCCCTCTGCAGGACGCACCAGGAGAAGCGGGAGGAACTCTGGGCCCTCGAGGGCCTTCAGGCCCGGGGAGCCTTTGTTCGATCTTGCATCCATCTCCTTCAGGAGATGGATCACGGCTCCCGCTTCTTCTACGCCTTGGAGGAACGAAGGGGGGCTAAAAAGCACGTCACCTGCCTTTTGGCAGAGGACGGCACCCTCCTCACGGATCCGGAGGAGATGCGTGGAAGGGCCAGGGCCTTCTATACTAGTCTTTTCTCCCCAGATCCAACTGAAGCCGACACCTGCAGGGTGCTCTGGAATGAACTTCCCACGATCGGTGAGGGCAACTGGAGCCGGCTGGAGCTACCTCTCACTCTGGCCGAGTTCTCGGAAGCCCTGCGTCTCACGCCCACCAACAAATCCCCGGGCATGGACGGGCTGACCGTGGAGTTCTACCGTGCGTTCTGGGACGTCCTCGGCCCAGACCTTGCCAGCATCTGGGCCGAATCCGAGGAGTGCGGAGTGCTTCCCCTTTCTTGCCGGCAGGCGGTGCTGGCCCTGCTGCCTAAGAAGGGGGACCTCCGCGACCTCCGGAACTAGTGTCCCATCTCGCTCCTCAGCAAGGACCACAAAATAGTAGCCAAGGCCATCTTGCTGCGCCTGGGGTCCGTGCTGCAGGACGTGATCCATCCAGACCAGACCTACACCGTCTCGGGCCACTCCATTTTTAATAATCTCTATCTGGTCCGGGATCTCTTGGAGCTCGAGTGTAGGGCTGGTCTGTCGTTCGCCCTTCTGGCCCTGGACCAGGAGAAGACATTCGACAGGATGGATCACGGGTATCTCCTGGGCACCCGGCAGGCGTTCGGCTTCGGGCCCTGCTTTGTGGGGTTTCTCCGGCTCTGTATGCCTTTGCAGAGTGTCTGGTCAAGCTCAACTGGACCCTGACCGAACCAGTCAGCTTCGGGGGAGGAGTGCGTCAGGGCTGTCTGCTGTTGGGCCAGCTGTACGCTCTGGCCATCGAGCCCTTCCTCTGTCTCCTCCACCAGAGGTTGATGGGTTTGGTGCTCCGTGAACCGGAGCCGAGGCTGGTCTTGTCAGCGTACACCGATGACGTACTTCTCGTGGTCCAGGACCCGAGCGACCTGGCACGGCTGGAGGCTTGCCTGGCCATCTACTTGGCAGCCTCCTCTGCCCAGGTCAACTGGGTCAAGAGCTCTGGCTTGATGGTAGGGGCCAGGTGGCCAGTGACCTCCCTCCCACCCGCGCTTCAGGCCATCCAGTGGAGCGTGGGTCCGCTGCTCTATCTGGGCGTTTACCTTTCTGCCACCCATCCCTCCCCGGATGAGAACTGGCAGGAGTTAGAGGGCAGGGTTGGTGACCGGCTCCGGAGATGGACAGGACTGCTGCAGTACCTCTCCCTTCAGGGACGGGCACTGGTCATCAATCAGCTCGTCCTGTCCATGCTCTGGTACCGGCTCAACACCCTGGCCCCGCCCCCGGGTTTCCTGGCCAAGCTCCAGGGCACAATTCTGGAGTTCTTCTGGCCAGGACTGCACTGGGTCTCTGCAGGGGTTCTGAGCCTTCCCCTGGAGGAAGGAGGGCAGGGCCTGTGCTGTATCTACAGCCAGGTCTACACCTTCTGCCTCCAGGCCCTACAGAGACTCCTTTATGGTGCAGGTAGCCTGGCGTGGAGCCACTTGGGATGCACCTTCCTCCGCCACTACCGAGGGCTCCGATACAACCGGCAGCTCTTTTATCTCAACCTGAGAGGTGGTCCGCGAGACCTCTTTGAGCTGCCGACCTTCTACCATGACCTTCTCCGGACCTGGAGGCTTACCATGGCCTCCAGGTCATTTGTACCCACCGAGGGGGTGGACCTCCTCGTGGAGCCCCTGCTACACAACCTCCATCTTGGTGTGCAGGTGGCGGAGGCCCCCTCCGTGAGGCGGAGGCTGGTCTTGGCAGGTGTCACCAGGGTCGGAGACCTCCTGGACTATGCGCGGGAGGACTGGGTGGATCCTCATGAGCTAGCTCGGCACATTGGGCTCTCCACTCCACGTACCCCCCGACGCCTACTCCAGGAGATGAAGGCGGCCTTGCCTCCCACTGCTCGAGCCTACCTCGAGCAGGCCCTGCGAGAGGGTACTCCCCACCCCCCTCTCAGTCCTGGCCCTCCGGAACTTCTGATCGGGCCTCGGCCCTGTGAGCTCCCACACCCCGCGCCAGCTGCTAGATCTGCAGTCAGGCTCTTTTCGAACTGCGTCCTGTAAATATCTGTACACACTCGTGCTGCATACCATCCACTTCCTCACCCTCGCATCCCGCCCCAATACAAAGTGGCGGGATCTTATCCCACCTGTGGAGGGCAAGGACCCCCGGTGGGCCAGTTTGTATACCACCCTCATCCTGCAGCCCGCCGGGGACATCAGCTGGTGGCTCCTACATGGAGCCGTAAGCACGGGTGTATACCTGCCATGGTTCACCCCTCGTCTCGACACCTGTCCCTATTGCAGTGTGAGGGAGACCCTGGCGCATGTATATCTGGAGTGGGCCAGGCTGCACCCCCTTTTCTGGCTCCTCCAGAACCTCTTATTGAGGTTCTGGCTGCACTTTTCCCCTCACTTATTCCTTTATGCACTCCCTCTCCGTGGCCCCACAAAGTCGCTGGACCTCCTCGCCAACCTCCTTTTGGCCTACGTCAAAGTAGCCATCTATAAAACCAGGGAAAGGAGGTTCACTGAGGGAGGGGCCTGCGACTGTGGGGCCTATTTCCAGTCCCTTGTTCGTGTACATCTCCGAGCATAGTTTCTCTGGGTGGCATCCGCTGGCTCCCTGGACACCTTTTGGGAGCAGTGGACGCTGTCCGGGGTTCTCTGCTTGGTGTCCCCTTCTGAAACCCGTATTGTAAACCTGTGACCCTCACCCCTGTCCCTGTTATTTCTTGAGTTGTCCCACGAAATTATTTGAAAACTAGTCTTGTGCCACCTCCCCATAGGCTGGGGGAGGGGTTTTAGAAGTGGGTGGGTTTACGCCCACCCACCCTCTTGGTTTTCAATAGGTACACTGTGGATGTGGGGAAAGCAGTGAATGGGATACACCTTGACTTTAGCAAAGTTTTTGCTATGGTCTCCCCTGATTCTTCTTTGCAAATCAAAGAAATTGGGGTTGGATAAATGAACTAGAAGGTGGTTAGAAAGCTGGTTAGATAGTTGGCTCAAAGGGTAGTGATTAACTCAGCTTGATGTCTAGTTGGTAGCTGGGTATCAAGCAGAGTGACCAGGGGTTGATGGTACTAGAATAGGTTTTGTTTAACATCTTCATTAATGATCTGGAAGGATGATGGGATAGATTGCACCCTCAGCAAGTTTGCAGATGACATGAAGCTGGGGGAGAATAATAGATATATTGAGGGCGAGGGATAGGATACAGAGTGATCTAGAAAATTGGAGTATTGGACCAAAAGGAATCTAATGAGATTCAGTAAGGACACATGCAGAGTCCTATGTATTGCTACAGACTGGGCACTAATTGTCTAAGAAAGAGTTCTGCAGAGGTGAATGGGGGGGTGCGAGTGCACAGAAAACTGTATATGCATCAACAGTGTGGCCTTGTTGGCAAGAAGGTTAATAGTATATTAGGCTGTATTAGTAGATGCATTGACAGCAAATCGAGGGAAGTGATTATTCACCACTAGTTGGCACTGGATTATGTCCAGTTTGGGAGTCCCCTTTACAGGAATAATGTGGACAAATTGGAAAGAATCCAACAGAGGGCAATAAGAATAACTGGGGAGAAAAAAAAAATAAAAAAAGCAAGGAGTGTTGTGGCACTTAAAGACTAACAGATTTATTTATTGCATGAGCTTTTGTGGGAGACAATCCCACTTCGTGGGTGGGTGTGGCACATCACTAACAAGGAGAGAATAACTGAACTGAACTTGATTGATCTGCAAAAGAAAAGAATAAGGGGGTCTTGATAGCAGCCTTCAACTACCTGAAGGTGGAGGTGGGGCCGGTGATTTCCAAAGAAGATAGAGGCAGGCTGTTTTCAGTGGTTCCAGATGACAGAACAAGGAACATTGATCTTAAGTTGCAGTGAAGGACATCTAGGTTGGGTATTAATGAAAAGCTTTTCACTAGGACTCTTCTCTGAAACACTGGAATGGGGTTACCTGGTGGATGAGGAGATCTGCATCCTAGGGGGGTTTAAGGCCCAGCTTGACAAAGCTCTGGCTTAGATGATTTAGTTGGGTTTGGTCCTGCTTTCTGTAGGGGGCTGGACTAGAATTGACCTCCTGAGGTCTCTTCCAACCCTAATGTTCTATGAATCTGTGAATGCAATGAGGTAAAATTTGCCATCAATCTCTGCACAATCTAACTGATTTGAATTTTCTAAATTTGTTACAAAGGTTGCTTTTTAAGTGATATAAAACTGAGCAATTATTTGTGATGTCTGCAGTTGTTCAAAATAATGACTTGGTTAGACCTGCAATGTTCCCATGCAAAGAACTGGTAATGTCTGCTTTACAAATCATAGCAATGTGCTATATGGCAGGTTTTATCATGTGTCAATTCATGGCAATCAGTTAGAACTAAAGTTTGCTATTCCTTGGAGATAAGGACAGAATCTGATCTCATCATTTTGGCTTGTAAGTGTTTGTCTAAGTTGTCTCCCACAATAGGGTAGGAGTAATTTGTATCATTCCTAGTGTAGACTGATTTGGACTAATTAAGGGAATGCATGACATTGCTGACATCTGGGTCCAATAAAAATAATTGAATGAAGCAAACAAAGAGGCAAATAAAAAAATCTGGTGCAACGTAGTACAAAGTTTATCCAAATAAGGCTAAGAGCAGCCTTTTCTGATGCCTTATTGATATGAAAAAAAAAAAGAAGTACCTTGGCTGGTAAATGTGCAACAGCTGACAAGAGTTTTTGCCAAGTCTTATTTTAGATTTTTAAGGGAACTGCGGCTCAGTAAACTGTTGCTCTAACTCCCAAATCACGCTCAGCTGGGGTTTCTGGAACTTTAAATTTCTCTGAGCCTATTGGATTAGTAAATTTCATTATGGAATTGTAGTCCTGAGTGTTGAAGAACATGCAGTAGTTACTGAGTTGATGAAAACAGAGCAAATGTAGAGAAACCTGAGAAAGGCAAGTAGTATGCCACATCAGTGAACTTAAAATAACAAATAGAGAGGTGTAAGGAAAACAGGCACCATAGTGGTGCAGTGACAAGTGGCTTGTTGTCTCTGATATAGCTGGGACAGCTTGAAAGTCAGTTTTATATCCCCTAAATGGTTTTGCTCTGTTTTCTGCTTTTGAAATTCTATTTATATGTCTGCTTGGGAAGGGGATCCATTTTAGAAAAGTTAGTCATAGATTTTAAAGCATATAAATTGTAATAGGAGCTTTTTTAAAATAGCAATTTACTCTGAAAACTGTGTCCTGCAGAGAAAAGGAGCACATAAAACTTGTATCTGATGAGTCAGAAGTTAATTGCTTCTTGCTGTGAACTACTACTTACGCCTTTTTCACCTAAGGGGAAGATTGTTTTTAAATGATCTCATTTACTTTAGATCTTTACTTTCAAAATGTACTGGATAAAGTGTTGCAAGAAAACTTTCTTAGAAATTAATTAAAATTGCCTTGGATAGGAGCACCAGAGCAAACTAAAAATAGACAAAAGGAAATAAACATGGGGTGCTGGTAAAATGAAATGTATCTGGTTGTGGTGACATTTCTAGAGGAATCATTTCTTACATTCGTTTGCACACCACTTTCTTATTAAAGATGTGAAGAAAGTGGCTAGTGCATATTGGTTTAACCCACAGATGAAAGTCGATTGAGTGGTTAGAAAAATTTGGGTCCCTGCAAATTGTTTCCATTAGAAAGAGAAACTGATTTTCTGAATCAGGTGTTTGTGGTGCAATCATGTTTACTGATAAAGAATGCACCAAGTCTTGTTCTGAGGAATCAGATGAGGTGGTTTCCTTGTTCCCAGCTGCAAACCCCCTTCAGCTGCCCAGAACTTAGTCTAAAAGCTCTCCCTCCAAGGTTTTTTTTCTCAGGCTTATGCTCTCAGTGCTTATTCATCAGGCTGCATCTGGTGTGTCTTTGAAACCTTCTTTGTCTGTTTCTGTGGTTTTAATCTATCTTTTCTCTTTTTCATGTAGGTACTACTGTTAAAACTGCTCTCTGTCTCACACAACTTCTACTAAACAATACCCAACCATACCCCTCCCTCATATGGTTCAGATTCCTAAGTGTTTTGCATGTGGCTTTGTTTTAGGAAGTGACATGTGCCTATGCTTTGACTGAAGGCCACCGCTGTTTCATAAAGGAGCTGCAATATTATTAAATGAAGGGTAAGGGGGTCCCTCTCCACCAAGGATGGTGAGCATGCCCATCAGTTTCAGTGATGTTTTGTCTATTCAATAAAGACAATACATTGTGAGACACTGTCAACAGAAGTGAGGACACTTCCTGTTTTTCTCTTCATTATTAATTAAATTAATCTTTGTGCAGAAGGCTCACACAAAGGGTGAAATCCTAGTCTCATTGAAGTCAGTGGCAAAACTCTCATTGACTTTGATGGGGCTATGATATTTTACAAGCTCTTTGCTTCACTTAAGGGCCTTTTAAACTCTACTTTGAAGGCTAAAGTGGGATTATGTGGTGAACAACCTGTGCTGGCTGTCTGCACAGGTGTGAGTTTTGTTTTATTTTATAAAAAGGTGGTAAAGAACATTTTATCTGAAACATCACTGACTGGAAAATGCTTCATTCTTCTTTGAGCGCTGCTCGGATTCACTCAGTATCAGGTGTACTTGCCGCAGCGCACGATTGGCTGGCAAATTTCTTTAGCCTTCGCCTGTCAGGACATGGCCAATGCCCCCTTGCCATGCCGTGGCTGTATATATGGCCGCAGCCCTCCCCCTCCCCCCCCGTTTTTTCTTTTCCACCCTCAGCAACGGTTACGGAAGAGCCTGTTTCTTGCTTTTGCAAGGGCCTGTCTCTGTGCTCTGTTTTACAAGTGTTTTCACTGGAAGATCTGTTTAGGGACATCGCCAGTGCTCTTACTGAGTCCTTCCAACAGAAACCCAAACCCGAAGGACAATTCCCATGGGAGGTATCTTAAAGGTCTCGGTGAGCTTCAGCAGGTGAATTATGCTCCATTTGCAGATCTTTAAAGAAAGGATTTCTTATAGTGTAGTGGCTAGTACCTCTGCTTAATATACAGAAGGGCCTGGGTTCAAGCCCCAGGGGGTTAGACTTACTGATCTCATGAGGTCCCTTCCAACCCTATGAGTGTATTCTATCCTGATTCAGGAAGACAGGGAGTGAAGGTTGCATAACACTGCCTAGGAACAGGCCCTGCAGCTGATGCCAGGTATGTCCGTCACACCCAAGGATTCACTGGCACTGAGTGCTGAGGTGGCACTGGAGCCCTTGTGGCACTGCTCTCCAGCTACGAATAAAAGCTGTGATCGGCCTTTGACTTGGCGCTGCATGCCTGGTCGGCACTGGTGCCCTCGTCACCACTCTCCAACTTTGAATAAAAGCCATGAATGGCCTCTGATGCAGCACCACATGCTGGATGGGCCACCGCTCTTGGGCTATGAATAAAAGCTGCACTCAGCCTCTTACTCGGCACTGCGTGCTCAGTCAGCACCAGAGCTCTCTCAGTGCTGCACTCTGACTACAAATAAAAGCCATGATTGGCCTCTAACTTGGCACCACATGCTTGGTCGGCACTGGAGCCTTCTTGGCACTGCTCTCCAGCTATGAATGAAAGCTGCGATCAGCCTCTAACTCGGCACCCCATGCTAAGTTGGCACCAGAGCCCCCTCAGTGCCACTCTCCAGCAACGCATAAAAAGCCTAACTTGGCACTGTGTGCTGGATTGGAACTGGAGCCCTCTTGGCACCACTCGGGCTGTGAATAAATGGCCACGATTGGCATTTAGCTCAGTACCATCTCAGTGCCGTGTGACCTTATCCCTGGCACCTTCTCTCCAAAGATAAGGGCCAGAGCATCTGAGCACCATGTGTTGGCAGCAAAGCCTCAGGCCAGTCAGCACCAAGGCCCTCTTGGTGTCGCTCCCCAGCAGAGCAGAGGTAAGCGCGCTTTGTGTCAACTCCAGCACTGAAGTGCCGGTGCTGCTCTGGCTCTCCCCTCCGGGGAGTGAGGGCCATAGCCTATCATGGAGCTGTCCACACTGGATGACTTTAAGGCGGTGGAGGCTCTTCGGTTCCTAAAATCGCAACCAGGCCATCAAAGCAAATGGTAAGTCCGCCTTCCTTTCACTTTACCCAACACTGGGAGGAGCTGCTCACTCCTTGGCCCCGTATCACTACGGAACTGAGGGCTCCAACCCCTATGATGCCGACACCTTGCCTCGGCACTGCAAGAAGGTCCAAGAGTGCATGCCTCAGGCCCAGCCTCCTACTGAAGGATTCCCAGCACTGGCTTCCTCTCAGTACTGCACTTGATGCTGGTTACTTCCCACTGAGGCCTTGGAAGGGGAGTTCCAACTCAGTACCACGGTCTGGGGAGAGGGCACCCCAGTATTGGGGTTGTCCCTTCCCCCTGCTACAGCATGAACCCAGGGCCAGAGTCATACAGAGAAGACCCTACCACACTTCAGCCCCCTTCACCGGGTCACCCCCTACCTGGGGGTCAGAGTCACACCCCTCAAGGGGAAACAAGACCCCTTATTTGACTTGGACTTTGCATCCTGTCCAGTTGCCATTACGATCCCTCTTCATGCTCGTGTCCTTGACATCACTGGGACACACACTGGCCTGAGCTGCCCTGGTTTACTCCCAGCCTCCAGGGGTCCAGGTGGTTTGACCTCCCGAGTCAAAGGCCTATTCAACTTCAGCCTTTCAGCCGAGAATTGCTAACCATTAGGTCTTGTTCTAACACATATTCCCTAGATCTGTGTAATGCTATGAAGGGTTTTAGCTGCTTCCTCCCACAAGAACATTTGGAGGATTAGGATGCTTTCATCAAGGAAGGCTCGTTGGCCTCACGCAAAGCCCTTATAGTGGCATGGGATGCCTCGGACATAACCAGCTGCAGCATTGCTACAGCTGTGGTTATGCACCAAGTGGCCCCTACCAGGCCTTACAGCAGTCCACATTAGACCTTCCCTTTCGAGGGACAGTCTCTCTGTGCTCCAGCCACTGACTCCCTGATCTGCAGCAACTGTAACCCTAGGTCAGCCCTCAGAGCCCTGGGTATGCTTACTGCCAGGTGCTTCAACATTCTCCCAGCCCACCTTGACACCACAAACGCTTGGGGTGAGGGCCCTCATGGTAGTCTCCCCCCACAAGTGAAACGGCTACCTTTTCAGGGCCCTTGGACTGTGGGTTGATGGCCCCCTTTTCTCCCACTGAAGGTGATCAAATCCAATACGGTCACCTCTCCCTCCATCAAACCCAACCCTTGAACTTCAGGGTGGCACCTAAATCGTTTATGTTAAACACCCGCTCGCAATCAGCCTTGCCTCTTTCTCCTCTCTGGTAATGATGTATCTCCTTCTTCCCTTACCATACCCTTTGGGTCAAGTAAGGGCCTGGCAACCGGAGAACTCCCCTCACATGTGCTCAGTTCTAGTTGCATGTGCCCTTGGAGCCTTGGTGGAAATCCAGGAGTGATAGAGATATGAGAAGGGCATACATGATGCCCCCCCACAACACCTGCTCTGCGGCCTTTACCCAAGGCTACAGCCCACTGGGACACATAGGGGAGGATACCCACTCCCCATCCTTGTACTCAGAGGCCCCTCCTTCCTCCCCCACACCTTGGCCAACCCTTCCCTAGTCAGGCACACTGGGACTGGTACGCTTCTGCTTCGCTGGCCCCAAGAGCATTTCTTATTCATGTTGGCCTGTAATGAATCTTGGGGGAAATTACTGTGGGATGATGTACCCCACCTCCCAGGTGGTAGGTAAGAGGGAGCGCTTGTTCCCTCTTGTCCTCTACCTTTTCCCTCCTTGCCTTCCCAGGCGGTCCCCTTTTTATTCTCAGGGCTATGGTCTTCAGACTCATATTAGGCCTGTTGCTCAAGGCATCCTCAAGCTCCACCGTAGGGGTTTTGCCTCTTCAGCTCCCACCCCTTCTCCCCAAGGACATTTACCACATCTCATTGGTCCATCAACCAACAGGCAAACCTCACATTTAGCCTGCTACTGGAACCCCCTCTGCTCTGGTGCCTCCCTCCAATGAGGCAAGGGATGCAGTCTGTTGAAAACCCCAAACAGCCATCTAGGCGCTGCCTTAACCTTTTTATGGCATCCCCCTCCTCCCTAGAATCACAACGAGGGAAGATAGTAGGGGATAGAACTCTTAAACCCCATTGGTATTAGCTCCCCTGCAGGACTCTGGCTCCTGAGGGTATTTGCAAATCCCTTAGCAGACTGGAAAGCCTGACGCCTTATGGGTGATGCTTTCATAATGTCACCTCATGCCCTATGTTCCTTAGAGGACACAGTGGCTTCCCCTTGGTTTTTCCCTAACTAGGGTTTGCCTTATGCCCTCCTCCCCTCTCCCCGCGGTCTCGCTCTTCCCTTCTTCCACCCAGAACCTGCCCAAGCCTTACCCCTTCCAATAGGTGAGGAGATGCACCAATAACACCCCTTCTCTCTCAGAGTAGGCATTATAGACCACGTTCACCTTGCATTTTGGCTAAGTCATCGTTTTCTCTCCTCATCAGGATCTATGCAAGATCCCTCATAGTTGGCCCATTGCAGCCAGAACCCAACACCTACTCCCCCCACTAGAGATGAGTCAACCAGCCGTGATATGAAAGTTGACTGCCCCTCCATGGAAGTGAGAGTGAGAATATCAGGTGAGACAAAAAGTGAGAATATCATGTGAGCCATGTCCCCCACCCCCCAACACTCTGATTCTGGAGCTTGGGAGAGGACGACCCTTGTGGGGGGACCTGACCCATCTATAGAGATGGTCGGATACCCCTTTCCTCTACTCAGCACACCTCTCCCTTTGTGAGTCCGTGTATTAGGAGAGTAGAGACAGGGGCAAGGGAGAGAAAGGCACACCTAGCCTTGAGGTTACATAAGCCCCTTCCAGAATCCCACGATGGTTTCTCACCGTACCTATCTCTGGTCATTCCCTCGGCCCTTTGGTCAGGGGCGACCAAACATGGGAATTCAATCACTTTTCCTCCAGTTTCTCTGTTTTTCACTTCCTGGTCATTTAACATTCATGACCTCTGCAGTTTGGCTTCTCTTCTGATGCTAGGATGAGTGTACCAGAAGGTCTCCCTTTTTCCAACTATAACTTGTGGAAGGGTCGCCTCTAAAGAAGGGGCCTCTGGGGATCCCCACTTCTTTCCTTACAACGACCTCGTTGACGGAGTGTCTCTGACACTTTGGGCCCCAGAGATGGGCTTGTCCAGCATCTAGGCCTTATTCTGGGGCCCTCCCTCCAAAGCCCACTATTCCCATGCTTTAACGGATGGAGGGGTGGGGGTCCACACCTACTCCTTCCTTGTTATTTTCTTCCTACATTATCTTTCATATGGAGGTGGGATGCCTTAGTTTAGGGCGCCCTTATCAATCCTGCCCTTGGCATCTGTTGCCAGTATGTCAATGGGGAAAGGCCTTTTGCCTATCCCCCGTTTGGTCAAGGGGTGATGTGTTCCCTGCCCCAATCTAGGTTAGTAACTTTACCCAGTTTACCTCCCTTTGAGGGTAGGTCAGCAAGGGCAGCAGTTATCCCACCCTTGCTCATGACCTGCGGCTGTAAGAACTTGTTGCTCTGGATCATAACTGCCTTTCTCAAGAGTTGATTCTGTAAGGGAAGAGCAAACCTCTTATTTAGATGGTCTTGCTGGTGACAAGGATGTTCTTCACTACTGTGCTATAGTAGGTTCCCTGGTAATGAACAGGGACTGCCCTCTTGGAGTTCTGGTCTCCTGACAGAGTGGCAAATGACTCCTTGGCACTCTCATGCATGTCTTCTCTTGAAGATTTTGCATTTAGTGGAGCGTCCGTAGGGGTTTCCCTGGTGGCCCACTGCTTCTTCACTTAGTTTTGGGTGCTGTGCCATTTGTGGGTGGCCATGCTGATGGCAGATAAGGCTCTAACTCTGCCCACTTTCCATAGTACAGCTAGCAGTCACCTGATACTGAATGTATCTCAGCAGCGCTTGAAGAAGAATGGTGGGTTACTTACCAGTGACTGTCCTTCTTCAAGATGGGCTGCTCGGATTCATTCAGATCCCTCCTGTCATCCCTGCTACTCAGAGTTAGCGACTAATAGGAACTGGGGAGGAGCAGGGCTGCAGCCATATATACAGCCACAGGGTGGCTAGGGGGCATTGGCCCCCAGCCTTGTCCTGACAGGCTAAGGCTAAAGAAAGTTTCCAGCCAATCATGCACTGTGGCACGTACACCTGATACTGAATGAATCCGAGCAGCCCATCTCGAAGAAGGACAGTTACTGGTAAGTAACCCACCGTTCCTTGCGTTGACAGAGCCTAAATTTTTTCTTCGAGCACTGCTCAGATCATTCAGTTACAGGCGTCTATGTGCCACAGCGCATGGTAGCTTGGAGAGTCTTTAGCCTTAGCCCATCAGGTCAGGGCACATGGCCAATGCCCCCTTTGTGCCACGACTGCGGCTATAGAGATGACCATGACCCTGACCCTCCCAGTTCTCTTTTATGCCCTGACAGATGGTTTTGGATCAGCCAAAACTTGTGAAAGCAAGTGCCTGTCTTTTCTTTGTGAGAAATTAAAATGCTGGGCTTTAAACCATGTCCAGCATGTTCCAAAGCTTTCCCATGCAATGATCCTCACGAGAAATGCCTCGTATGCCTGGGTGAGTCACACCTTGCGGTGAACTGCTCCATTTGCCAGTCGTTTAAATGTAGGACTCGCAAGGACAGAGAATGGTGCTTATGTACTCTTGCCGAGGACCACGTGCCCACCTCTGATGCTGCGCGAGCTACTAGTGCTCCGCTAGCACCTTCAGCGACTCCTGCACTGGAGTCTTGGCACCGACCCCTGGAGCAGAGTTTAAAGCCACAGTCAGCTTCATTCTTGGTACTGCCACAGCACCGTTCGCCTCAGTCACCGAGTCTCCCCTCTGGTGAACTGGGATTGGGACTGTCTTCAGTACTATTGACATCACAAGCCCCAGCAATGGCACAGGCTCTGTTCCAAGACCCGGCTCCGGTACCAGTGACGAATGCCAGGTTGAAGAGTACACTGGCTCCTGTACCCAGAGAGCAGTCAATGCAAGGATTGGCACTGCCCTCAAGTCCGGTGCTGTAGAGTCCTCCACTGGCATCGCAAAATGGTGCCGACAATTGCTCTGAGGGTCTCTCCTGTCAGCACTCATCCCGTGAACACTCAGTACCATGCTCCTAGGGCTCCAGAAGACAAGAGGTCCAGCTCGTCCTCCTCGTCATCCCCAGCCTCTGCCCATTCCTCTGATTCTCCCAAAACTGCCTTGGCAGCTGGAGAAAATGGGTGAGTCAGCATCGTTGGAAGCAGTGCCCGACCCCTGTGCCATGGAGGAAGACAACCCCATTGGCCCTGGCACGGACACCGAGGCCCAGTTCCTCTGGTACCGCTAAGGCCTCACAGCCAGGCAGGGGCTGTTCTTCCCTGTGCCATGCAATAACCAGGAATTCTTTTAATGACTAGTTGCATGAATGGCTAGACATAATGGCCGACGACAGCTCAACTTCATGGCACTGTTTGGTACCGTCTCCACCAACGTTCCCTCTAAGAGGCCAACGTAGCTCAGCAACAGATGTTGCTTGCTGCACAGCCCCCCCCACCGCCCCGCATGTGCCCGATTCTGCCTCTCTGCTTGGGTCTGATCCCGGGCCCCCCCCCCCCCGCCACGGGCCTCACCGCAACTGGGCAGAACAGCCAGCCCAGCCTACCCCTAGCTGGCTGCACCTTCCTGAGGGGCAGAGGGGGCCAGCACTGAGCTCCAGCATGTGGAGGCGGGGCGCTGGAACAGCCCACCCCACTCCTAAAGAGTTTCAGCTGCTTTGGGCTTGGCCCTCCCCCCAAGGCCATGAAGCAAGCCCATTCAGGCCGGGGGGGGGGCAGGGCAAAGTGGCCCAAACTCTTTGGGAGCAGGGCAGGCCGCTCCAGGGCCCCGACCTCCATCCCGGAACTCAGCACCAGCCCCCTGCACCCCCAGAGAGGCATGGCTGGCTGGGGGTAGGCTGGGCTGGCTGCTCTGCCCCACTGTGGTGAAGCCAGGTAGGCAGGTGGGCAGAGCAGCCTCCAGCTCCCGTTCCCTCCCCCCACCGGGAGTTGGAAGGGGGCAGTTAGGGCCCCTTTTCGCTGGCTGCCAGAGCAGCGCAGCCAGCCCCGGACACTCCTCCAGTGAGGGAAGCTCTCACTGAGCCTCTGTGGAGAGTCTGCACAGGCTCAGTAAGAGCTGACTCTGAGCAGGAGTTTTAAAAACTCCCAGCTCAGAGTCTCTCTCTCCACAGAGACTGCACAGCCGGCAGCCTTCCCTGTGCCAGAGGCTGCATGGCTGTGAGCCCAGGCAGGTTAGACATTGGTCTCTACTTCAGACTCCAGACTCCTCAGACATTTCCGATGATGAGCCCAATCCCAACTCTATACAGCATCTTAGATCTCAGGCCCCTTCATCCTCCTCTCTGGATGAGCACACCTTCCAAAGGCCTTTCGCATATAAGGACAATTCCTGTGCCGAGGAGGCTTTACTCCACCGCATGGCAGCGAATTTGAATATAGAACTTGGGGTGGTCCAGGAGGAAGTTGACGCCTCTCTTTGATGTAGGGGACAATATCCCACCAGCCTAGGTATCTGTTCCCCTTCACGAAAGGGTATCTAGAATTGCCAGGGCGCGATGGCAGAACCCTTTTTCAATTCCGCTGGTATCAAAAGTGGTGGATCATAAATATCATGTCCCTCCCGACAATTCTGTGTTCCTCTTCCAGCACCCCATGCCGGGATCGTCGGTGGTCGACGCAGTCAATTAGAAAAAGAGACAGGGCCAGCCGAGCTCTGCCCTTAAGAATAAGGAAGCTAAAAAGCTTGACATGTTGGGCAGGAAGGTCTACGCCATGGCAGCCTTACAGTTGCGTATCTCCAATCATCTGGCCCTTATGGCAAGCTATGTCTTAAACCTCTGGAGAGCCATGGAAGGGTTTCGCGACCTTATTCCCAAGGATCACCTCAGAGATTATGAGGCGGTGGTTGCAGAGGGGCATTGGCCTCTAAAGACGCTCTCATGGCTACCTGGAATGCAGCGGACACAGCCTCGCTTACCATGGCGCCCACCGTGGTGATGCGCCGCTCCGCCTTGCTTCAGGGCTCTGGCTTGTCTGCACAGATGCAGCTTATCATTCAAGACTTGCCATTTGAAGGCCCTGTCCTCTTTGCTGAGTCCACAGATGCTAAACTACATGGCATGAAGGACTCAAGAGCTGCCCTCAGATCGCTGGAAATGTACACCCTGCAATCTATCTGGCGCTCCTTTAAACCCCATCAGCTCTTGCAACAGCAGCTGCAGCAGTTAAAGCAGCAAATCCAGATCCAGAGTTCCTTTCCTCAGTCCTACCAATACCCCCAACAACATCTTGGGGACTTGGAAAAGGACAAAGCCTGCTCAAACAAGGATGGGAAGTCCCATGCCTCACAGTCCAGCAGGCATGGGCAGGGTACCGACTGCTCGTTGGGAAGAAAGCAGCACTTTTGACAGTTACCCCAAGGGCAACAAACCTGCAGCCTCAACCCCAACCTTCACCAACTGTCTACACCAGTTCATGCACCACTGGGCCCACATCACAACCGACCAGTGGGTCCTTGAGAGGGTAGTGGAAGGGCATTGCATACAGTTTCGTTCAACTCCTTGGGTCAGAAAACCGCTCCCTTGCCCAAGCCTCGGAAACCAGGAACTAGATCTCCTGCTACAGATGGAATGCAAGAAGCAATTCTCCCTCAGGGTCATACAAAAGGTCCCAAAGCGGAAGCAGGGAAAAAGGTTCTATTCCTGATACTTTCTGGTCCCCAAACCCAATGGGAACCTCAGACCCATTCTAGATCTCAGAGCCTTAAACAAACACATAAGGAAAATAAAGTTCTGCGTGGTTTCCCTGTCACAGATCGTCCCATCTCTGTCTCCTGGAAATTGGTTCGCAGCCCTCGACCTCAAAGACATTTACTTTCACATAGCGATATGTCCCGGCCACAGAAAGTACCTAAAGGTTCATCATGGGGGGAAATCACTTCCAATTTACATCGCTCCCCTTCGGGCTCTCTCTGGCCCCCAGGGTTTACACAAAGTGCATGGCGCTGGTGGCAATGTTCTTGCGCTGCTGGGGCATAAAGACTTGCCCCTACCTAGATGATTGGTTAATACATGGGGAATTGAGAGCTCAGGTAAAGCTCCATGTCAGAGCGGTAACCCAACTGTGCAGGTACCTGGGCCTCTGCATAAATCAAGAAAAGTCAAAACTCTGGACGTCCCAAAGTATAGAGTTCATAGGAGCTCTCTTAGATGCTTGCAAAGGGTGGGCCTCTCTGCCCCCTTCAAGATTTCGGTCCATCTGCCCAATCATTACAGAGCTGCAGGAGTCTCAAGTGACCACAGCCCATTGCTGCCTACAGCTGCTTGGGCACATGGCAGCCTCCACCTCCGTGATTTGGATGGCACGCCTGAGAATGAGGCCCCTCCAGGTCTGGTTCTCCACAGTGTTCCACCATGGAGGGACTCCCTGTCCAAGGTACTGTCAGTTCCCTGAGATATCCTGGGGACACTACAGATTTGGAGGGACTCCCGGTTTGCCACGGGAGGAATTCCCTTTGAAACTTTAAAGCCCACAGTGACTCTGATAACCAATGCCTCAGACTCAGGATAGGGGGATGTCATGGGGCCGTAAGCCTCTAAGCGGCCCTCAGGTCGGGGCAGGATGGCCCAGCAGCCACAGTCCACATGCAATAAGTCTCTAAGCAGCCCTCAGGTTGGGGCAGCGTGGCCTAGCAGCCCCAGTCCACATGCAGTAGGTCTCTACCAGAGGTGTGGGACCCCAGGTAGGGGGGCTCAGGCCCTCCTACTACTCTGAGCCCCAGACCAGGGCCCTAGAGGTGCAGAGGTACATTACCCAAGCAGCAGGGATCCATGCTGAAACACGCTGACTTGGTTCCCCCTCTCCCCGGTTCCCCCTTACAGGGCCCCTGGGCTGCTTCCTACCTGGAGGCATGTTGGAAAGTCCCACCTGGCGTCAAGGTGCAATTTCCCTTGGCCTTGGCATGGTGGGGGTTAACCTTCCCCTGGGTCCCAGTCCTCTGGTGCAAAGCTTCCTCAGGTTTAGCGGTCTCCTAGGGCCTACCCTAGTCGGTCGGCCTCCACTGGAACGGGCTGGTGAGGTTCTGGGGTTGGAGCCTTCTGGAGACTTCCTTCCCCTTTGCTAGCCAGCCCAGACTGAGCTGAGCTGCAGCCTTTTATCCATGCACAGGCGTCTGAGCATGCCCGGCAGGGCTCTAGAGGCAGGGCTTCTTCCTTACATAGCCCAGAAAGGGCTGTGCTAGTGCAGGGTGTGTCTACCCCGTCACAGGGGCCCACATCTCAGGGGGGGTTTTCCATTTGGGGCTTTGGTCTCACACAGACAGTCTTCTTCACATAAATGTGAAAGAACTGCGGGCCATCAAATTGGCTTGCATGACCTTCCTCGACAGGATACAAGGCAAGTCAGTCCAGATTCTAATGGACAATACTGCAGCCATGTTCTATACAAACCGGCAAGGGGGTGTCTGCTCCTCAACTCTTTGCAAGGAAGCATGCAAACTCTGGAAGTTAGCCCTAAAATACAATTTCACCCTGGTGGCTGTGCACCTACTGGGAATGGACAACAGGCTGGCGGACTTGCTCAGCAGAAAGCCCCTAGCGAATCATGCGTGGTCGCTCCACAACACGGTGTTCTCTCACTTGATACACAAATGGGGTACACCCCAAATAGACTTGTTTGTGACATGGCAGAACCGCAAGTGTCAACAATTTGCTTTCTCAGGGGTCAGGAGGAAGGGTCTCTCAACAACTCCTTCCTCATCAGTTGGTCAGGCCCTCTGATGTATGCCTTCCCACCAGTCCCGTTGATACACAGGGTTCTCCTGAAGATCAGGATGGAAGAAGCAAACATAATATCAATAGCCCCAGACAAGACTGGTTCTCGCTCCGATAGAACTTGTCCGTAGCGACCCCACTCCACCTCCCCCTGCGGCACCCGAACCCAGGTCGCCTGCACCTGACAGCCTGGAGACTCTTTGGCTCAACGAACAGGAAAGCCTCTACTTGGACAGGGTTCGGAAGGTCCTGGTCGGTAGTAGAAGTCTGTCTACCAGGTCCACCTGCACAGCCAAATGGAGATGGTTTTCCATTTGGGCTTGGGGTAAAGGAGCAGGCTAAGGAGCAGACCCTGCGCTAGCTCCTCTACACCTAATCCCTGATTATCTGCTAAACCTTAAAGACAAAGGCCTCTCTCTTTCCTCGCTGAGAGTCCACCTAGTGGCGATCTTAGCCCTCCACAAAAAGGTAAATGGGGCCTCTGTTTTTTCACATCCTACTTCCCCTAGGTTCCTGAAGGGGTTCGAAAGGCTTTTTCCACAACCCTGTGAGCTCATCCCTCCTTGGGACCTGAGCATGGTGCTCCGGGCTCTAACGGAGCCCCCGTATGAACCCTTGGACTCATGTACCCTACTGGTCCTTTCCTGGCAGGTGGCTTTCTTAGTAGCACTCACTTCTGCTAGAAGGGTCTCACAGTTGAAGGCCCTTTCCTCAGACCCCAGTATATGAGGTTCTTTCCCAACAAAGTGGTTCTGCGACACCACCCCTCCTTCCTCCCTAAGGTGATTACTCCTTTCCATCTCAATCAGGAGATTTGCTTGCCTGTATTTTATCCAGATCCTAAGGTTACGGTGAACCAGAGGAGGTGCCATACCCTGGATGTAAAAAGAGCGCTCCTAACATACATCAAGTACATGTGTCCATTCCACAAAACCTCCCAACTCTTTGTGGTGGTCGCCAAATGCAAAAGAGGTCTTCCAGTGTCCTTATGTGCATTTCCAAATGGGTAGTAAACTGTATCAAAGACTGCTATGGAAGGTCGAATACGCCTCTTCCTGGCACTGTTAGGGCCCATTCTGCCAGGGCTCAGGTGTTGTCAATGGCCTTCCTCTCCAAGGTCCCGATCCAAGAGATTTGCAGGGCAGCTATGTGGTCATTGGTACATACTTTCACAATGCACAATGCTATCGCCCAAGAGGCTAGAGAGGATGGCACGTTGGGCAAAGCCGTACTCAGCATGGGCAGACTGTAACTCCTCCTACCATCCTCGAGTATGGCTAGCAGTCATCTGTAACTGAATGATGTGAGCAGCACTCGAAGAAGAACAGTGGATTACTTACCAGTAACTGTCCTTCTTTGAGATGGGCTGCTCACATACATTCAGGCCCCTCCTACCATCCCTGCTAATGGAGTTGGCAAAGCTATAGGGGACTGGGAGGGTCATGGTCACGGTCACCTATATAGCCACGGTCACAGCACAGAAGGGCGTTAGCCGTGTCCTGACCCAACAGGCTAAGGCTAAAGACTTTCCGACCTACCGTGCACTGCGGTGCTTAGACACCTGTAACTGAATGTATGTGAGTAAACTGTCTCGAAGGACAGTTACTGGTAAGTAACCCACCGTTGTGAAGATGCTTTGCAAACATACTCTTTTTTCCTGAGTTATTGGTGATGGTGTGGGTTGGAGATGAAAGCGTGAGTGGATGGACAAACAGTATTCATTATTATTTCGGCATTTCAACTTAATTTTTTTTTTTTAAATTGAAGTGGTGGTCCTAACTGCATAAGACGGGATTTCTGTTAGTATCCCCAATTTAATTTTTTGACAAGTGTGTCAAGCTTGGCCTATATGTTTTAGAAAAAGTTGAATTATAAATAAATAATGTAACTTTGCATTATATTATTTTATATATGTTTTTTCTTTTCTCTCTGTTATAAAGCAATGCACCTCTGCTTAGTATGCAGAAGGTCCTGGGGTCAAGCCCCAGGGGGTTGGACTTGATGATCTCATGAGGTCCCTTCCAAGCCTATGAGTCTATTCTATTCTATGGTTCTATGATTCCCTTTTTAAACTGGACAGATATGGACAGGAAATTACAGAGTAAGATTAAATCTTGAAAAATGTAAGTTGACACATCTGATGAAGAAATAATTCAAATCACAGATATTCAGTGGAAGGGTGACAACTGGAAAGCAGTAAGACCAGGAAACCTAAGGGTAGTAACAGACAGAAAATTAGAAAAGAGTTTCCAATGAAATGTAATAACTTACGTTGAATAATGGTATCTTGTAACTCACCTTGAAAGATCCCAAAAAGTGCTGTAGGCCCCATATGCAGCAATCTCATCACCCATTAGTAGGGAGCAGTCCTCTCTGGGATGTTGTTACGGAAGTTGCAAGGAAAGTGCTATGTATTTTTGTACCCTGGGCCGCTGCTGCTGGGTTGTGCTGAAGGGGCATCTCTCTTCACTCTGAAGGGTCTCCTGGCTGCTCAGCTGGTTGGGGGAAGGCTGTGCCAGACCTGAGCTGTGATGTGTGTTTGGTGCCTTGGCCCCCGCTGGTGGTGTAGGAGGACCTTTAAAGTGTTAGAATGTCACTGAGCTGTCTGCCCCTGAAAGCATCTTGCCCTATGAGACCAAAATTAATGCTTATTCTGAGCAGCCATTTAACAGTACCAGGACCTAAGAGCAGTTTTTCTTAGAATATAGCAATGATTGGGTTAGGTAGCTGAGGGGAAAAAAGTCTGTCTTGGGTTCCCTGTCATATGCAGAGATTCATGTTGAGCTATTTTAAAACTATAAAGATGCATGAATATAACTCACTAATTCTAGGTTTAACAGAGGTTATACTGTGACACATTTTCAAAAAAAATTACAAATTAATCAGTCATATTTTGGGTGGCACAGCTTTCCCTGAGTATGTATATGTTTAATTTGGTAGTCATACAATCACAACTTGCCTAAGCACACATCTAAATGCACTGGTATGGAAACAGCATCATGGGTGGACCACACATACATAATTTTCTATGCTACTTGCCTGCATTTGAGTTAAGACTAGTTTCCTCTTTTAAACATGATTTGCTACAATGCTTTGTTTCATCCATCAGACTTATTATATGATAGGTCCTGATTTTCTGCCTCTCATCACCTCCTGTCCTATCTCTTGTGCTAGTTTGGCTAGCCAAGTGTAACATTAATGTACAGTAGGTATCACTGTTAATGAATGTTGACTTTATATTGTGGTATTTTCAGTATCCCTTATATGCAGCAGTGAAAAATGCCACAAACAACATAGTAATGAATATAGTTCCTGAGAGAGGTAAACATGCAGTTTCCAATTATAACACTGCACCCAAGTTAACTGTGAGTTTCTTCCCTGAAAACAGGAGAATGTCATCTATAAAATGTCAAATAGATTACTCTAGTCTTTTTAACCCTGTACATCTTTTAAGACATGTAACAGGGAACATGTGAAAGTGTGCTTGTAAATAGGTATAAGCACATGAATATCATTACTCTTGGTTTGTAGGCCCATGTGTATCTCCTTTTCAGTCTGTGTTGGTAGCCAATAGGGATTTTTCAGAAGCAAGTAATCACTAGTGAATTATTTTAATCATACAGTTACAAGTACAGAATGCAGGCATTGTACTGGGAAAACATGCCAATATCTTTAGTTCATTGTCAGATTTCTATTGTCAGGATCTCCTGTAATGTTTGGTAGAACTGTTAACTGTACCCTAATGTACAACTGTGTTGTAGTTATAGTGTATGACTCAAAATATTGTTAGGCCTGCATGGGTGACCTAGAGCGGAGAAGATGTACCCATGCAGAATGCAGCCATGTTTTGGTGAGTTAACTGGGAAGGGACTGGGCTAGTGTTGCTGGGAGTGGGATGTGGCCCCCAAGAGTGTGTTTGAGTGAGAACTTTGTGTTGCTTCAGCTCTCAGTCTATGGACAAGAACTGTACTGCAGCATAGGTGGTTGAGCACAGAAACACTCTTTCAACCAGTTGAGCAAGATGCTGTGCACACTGTGTTTCCCAGAGTCCCTGGAGGCATGGTAAATTCTGTTAAACAGCCTTAATAGCCACCTGGCCTCCGGACTGGATTAAGGCAGGAGCTTTAGGGGCTGCAGCCCCAGGCCCTCACCTAAAGGGAGGGGCCCTGCAGTTCTGCCAAAATCTGGCCCTAGCAGAGCCACCATAGGCCTGCCCAGCTTGCCCCTGCCTGGGACTGAGGCTGCCTCTCACCTGAGGGCCCTGGAATGCCCCCCGAAGAGCATCAGCTTGTGTGGGCCCTGGATCCCAACCCTCTTGCAGCCCTGGACCCTGCCCTCAGTGCTGGCTGGGCCAGATCACCTCCAAGATGATCACTACTGCAGTGCAGGGGGCCCATAAGAGTGGACAATGCTGGTCTTCACAGAGCCTTGATCTAGCCCTGCCCAGCCTATTTGGATACTCATAGTACTCTGTCTCCCAGAGCACTCCACAGCATACAAAACCATTTCCTAGAGTCCAGCAACACTCAGGCTGAGGCTCTCTAGCTGCAAGCAGGTCTTTATTGTGTCTCCTGCAGCTCTTTGCAGCGCCTGATTTTAAAACCCCATGTGATAGATATTTAGCGCTGTAGTAAATAAACAATGAACTCACACTGCTGCTGCTCTTCTGGGTAATGCTGATTGTTAATTTGGCTCCAGAATCACTGAGATTAGAACATCACAGGCTAGTTCTGTGTTAATTGTACGGAGTAAATGCCACACACATATACTAGAAGCATTGTACATTAATGAAAAGACAGGATAACTCCTGACCGGAGCTAAATAAAGAGCATGGAGAATTCTTGCCAAACAGACTATTCTGACTGACTAGTTGACAGAAAAAAATGGAAAATAATGTGACCAAAAATCTTTGCATATTGATAGAGACAAATAATGGAAAATTTTAGTAGTGATAAATTATTCAACAGTGGTTGAAAAACATAAGCCATAAACTATTCATGATTATTAGTTAACTAACTCTACTAATGAAATATTTTTATCACATAGAGAAAAAGCAAATGCTTCTTGAGTGGCCACTGTATGACAATAACAAATAGATCAGAAATCCTGATTGCTTCTCATAATGAAGGAAGCAGAGAAGTAGCTGGCTAATCAATCTAGGTTCCTTTTCAGAGAGCTTATTTACTTGGTTTTTCATATCTGGACTGAGTATCTCCTACTTCCTTTAGCTGATGGACATACCCAAACTATTTCCTCCTGTGTTCTACAGATTTTGGGTCCTTTTTACAGTTCTGCTCCACTTGCTTTATAATTGGCTGTTTTTTGCAGATTACAAGGTTAAGGCACAGTGTGGGGGATTTCATATAAAATCAGAAAATGATTTGTGTAGGTTAAGAAATAGTCCTGGCACTAAAATTTTCCAAAGCCCTCTTTGCCTCCCTGACTTCTCTCCTAGTTTAGATGATCCAATTCACTTATCTCAGACTCATTCAAAGGGCATAATTTTAATTAGTTTTAATGTCCAGTTTTACTTGTTGATTTCTCATTTCATCTGGTTTAAGTTTGAAACATGCTATCAGGACCTCTTGGGGCTTCCTTCACGTTTTTTAAGTTGCTCCCTGAGGTCAGAAAGCAAACACTGTTGCGGATGGTTATATCCCTAACATTCCAGACCGGTTCAGAGTACACCAGTCAAAATTCCTGTACATTTTCTTTTGGAGTTTGGAAGATTAATTAGGTGATCAGTAAGCTAGAGGTCATGCTAACTGGCATTCTGTCACCATTTGTCAATGTGAAATGGCGTAGATGACATACTTAAGGTATTTTTCAGATAGTAACTCTCTGACAGGACTGTATAGCTCAGGGGATTAGTAATGCCCTGGGTACACTGGGTTTTGTATGCTAAGTGCAACGAAACAGGATCTCCTTGATTCTCTGCCCTAGCCATGACCTTGGCTTAGGCTGGGGCTTGCTCTGCCTAGTACCAGATGTCAGTTGTCTCCAACAGACCATCTATGGATAATGAAAGCACATGGCACTCTGTCCACTCCTCCTTCTGCCCATGACACACCTCGTACCAGCCCTAGACTGGGGTCTTTGGAAAGGGGGATACACTCCATTCCTCTTAGCTGCCTAAGTGTCACAAAGTGGTAGGCCAGAAAATCTGGCCTCTAGAACCTTTTACTTCCAAATTGTTGATTCAAGTGTCGCCCTGGTTGCTATGCTTGTTTGTGCCTACATAGCAACTAGACACCCACTGCTGGCTGTGCCAGCCAACTCAGGCTCACAGGGCTCGAGCTGCAGGACTATTTCATTGCTGTGCAGTTTTCCAGGCTTGGACTGGAGCCCAGGCTCTAGGACCATGTGAGGTGGGAGGATTCCAGAGCTTGGGCTGCAGCCAAAACCAGGAAGCGTACACAACCGTGAGACAGCTCTACAAGTCCGAGTCAGTTGACATGGGTCAGTCGTGGCTGCCTAGTTATTGTGATGACATCTTCTAGTGATCAAAAGTTATAACTCACTGGGGTTTATGCAGTGGCCTATCTCAAATGCATTTTTTGCTCTTGGTCCAGTCCCTGGCAAATGGGAGTCCACTTCACAAAAACAGTAGCTGCCAGAACTGCTTTTATTGGCAGGCTCAAGAGACAGAATGTGCTGAAGAAACAGAACCAAGCTGGTTCATCCATAACAGAAGTGGTCAATTATTTTTTGTTGAAATCTAAATTTCTTGTTCAAGGTATAGTCAAGGTCCAGACTCAAAAGAAAATAATTTTGTAAAAAAATCTATAAAGATAATTAAAATAATAAGTAAATAAAATCATTTTGGTGTTTGTTCAAAAACATCTAGTGGTCTGAACTGGCGCATGATCTACCTAGTGACTATCCATGCTCCATAAGGTATATACTGACAGGATACTGTGGGAAGCTTGCCCACATGGTGTCTATTCTGTGGTTAAATAGAGAAATTCAGGCTCCAGATATGTCAATTCAGCACCTCTTAAGTACTGAATTCAAGGTGCATTTTTCATGTAGGCCACAAGTTTTCCCTTAATAAATCATATGTCCTGACCTTGATCTCTTTTCCTGTTAGTTAACATCTGTCTTTGAATACAACTATTTACGTAGAGCTTCTCCTCATTTAATTTGGCTTGTTACGTTACCTTTAATGTCATTGAGAATGTGGATACCATTTCTTATATCACCTTTATTGAAATTAGATATTTTTACCCATTCTCTTTCAAGTCTTTGCTTTAGCCTCTCTTATGTCCCTGATCTTTATGACAGGCACACATGTGGAAGCAGTGACTCATTTGAACATCTGATCTTGAGTAAAAATATTAGATTCATGTTGACAATTACACCCCTCAGGCTAGAAGTTTTTTAGATTACAAAACAGAGACACTGTTGTATGCTCTAATACCCCTATTCTGTTGTATTTAATCAGGGAATATGTAGAACCTTTGTTCAGTGAATCTTCATAGCTAGAACTTACCACTGAACGGATATGAAAACATAGTTTAAAAGTGGCTAGGACTGATAGAAGATCTTCCATCATTTTGACAGTTCAACAAGAGCTGAATATTTTCTTAAAGGGCTTGTATACTTAGTAAATAGAACCACAATAACTGAATTTACCCTGGCAGGTATTTTGATTCAAGTCTGTGTATTGTCATTTTTATTAGAACATAGTATAAATGTTTATGATAAAAGAACTTTAAGATCAACAAGTGAAACACTCAAAAATTAGGAAATGTCAAAATTAAGCCAACACTCTGTTTTAATAATATAGCCTTACACTAATGGTAGTCTTTACTTATATGATCACAAGTCTTTTTTATACAGCGCTGCTGCCTGTTTTGTTCCACAGTATAGATCATGATTATTGAATGGATAATAATTCAATATTTTTTCCAAGTGATTTAGTGAGTAACAATAAGCCTTATTTACTGAACAAAAGCCAAACATGCACTGAAGGCAGACATTTATTTCATTAGGGTCTTTTCTGCGGTGCTTTCACTACAGTAACTGAATGTTCCACAAATATTATCTTCAGAATACACTTTTGCAGATGGGGCACTCTAGTTTCCCCTTTTTAAAAATGGGAAACAGGCATTGATGCCCAGCTCCTCAAAGTTATTTAGGCACCTAATTACCACTGATTTCAATGGGAGTTTGGCACTTCAATGTCTTTGAGGCTCTGGACATGAGTGATTAAGACCAAAATTGTCACATGTGCCCAGTAACTTTGGGTACCCAGCTTGGGAAACTGGGGCCTGATTTTTTTCAAAGTGCTTAGCATTTTTATAGCACTGCACCAGTTGGCTTTCAGATGCAGTTATGGAGAAACAGAGCATGCTCACTGTAAATAGAATATGCAGAGGCTTTAACTGCTAAACTCTACAAGCCTCTACTGAGCATGTGCAAAGAGAGATTTTCAGAGGCTTAGGCTGTGTCTACACTAGCCAATTACTCTGGACTAAGCAAACTTAGTCTGGACTAATTTGGTCCACATCTATACTAGCCTTTGACTAGTCCAAACTAAAAAATGTCTTACTTTGGACTAGCCAAAGCTTAGTCCAAACTAATAAATTCAACTGCTTAGTCTGGACTAAGGGCTTAGTTCAAACTTTAGTTCGAACTAAGTGCAAAGTAGACCAGGGCTAATGGCTAGTTCAAACTAAAAAATTTGAACTAAGCCATTAGTTCAGACTAGCTGCGCTTACTAGTTCGAACTAGAAAGATAGTTCAAACTAGGACGTGCAGCCAGTTCGAACTAAAAAGTCTCTCAGTCCAAACTAGCCCGAGGTTAGTTTGGACTAACCTCAGATTTTTTTAGTTTGGACTAGCAAGTTTGAACTGAAAAAGCAAATGTAGACATAGCCTTATAAATTCAGCCAAATTTTGGGCAGATTTTCATGGGGAAAGCTCAAGGCACTTTTCTGACACCAGGTGCACCTCACTGCCAATTTTCAAGTCCCCTGCTCCAGAGCATGGAAACATTATGGCTCTCAGTGAAACAGCTGTAAGAAATTTAAAACATGCAAAACATTGTATTTTCTCTTAATCTCATTTATGGAAACCATCTGGATTATTTTAGCTGAAACTTTAAAAACAATGGGCCAAATTTCCTATTGCCATCAAAGACCAGGAGTTTCATCTTCTTATGATAGTGACAAATTTGGCCACTTACATTTTGTTCAAAGAAATTTCAAGAAGGTAATACGCTTAAAGTGCTTTTTTAAAATGTATAGTTAAAGAGTGTCACAATCATAACAACTACTTGTGCACTGTAATATAGCATTGGCTATTACAAAATTTATGTGGATAACAACAAATATGAAATGATTTTTGCTGAAAATTTGTTTCAAAACCCTACATATCAATCAAACTTTTTTCTGTTTCTGCATCTTCTTCATCTGAGCTGCACCAGATTATATCAGATCATATCTGGCAAGTGTCACATCCTCAAGTGTTATTTTAAATGATAAGAGTGGTGAAGGGCAATGAAATTCAGCTCAGTGTGCTGAGCTGTGGGTGACTGGTTGAGATCACGCCTTGCTGCTTTATATGGAAATTGGGAAAACCAAGATCGTGGAAAGAATGTGTCCATGATTCTAGTAATTTTGTGCAATGGCCCCACACAGTCACTGACAATCCCATTCTAAACCATATTTTTTTGAAAATCAGAGTCAAAAAAGAAGATTTAAAACATGTTGTATTCAATAAAATAAAATAAAATAAATAAAAATATTAACCCCCAGCCTACAGAGTCATTCTCATTCTTGGTTAGGACACATCCTTAGGATCTGAAAGCCTTAAGGTCAAGTCACTGGTCCTTCTTCTGCTCTCAGAGCATCCTACAGACATGGGGAGAAGTACAGTCTTCATTCATTCCTGTTCAGGGATTGTTCTTTCACTGAGCCCAACTGGTCATGTCATTGTGCGTGATGTCCTGTTACCTAGTTGGTGGTCAGCCTCTACGTCCAACTGATGCTGGTTGTGTTTGCACTATTTTCTTTGGCTTCCTAGCATCTGTTTGTTTTCTACAGCATTCCTATTATCTTAATTTTGCCTGTTGCAGCTAATCCAGTACCTAGACCGCACATCCAACCTTCCTTTGAACATCTTTATTTGTCTTAAAATCATTCCACTTCACACTTGCCATCTTCTGAAGAATTCATCTCTAGTTCCTCCAACCTTCGGAGGATAAGTCCATTAATATTTACAAATGAAGATGCTCAGGGATACAACCCATGCTTTGTGTGTCCCTAAACCTCCAACTGCCAGAAGTCTACATCTAGATGACAGGGGATGCCTCAACTGATAATTGACCTCTTCTGTTCATTCCCTCCAAAACCTCTGAAACCAGCCACTTCTGGAAGCCTGCATAGACCATTGATCTGACCCAATATGACTATTCCTATATTCTTATGTTTATTTTCTTCTGATGGCTGTTCATTTAATGCAGCTTCTTTTAGTCCATAACGTTGTACTGTTGGTACATTGGGTTGATAAGTTTTTACTTTGGTACCAAACTTAATGTTTTTATTAGTCTATAATTTCGTCACCTTCTGGGAAGTACTCGTAGCTAAAGCATAAATTCCTTACTCCAATAACTACTGAATTATTTATATATAATGGAATATGTTCAACAGGAAAGGCTTATGTCAGAATACCCAACAGGCCAATGAGTCGGAGCACTTTCTTGTAACATGGGAGACCCAAATTCAAATTCCTTCTCCATACCAGAGAGAGAAGAGAATTGAACTCAGTTTCTCCCTATCTCCCCAGGTAAGTGATCTAACCACAGGGCTAAACGTTATAAGGGAGGTGGCGACCTCCACCTACAAAAATCTATTTTGAATCAATAGTTAACTCTGAAATGGATTTTTTTGGTCACCAAAATGCTCCCTCCCCTTGCCAGAAGTACCAGGAAACAAAAAAATATCATGTATTCACCCAGGTCTAGTGTGCTGGTCTGCCATTTGGGGGTCAGCAGCAGTAGGATGACTGTTTTACCTCTATTCAGTGTCAGTGAAACTGGCTGCATGCTGGCTAGATATCTTAAGTTATATTAATTGTATTACATATAATATATAACAGTATTAATAAAATATATATTACTATAGCATATTATACATTATATATTATAAAATAATACATGAAAATATAAGATATATAAATATTATTGAATAATGCAGAATTTTGTATTATGTTATAATATTAAATTATATATTAACTATTAAATTAAATATATTAACTATATTAAAATACAGGGTATGTAGAGATGGGGGTAGAGAGAGAGAACTGAGAGCAATCCAGCCAGATTAATTTCCCTCTTATTTACACAAACACAGAGCCTCTGCTATGTAAAATTCGGTGCAGTGTGCTCAGCAAAGTCAAAGAATAGCCTTCCCAGTCCTAGAAAGGCAGCTGTTACCTTCTGCTGTTTTGTTTGAAAAAAACAGGTTAAGCATGGACCCAGACTGCAAGCCAAGTGCCACTGTCATGTAGTTAATAAACATGTAACAGCGAGCATCTTCTTTCAGACCCAAACAGTACAAAAAAATCATTGATAAGTTCAACAACATTTAGAACAGAGCTTCCTTGTTAAAGAAAGTCCTTCCCTAAACCATGTGACTGTAGGAAAATATTTGGTGGAACTTCTGCTATCTAGCTGGCCTTTTGATTGAGTAAGTTTTGTTTAAAATTAAGGGTTTTACAAAGAGAGTATTGAAGCGAAAAGTAATGCTGTTCAGAGCACCCGTGGTATGAGATTATGTTTTTGTGTTGCGGATACCAAATGAGGATGAAAACACAGTAATGCTCCTGTGTGTTTGGAGCCCCAGCCTGCAAGCATTTTGCTCTGATTCCTTTATTTGTTTTACTACTTCCCCTCAAAACTTTTTGCATCATTCTGGAGATTTTTCCAAGTTGTGGTTTGCATCTTCTGTTTGCTTGCTGGAGGCCTTGCATTCTCTTCAATGATGGCATTAAGTTGTGTTGCCATGGAAGAGGCTATTTTTTATAAGCAAAGATTGCAAAGAAACAAATACCATTCCTGTTCCCCCTCATATCTGAAGGATGGTAAGGAAAATATGTAACATCTTAATCAAAAACTATTTGACTAGTGCATGAACTTTAATTATCTGCAAACTGAAAACATGGCAGAATTTGGCTCCTTCAAATGTACTTGATCTGGGCACTGCCCATTCCATAACTCTGACTAATCCACTTGTCATGGCTGGAATATTTAGTGATGGTATTTATTTTTTTAAAAAGTCCAGGTAAATCAAGCTAAGGCTCTGAAGGCAAATACTTTAAAAGCTGAGAATGATGATTTGGGTGGGTCCAGGTGGTAAAAATACATGCACTTGACGAATTTCTCTCTTTATTGTTAGGATTTTTTCCAAGTCACTGAAAGCTTCAGTGAAACTTGACAACTCTTTCTCCCCCTCACATTCCAACTAAGGAACCAGTATGTGGTAAGATAACAGCTTAGTGCAGAGACTCAGATTATGCTGAAATTTTTATATGGAAGTTGACTTCATTCAATTAATAAGAACAGGAAACAGGTTTTGTTTTCTCTTTGAAGGGAAACATTAAGTAATGGCTTTATCTTAATTTGTCAGGCATTGCTCAAGGGACCTAAACTAAGTGGCTGGGCGCCAAAGGAGTTCACAAAAGCTGAAGAATTAACACCCTGGTAAAAATTATTCAAATTGGTTTTCCATCTGAAAAATAATGAAGTTCTACATGCCAAAAATATAATACAATAATGGAAAGCTAGAGCTTATACAATAGACCCTGATTATGATCTCAGGGCTCCATTTGTATTCATTTGCAGTGTGAAACAAAGGAAGGTGTTTAGATCCTCTGTCTTTATATAAAGCCTCTGCTACAGCACTCGGGCTGGTCTTGAACCAGACTTCCCACAGTCTCACTGCCAAATCTACAAAAATTTTCCTGGCTGACATTCAGGAAAGTACAGCTCGGGCGGTAGGATGGAAAGTTAAAACACTCTGCCTGGATACACTGAAACATATACAAACACTGTTTGACGTATGGCGTTGATTCACTCTGCACAAGCTGTCCCCACTCTATCCTAAGGGGAGAGAATTGTAAAGCTCTTTAACATCATTTCAGCTAAGAACTTTAGCTGTTAGCAAGAAGAGTAACCTAAACACTCATCAAGGTACTTTTACTTGGGGCATTAGCAATGTTCAGTCAGACTGTAACAGTCTTCAAACTAGGGTGGTTTTTAGCCTTGAATGTGTAGCAGTGAGAGAATTTTTCAAAAATAAAACAAACAAACAAACAAACAATGGTTGTAGTTAGCATTACTAATATGATTAAAAGATTTCACTGAACATTAGGGAAATTATAAACATTTGTGCCCAAGGTGACTTTTCCAGACTAAAGATAGCTATTATAATAACATAGCCTAAGGCTGTAGTCATCAAATTTAGGGTTGGGACCTGGTACTAGGTCACAGACCCTCAAGCACTGGATTGTAGCACCCGTTGCTGCCACTACCAAAAGAGTAGAGTGCATTGCTCAAAGATGTAATCATTGGGTTGTAGGCTTACATGATTTTTTTCAACTGGGTCCCAAGGAAAAAAGTTTGAAAACCACTGGCCTAAGGCACAAGCTGGCTTTTGTTTACAGACCAGCTACCACATAAAAACTCTGCTCATAGGACAGTACATGTCTCACTGCCATGAGGTGCATAACTGACACTTTCTTGTTTACAAATATCGCTGACCATGAGAATAATATTAAGGGGCAAATGATGTCCTCTGCCTCCTTCTGTAGTGCACAGGATGATTTGGCTGCAGAATATGTGGTACCACTGTGGAGAAAGAGGAGGATTTGGGGGGCTGTCACGGAAGGAGTCCTGCTCCATGTGGGTTCCAGGCACAACAGTACGCAGAGGAGGATCTGGCGTTACACATAGCTGCAAGCCTATGGCTGTGAGGGGTTGCTTTCAAGCTAGCATAACCACCAAGGAGATTACCTATATTCCTAGGGCTTTGTGTGCTGGTAGGTCGGGGAGGGGAAGTCAAGGCAGATTCCGAATGTGCCTAGCACCCAATAGGGATGGAGAGGCCTCTCCCAGGGAGTTCAGGAGATGGGTGAGGCCATTTTGGGAGCAACTGGAGTCAGAAGGAAAGGGGCAGAACTGGCTCTGGGGGGAGTTGGTGAAACCAGGCATAATGCAGGATTAAGAACTGATCTCTGGGGACTGGAAAGCAATGTTTCTCAACCTGAGCCCTTCCCTTTCCACAGTGTCTCTGAGTCTGTGGAGTGTTGTTGGGAAAACTACCGCCAGCAGGCTGTGTTAGCTTTCCAGCTCCTTAAGTGAGAGAGTCACCATATGGCAATCCTGCTTTGGCTGCTAGTTTAGGACTGTGGCCTGTTGTGAGCGTGCCAGGGTGCTGGGGTGGTAGACTGAAGTTTGGATTTGTGGTGTAGTTTTATAATCTATACCTTGAGCCCTTCACCCCTTGCTATTGAGGGCAAATCCTGAGACCAGAAGCAGCCTGACGTCTGCAATAAAGAGGAGCCCTGCCTACTGAGATCAGCCCCTCTGCAGTTACTGAAGAGTCCAGAGTCTTCTCTGCCCCTGAGGATCATTCCCAAAGCTTGTGAGTGGCACTGTCTTTTAGTTAGTCAGGTAAATTGTTTGGAGAACCCCTTACTTCCTGAGCAGTGTCCTCAAGCTCAGGAATAAGGATTTGGGGGATTTTAATAATTTACTACCTATTAAACCTGCAAAGGAACCCTTATCACAGTAGTGAGGCTTTCGGTGGTGCTGAACCCAGTCTGGGACATTGCTAAACCACTGTCTAGCAGATATTGTGGTCATAGGTCATCAAAGGCCTCAACAAAATATGCGATACAATTGCTACATCAGCTCTTGTGACTGGGGGAATACACACGTATTCTCAGAAATTGGTACTGGTGAGCCTATGAATAGTGTTGTACCCTGTTATGTTATATTTATCTCCTTTTAATATACGGCTCAATGGAATATATTTTTTGTGGTTGAGTTATTTCTTGGGATCCTCCAACTACCTGGCAAGTAAGAAAGAGTTATCTTGTGGTTAGAATTTTGCCATGGTGACCCTCCAAGGAGGAGTGATGGGGGTGGAAGTACTGCCAATTGAACTAATAGAAAAAAAAATAAAGCAGATATTCACCTGGCTGAGTGGGAGAAATCCATAAGAACCCAGACCTGTATGTCAAAACCAATAAGCAGACTGACATTAAAGAAGGTAACAGGATGGAGAGGGACAGGGCCAGCTCAAGGAGCTTCGGCGCCCTGTGCCGGCTTTCGATTGTGCATCTCCCGCTCCCCAGCATGGGGTGTGCAGTGGGGACGGAAACCGGCCTCCTCTCCAGACCGGCTTGCCCCGCAGGGAACAGCTGGCCCAGGGGTGGAGTGGGCCAGCCCAGAGGCTGGGCTCTGCTCTCTCACCCCATCTCTGGGTCAGCTGTTCCTTCCTAGGGGTGGGGTGGGTTGGCCCAGAGGTGGGGCAAGAGAGCGGTGCCCATCCTGTGGCCCAACCCTCTCTGCCCCCGAGAGAGAGTGACTGGTTTGGGGAGGGGCAGGAGCAGGGGGGTCCAGCTTTTGGGCAGGCCCACCCTGCCCCTGGTGCAGTGCCGCAGCTGCCCTTAAGTAAATGATGCCCTCCCCTGCCAGGGTCTCATTTTCTTATAGGTCAAACCAGCCCTAGAGACAGATGAATGAGTGTATACTTCAGCTGGAGGACTGAAGAAGCCATTGAAAAATAATGGGTGCTTGAGAAGCAAGCAGGGACAAGTTGAATGCCTCGTCTCCCAGCCTGAAGAAGCAGGGCTTCCTCCTCCCTTTTTTCTGAGAGGCTCCTGTGAGAGAGTCTGAAGGAGATTCCTGGATGCTGGACAGCTGTGAATGGCTGCAGGCCTTGGAGCACAGCCTCCTCATGACTCTGTACTCAGCAAGTCTGCTGTGAGGCTGTGGACACAGCACAAGCTTATTCAGCGTGACGATGCTTCTCTACCAAGCAGTGCTGTCCTTTGAGGGGGGTGAGTGGGGCTACTGCCCCAGGCCTTGCGGTTGGGCGTGTCCCACGCTGCCTCCCCCAGGCCTCACGTTGCCTTCAGCGGCACGAGTGCCACACTCCAGTAACATTTCCAGCACTCCTTCAGAGTGAAGTGATGTCCCACCAGGGTGGGGCAGGGGTGTAGAGTTGGGCCTCTGATCCAGGGTGCCCCCCTCCCACAGACCAAGAGTTTGGTGCTCCCAACCTGCACTGGGCCTGAGTGGGGTGTGTAAAGCTGGTGTGGCTCATTGCTTCTCTTTCCCTGCTAAGGATAAGCCAGCCATGCAGCTGCATGTGTCCAGCTGAGACTTTTGCTCGTGGGGTGAAGGATTAAGCCTGATCCCCTGGAGTTTCTGCTTGCACCTGGGGTTTTGTGGCACATCTGCGGCACTCTGCCAGTTGCCAGGCCAACCTATGGAGACCAAGGGGCTGGCTTGGAGGTAGCCAAAGGAGGCCTTTGGGGCATCCAGGAGTAAGACAAGAGCAGTCAAAGGGAGCAGACTGCATGTTGCCCCTGGGTGGGCTCAAAGCACCATCCTTTTGGTTAACAGCCAAATGCTCTGACCCATTGTGCCACAGAGGAAAATTGAGCCTGGCTGGGGCTGCTGCACAGCAACCTGCACTCTTCCTTCCAACACCTAGGCTGAGAAGGCAGTAGTTCTGAGCCAGGAAGCCTGAGGTCTAGACAATTGATAGCAACAGAGTGGTGCAGCAGAAGTATGCTTGGTCCATAACCTAGCAGTCAATGGACTGAAAACTTCATCTGCTACCCCTGAAGCCTCATTTGGGCCTCCAAGTGAGAGAGAGGCCTGGAATGTGCCATGTGCTTAGGCTGTGAGACAGGAGGAGGCGGAGGCTGCAGCCACCCCAGGAACTCCCCACTGCTTCTTGCTGGCTGGGCAAAAGTTAGGGTGCCTCATATCACAGCCTGAGGAAGCAAGGCTTCCTCCTTCCCTTCTCCTGGGTGGCTCCTGTGAGAGATCCCGTTTCCTGGGTGCCGGGCAGCTACAGGTGGCTGCAGGGGTGGGGGCAGAGTCTCCCATTTCAGCCTATTGTTATCCCTCATGACTCTATGCTTGACAAATCTGGCATGCATGGCTGCAGCCGGCAGCACAAGCTTGACCAGTGTTGTGGGGCTTCCCTACCAGCTCTCAATGCAGAATAAGTGGTTGGCACTATGAACGTGCACAAGGTCTGAGTGAGGTGTGTGAAGTTAGCATGGCTCATCTGTTTCTCTCTTCCTGCTTGGGAAGCACAGCAGCATGGGTCAGCCTGAAGCTTTCTTTCTTGGCTGGAGGATTAAGCCTGATGCCCTGGAGTTTCTGCTTGTACTTGGGACGGGTTTGTAGCATGGCTGTGGCAGTCCTCCGGCCACCAGGTCAATCTGTTGCACCAAGGGGGTTGGCTCGGAAGAAGCAAAGGGAGGTCTTCAGGATCTACAGGAGCAAGGGAAAAGAAGTCAAGGGGGACAGTCTAAGCACCATCCCCAGGTGGGCTTGAGTCACAACCCTTTTGGTTAACAGCCAAACATGCTGACCCATTGTGCCACAGAGCCAACTCTGGGGACTCTGCTCTTCTAGAGCTGCTACCTAGCAGCCTGCACCCTTTAGCCATTTTCTGGTAGTGTGAATTGAAATTGGAACAACACTAAATAACAATAAATAATAACATTAAAATATGTACACTATAATTAAATACTTTTACCTGAAAAAGCATAATAGGTTTGAAAAGTACAAACACAATCCAGCTGCCTCACACTGCTGTGGTTTTTATGGAGTCTCAGCATATTTGTTTTGGTGATGTTGCATGACCTTGTAATTTAAATTATGACTGTAAGTAAGGTCTGAATGAGCTCTCACCTTATACCCAGTGATGAGGTGGGGAATGAGGAGGAAGGGCTTCAGGATCACATTCTATTTACACAAACACAGCTAGTCTACCGAGGTGTTGAGGACTGTGTAGCTGAAGTGAAGTAAGCAATTTTGGCTGGTGTTAGGTCAGAATTCCTTTAGTATTGAATATGGGGATCATGAAATGTTGCTATCTTTATAGAACAGCAGAAGTGTACTTACATTGACCTGATTGAGGAAGTCACCCTCCGCTGAACTGCACTCATTAAGCAGGGGGTTTGGATGCCAGATCTCCGTGGAGTAAGAGGGAGTGGGAATGGTTGTTTTGGTTGGTGGTGTGAACTCTGCCTAAGTCACAAACAGTATTTGACCTGCTAGTCTTTCCTGTTAAAAGAAAGACATGATTAGACTCCACAGAGAATATGTGGGGGAGTTTTAAGTGAGCTGAAGTCACTGATAATCAGGTCTAAGTGTTTAGACCTGCTGTGGGTCTAAGTGTTTAGACCTGCTGTTTCCGAGGAAGACACTGCTTAGCCTGAACTTTCAGTGAGATTGCCCTATGGAGAGCTGAAATCACTGAGAACTGGGTGGAACCTCAAGAAACCTATTTGCAGAAGTCCTATTGCTAGGTGATGGCAGAATCTGATGGCACAAAGTTATTGCCAATGGAGCAATGGACTGAAGAATGGCACAATGAACAACAGTAGCCAGAGTGAGTGGTGAGTGGCAAAACTAAGCAATGTGCCTTTTCTCTTCTCTCCCCTTGCTCGTAGGAGGTGAAATCACACAAAAGTGCCTCTGACCAAGGACAGCAATGGTGAGGGGGTACAGTAGAGAGAGAAAGAAGAGGCACATTTTATGGACT
Organism: Podocnemis expansa; assembly: GCA_007922195.1. Taxonomy (NCBI): domain Eukaryota; kingdom Metazoa; phylum Chordata; order Testudines; family Podocnemididae; genus Podocnemis; species Podocnemis expansa. The sequence continues at coordinate 17,802,914 of ML682013.1, forward strand.
ATGTTTTAGTGACTTTGATTCAGAATGCTAGATTTGTGACTAAGAAATGTATATATGTTGCATCCTCCCATCCAGAGTCTACCATGGCAGTAGTTCTCAACATGCAGCTTATGGGCCACCTATGGTCCAGCCAGCACACAACTGCAGCCTATGTGACATCCTCAGGGCCATGCAGGTAGTATATATATATTGCATGGATTAGGCCCATGTAGCACACAGAGAGTAGCATATATGATCCACAGTGGTAAATAGGTTGAAAACCACTGCTCCACAGGCATATATAGATTTAGGAGAGCAACACTGCTATCTAATAATCAGATGAGTCTCTTTGAGTCAGGCATCATGATCTCCAAAGGACATGATCACTGACTTGGGGAAGTGGTCAGACCCACAGTCCATGCCAAAAGATATACACTGTAAACTGTATCAGGCACTAGGTAGGAATGCACAGAGCTCATTTTTAACAGTATTGACATGAAAGACACTATGCATTGCCCTCCAGTTGTCAAGATGGATTTGGCCCCAACTACATGGCAGGTGCCTGTTTGTTCACAGCCCTGATAGCAGCTCCAAGGAATAAGAATAAGAATTTTTATTGTACTCAGTGCTTTTGTGCACCCCTGCTACCCCAGAACTCCACTTACAAGGCTGTCCAGCAGCCTACTTCTTTAACACACAACACTGGGATAACTGGGGTGGGACCATTGCTGCTCAAACAGTGCCCAGTGGGGAATACGGCCACAGCCCACCAATCAAGAACAGACACAAGGAGCAACAAAAGACTCAGGACTCAGGATGCAATGGAAAAACAAGTGATCAGTTTATTACAATACCTATTACACAATTTAACAAAGACCATGTTACTTAGACTTAAAGACACCTTACAAAGCTTAACAGTAATATACTTACACTAAACAGTATAACAGTTACACTCTTATGACAGTTAAACACATATGGATTTATAAGCTATAGCATTCAGTAAGTGGGGATCAGTCACCTACAGAATGGGGAGATCTCAACTCTTGAACTTACTTTCTTCTCTAACACAATGAGGGTTTCTTACTATAAGCTCTTCCCGTTGTACCTAGCATTACAGGCACTTTTGTATGGATCGGGCCCCTGTCAGCAGTTAGTGCTTCTAAGCGGCGTATTAGTATCTAACCGCAGCTCTTAACTTAGGATCCTAGCTGGTGATCTTATGGCTCTTTACCCTTTTTGGAGGCCCTCTTCCCTTACCAAAAGTCCAGTGTAATCCCTTTCTCTAGTTTCCGCTTTCTTCCCAGTTCCATTCCCGCTCTCTGTCTCTCACCCAACTGGTCTCCTCAACTCTCCTCAGCAACTGATGAGAAGGTGGCTCCGCATAGTCACTACATCTCTGAAGGTTCTATCAGGCTCATAGCAGCAGCTGTCGCTTCGTGTCTCTGTTGTGCAGGGTCCTCTTCTGTGCTGGTGGTCTTGGAGATGGTCTTCCAGTGTGCATGCAGAGTGAGAGCTTCAGGAATCTGAACCTTACAGTGGGACTCAATTAGCCACGTGGCTCAGATCGTTTAGCCTTTAGAAGCATGTGCCTTAAGTCAGGATTCAGTTAGCCGAATGGTACAGCCTCTCTGGAACAATGAAGCTTGCACCTTGAGTCAGGACACAGTTAGCTGAGTGGTGCAGCCTCTCTGGAACAGCGAAGCATGAACCTTGAGTTGGGACTCAGTTAGCTGAGTGGCGCAGCCTCTCCAGAACAGCGAAGCATGCACCTTAAGTCGGGACTCAGTTAGCCGAGTGATACAGCCTCTTTAGGAACAAAGAAGCATGCACCTATAGGCAGGACTTAGTTAGTTGCATGGTGCAGCCTTTCGGAATGAAAAACACCCTTCTGAGACTAAGTCTGGAGACCTAGCTCAGGGACTAAGTCCACCAGAGACATTGTTACTGTCTCTGGGGATGAGTGAGAGTGTGGCTCCTAGTGCAGCGGGAACATAGCCAGAGGCCAGTGGAATCTAATAAGGAGCAGGAGAAAGAGACTCCTAGTGCAATGGGAACCAGCACCAAAAGGCCTCTGGGTCCCATAAGGAGCTCCTAGATCTCCAAAACTCTGCTGAAATGCTGCCCTTTTTATACACCTCTGAATGCCTACCCACATTCACTTGACCAATTACAAAGAGGATTCCATTTTAACCAATCACCAAGAGGATTCACCCTTAACCTATCACAAAAAGGATGATTTCACCCTTTTACCCTTGGCATAGCTATCCTTTGATCAGCCACCTGCAAGGGGAGATCAAAGGCTCAAACCCTCTACCATTTGTCTTATAAGGACAGAACTTTTAGGTTTGCCCTTTTTGGTCAGACAATGTATTTCTTATAATCCATATGGAGGGGGATCATATCTAATTTACTGACTGCATTTGAATACTAAAGCACTTGTTAAAGAAAGAAGTAGTAATCATATATGTATTGTGCTATATTCTTACTTATTCTAAGAGGATTTTTACCAGATTGATTGCCTTACACTATTACCTACTCCTATGTTTCTTTTACCAAATAGGATTTACTCTAGTACTAAAGAGGTAGCAAAAATCTCAGGCTACATCCCGGCCCTCAAAGTAGCAGAAACATTGTGATTAGTGTTATGATTTTAGAGCAACCTTACACTTTGCAGTGAAAATGACTTTATTTTATGTCATCAGTCCAAGTAAACAAAGATAATAAATTATGAGCACATGAGAAAGCACAGTGTGTACAGGATTGCTAACTCATGGAGTTTGAAAATCATGAAATTGACTTGAAAAACCAAGAAGGCTAAAAACTTAGTTTAAATATAAAAGAAAAAAGGTAGATTCTCATGTATAATATATGATGATTCTAGAAGCTGAGGTTTCAAGAAGCAGTTGTCTTTATTACGACTCATGATAAAGTTGTGAAAATTGGCAACATTGAAGGCAAAGCCCCATTGAAGTCAGCATCAGAACTTCTGTTTTCAATGTGCTAGGATTTCTCTCTGGGTTTATATGTCTCTATTGCTGGCTGCATCTCAGTACAAAACAGCATCTGCTCTGTAAGGGGAAGAGGGACTTGTCTTTATTTAAAGGTGCAGCAAAAGAAAATAAAGTAACAGTTATACTTTAACACAATCAGCAAAAGTTAGGCACTAAAAAGCAAATTAATTCCTTGAAGCTAGATACTGAATTGAATGGCCTTATGCCAGAGATTAGTTTTTATACATTTTCCATATTACCAACCCTTACAAAGACCCAGGAAAGCATAAAGAAGATGAACAACTCCACTGAATGTATGGAATGCGGGATTAGCTTATTACTTTATTGCACATGACTGGAATGCTTTATTCATTATATAAAGCTAAGTGTGACTTTTTAAGTGATGTCAGGACACCCAAAGTGTTGGATAAGCATCTTTTAGCCTTAGAAATCAATGTTCATAAAGAATAATAAAGTAATAGATTTTAAGGGCAGAAAGGACCAGTAGATCATCTAATCTGACCTTTTACGTAACACACACCATAGAATTACATCCACTTTCGCCTGTAAGGAGTCCAGCAGGTTGCCTTTGACTGAAATATGTCTTTTAGAAATGCACATAGATCTGAATATATCAGGATGGCAGTAGGGGCAGGCAGTAAGGAACGTGACAGGATCAGAAGCTAAAATAGGGAAAGAACAAATTAAAAATCACCTAGACAAGTTAGATGTCTTCAAGTCACCAGGACTTGATGATATGCACCCTAGAATACTCAAGGAGCTGACTCAGGAGCTATTTGAGCCATTGGTGATTATCTTTGAAAAATCACGAAAGACTGGAGAGGTCCTCGAATACTGGAAAAAAGCAAATCTAGTGCCCACATATAAAAAGGGAAATAAGGACAATCCAAGGAATGATAGACCAGTCAGCTTAACTTCTGTACCAGGAAAAATAATGGAGCAAATAATTGAATCCACTAGCAAGCATCTAGAAGAGAATAAGGTGTTTAAGTGATAGTCAGCATGGACTTGTCAAGAACAAATCATGTCAAACCAACCTGATAGCTTTCTATGATGAGGTAACAAGCATTGTGCTTAGAACGGAAGCAGTAGATTTGGTGTATCTACTTTAGAAAGGCTTTTGATATGGTCTTGCATCACCTCCTCATGAATGAACTTGGGAAGTACAGCCTGGATGGAGCTACTATAAGATGGGTGAAAAATTGGTTTAATAACCACTCCTAGAGAGTAATTATCATTGTTTCTTAGTCATACTAGAAGGGCATAAGGAGTGGGTTACCACAGGGATTAGTTCTGGGTCCCGTTCTATTTAGTATTTTCATCAATCATTTAGATGATGGCATAGAGAGTACACTTAAAGTTTGCCAATGATACCGAGCTGGAAGGGGTTGCAAGTGCTTTGGAGGATAGGGTCACAATTCAAAATGATTTGGACAAACTGGTGAAATGGTCTGAGGTAAACAGAATGAAATTCAATAAAGACAAGTGGGAAGTACTCCACTTAGCAAAGTACAATCCGTTGCACATATATAAAATAGGCAGTGACTGCCTAGGAAGGAGTTCTGCAGAAAGGGATCTGGGTGTCATAGTGGACCACAAGCAAAATATGAGTCAACTGTAATGCTGTCACAAAAAAGCAAGCATCATTCTGGGATGTATTAACAGAAGTATTGTAAGTAAGACATGAGAAGTAATTCTTCTGCTCTACTTGGCCCTGATTAGACCTCAACTGGAGTACTGTGTCCAGTTCTGAGTGCCTTATTTCAGGAAGGATGTGGAAAAACTGGCGAAAGTCCAGAGAAGAGCAACACAAATTATTAGAGGTCTGAAACACTTGACTTATGAGGAAAGATTGAAAGAGCTGAGGTTTTTTTAGCCTAGAAAAGAGGAGACTGAGAGGGGACATGATAACAGTTTTCAAGTATCTAAGAGGTTGTCATGAGGAGGAGGGAGAAAAACTGTTCTCCTTAACTGCTGGTGATAGGACAAGAAGCAATGGACTTAAATTACGGCAAGGGATGTTTAGGCTGGACATTAGGAAAAAGTTCCTAACTGTCAGGGTGATTAATTACTGGAATAAGTTGCCTAGGCAGGTTTTGTAATGTCCATCACAGGAAGGGTATGTCTACACTGAAAAGGTTTTTCAAAATGAGGAAGCTTATTCTGAAAAAACTTTTTCGTGTCCATACAGGCATTTACTTATTTTGAAATAAGCACTTTGGTATTTTGAAAAAACAAAGCACTTTTTCAAAATCACTAAACATGCTTTTCTTTCAAAAGAGCAAATCTTTTGAAATAGTTATTTCAAAAAAAAGCCATTCCAGGCCATGTAATTGGCTTTTCTCCAAATAATTATCAGGGATTGTCCAGGGAAAGGCTCCATTCTGCTGGGGGAAGGATATCCCCAGCAGGGCAAGATTCCCCTCCGGAGAGATGCTCCCGGGGGCTGTGTTCCCCATGGGATACAGAGTCCTCCAGTACGGCTGCACTCCCTGGCAGGTCATCCAGGAATCCCAGCAGGGTTGCGCTACCTGCAGGGGCAGCCAGAAACCCCAGCGGGGCTGCGTTCCCCCCTGGCAGCCAGGGAATGGTGGGTGCCGCTCCCACCCGACTCTAGGGCATGCTGATCTGTCCCCAGCCCCCCCCCCCCCCGTTCAGGCGGGGGGGGGCTAGGGGGGGGCTAAGAGCCTGCTGGGGAGCACAGCCCCGCTGGGGTTCCCTGGCTGCCCCCCACAGGGAGCGCAATCCCACGGGGGTTCCTGGATGCCCTGGCAGGGGCATCTCTCTCCAGGAGAGGAAACCTGTCGGGGGGGGGATCCATTTTGAATTAAAGAGTCTAATGTAGACTTTCTAACTCGAAATGCTAATTCCTACTTTATTTCAAGTGAAGACTCACTTTTTCAAAATTATTATTTATTATTATTATAATAGGTATTTTGAAATAACTTTGCTACTGTAGACATAGCTAAAGTGTTGAAGAGGAGGTTAGACAAGCACCTGTCAGGGATAGTTTAAGAGGGTACTTGGTCCTGTCATGAGTGCAAGTGTACAGGAGTGTACTTCATGACCTTTCATGATCCTTTCCAGTTTCTATGATTTCATGAAGAGATAGAGACTCTACCATTCCCCTTGGTGGTTTGTGGCAGTGGTTAATCACCCTCACTAGTTAAAAATTGTGCTTTATTTCAGGTCTCAATTTGTCTAGCTTCAGCTTCCAGACACTGGCTCTTCTTATACCTTTCTTGGCTATTTCAGTACAGGTGTCACTACATGCTTTTGCCTTGTTACTTTGTGAGGCCAGTCTACAGCCAAATCCAGTATAGTTCAACTAGAACAACTAAACCTAGCCAGAAGTATTTAATAAAGTATTTAAAATCAATACACAATAATAAATGAAGAAAAATGGAATGGGACTGAAAATAGCAATGTAGGTAATGGTATGAAGAACTAAAGGTTCATTGACTAAAAAGATTTTAAACAGATAAAATGTGGATAGAAGAATAAGGGAGAGTCAGAATAGTAGAATCAATGGAATGAGAATCTGTGTTGACTGCTTGTCACTGAAAATAGCTCTCACGTCACCTGTGGAATATAAAGCAATTTTTCATAGGTTTTCTTTAAACTGCTTACTTCTTTCATACTTAGGAGTTTAAGTAGTCCCTTGTCACCTTTGCTCCATTTTCCAAAAGCTCAAAGTACAAAGCCATGAAAGGAAATGATGATATATCCAGAGATCTTTTTGATCTCCTTCTCTTCTACCATCTTCCCATGGGCTGCTACACTATTGGGCTATGTCTACACACACATTGTTATTTTGAAATAAGGATTTTGAAATGAGTTATTTTGAAATAAAGTCCTTATTTCGAAATAAGTTAATTCGAATTAAGGGAAAGCCTGCTATTGAAACGGCTGTTATTTCAAAATGGTTATTTGGACATGTTGTTTCGAAACAATGGTGTTGTTTCGAAACAACGGTGTTATTTCGAAACAACATGTCCAAATGGCCTTGTTTCGAAATAACCATTTCAAAATAATGGCCGTTTCGAAACAATCGGGGTTTAACCTGTTTCAAAACGGCAGTTCTTATTTCGAAAGGATGGGATCTGTCCTTTCGAAATAAGAAAACATCATGTGGACCAAATATCTTTTATTTTGAAATAACCAGTGTTATTTCAAAATAAAAGTGCTGTGTAGACATACCCCTGAAATTATCCTCCCAATAGACTGTAATATCAACCACAACAGCTTCACAGACTCCTACAAATACTATAGCAATGCTGTTATAGCCATGTTGGTCTCAGGGTATTGGTGAGACAGCTGGGTAAGGTAATATCTTTTATTGCACCAACTTTTGCTGGATAAAGGAGAGAGACCAGCTCAAAAGCTTGTCTGCCACCTGTCATTGGAAGCCAAATGTTTTCTACACTTTTGAATTAACCTATTAGGAATTATACCAAGAATTTGGTAACTGAGAGGCCACCATTCTTATTTCTTGAATAAAACAGCCTAGCAGGCTGTTTAGCAGGCCCACTCAACAATAAATGATAAAATAACTTGCTTGAAATACAAATTTTAAAATTAATCATTTTCAGCTAGTTTAATGGATACCCTATAAAAATTGTTACAGCCATGTACCAGTTTAATTTCAAATGATGCACCAGCAGTCCAAGGTCACCTTGGCATCCAAATATTTTTCAGATTGTGCTGGCTATATATATTCTATCACTCCACAATCTAATCTCTATCAGGTTTTACATCTGAATATAATGTGGAATCTCTTGGTCTTGGTATTAATTTTCAGACTACTATAGGTACGGCATTGTTTTTAGATTTCTAAATTTTCCCTCATGTCCCTATAGGATCCACTCACCAGAACCACATCATCAGTAAATGCCAAAGTAATGATTTTTGAATCACTGAACATAAAACCACATCCTTCAGACTTTAACTTTGTAAAAGGGTATTCAAATCAATATGAAATAATAATGTTGCTAAGGGATCTCCTTGTTTCACCCAAGTAGGATAGATTCAGAGCATTCCTCAGCTACATACATTTTTATAGAGCAATTAATACAGAGATCTTTAATAATTTCTGTAAACTTGCACTAATGCTGAATTTCTCAAAACTATAAATAGCATATCCATGTCCCTGATCTATGGGCTTTGGCCAAATTGACAAAAACTATATCAATTCAATCCGCTCTCTGTTTAGTTCCCCAGTTAAATTATTTAAAATACATGGTTTCCTCATAGCCCAGAAGTGAAATGAAGTTTTCTCGTCTATTATATATTTAATTGCAAAAGTTAGCAGGATCACTAAAGATTAGAATGTATTCTGAGCCAAACTAATTCAGTAGTTATTGGTTTCTATAAAGAGAGATGAGCAAACTCATTAGGGATTAAAATTGTCTCATTTTTTCTTCACATAGTCTGGAATTTGTACAGTTTAACCCCTCCCCCATATTATAAATTGTTGTAATGATGGCACAATTTAAATTAAAAATATGCCAAATATCATTATCTGTAAATTGACCAGGGGTGCTAGTTTCACGGATGACTTCTAATGCCTCTTGAACCACATCAGCTGATATTGGCCTCATGAGGAATCTGAAGTGTGCCTGCTCTGCTAGGCCCACTCCGCCATACCACCAACTCCAGACTTGTCCAAAATTTCTAATGTTGCTTAACCTCATTAATAGAAATACAGCATTGAGCTTTATCTGACTCATGCATAACAACATGAGCTAATCTCTGTCAGGACTGAGCCATGGGTGACCTATATGTACTGGTCAATTACTAAATTACAGCCAGGAGATCAGTAGTAGGGTTGGGGTCAAGCCAGGGTATAGCAGGAAGTTGGCATCAGGCATCAAATTGCAGGAAAACAGAAGAGTCAGAATTGAGCCAGGTCAGGATGTTAGGGACAGGTACCAAGTTAAAGGTGGCAAGAAAATAGCAGAGATGGAATCGAGTCAAATTAATATCAGGACATGAGACTCATACATCAAGTTACAGACAGCAGAATTAGGGACAAACCAGAAGCCAAGATCTAGGATCTACAATAAAGTGAGGTTTGGAGCAGAAGCAAGCAGACAGCCTACGTTATTGCTCAGACAGCTCCCCAACAAGGTTATTCTTAAGCACTTGAACCACACTCATAATGCTTCTTTAACCCTTTTCTGTAGCTGAATCCCTCCTCTTATCTGCTATTTTGGTTTTGTTTTGTTTTGGGGTCTTCAATTTGCTTTCAATATATCAGCTAATATTCCTCATACTAGCATATTTTACGTTTGGATTAAAATTGCAATTGCTTCCTGTGATCATACCTAAGAATGAGGATGGCGTATTTAGCTTTAGCTTCTTTCCTCACTTCATTCCTAGCTTCAAGATGTTTAAATTGGGACTGTTGACTTAATCCAGATCAAATATGGAACGCAAGACCACACAGGGAGCAGGTAAAACCTTTCTCTAGGCTGAATGTCTCCTTAGACAATCATCTGGGGAATGGCATGTATATACTGTAGAAATGGGAACATTTGATGCATTTGCTACATACAACCCTTATGGCTATACTTGTGTGTACCGTATTCAGAGTCTTTGCTCCAGTTATCCAAAGTTGCCAGCACCTGAGAGCCAGGTGGATAATTATAACATTCTGAGTGGTATTCAAAATAAAACACCTCATCCTTTTACAAACTGTTATTATGTGTATTTTCCTCGGGATTAACTAGGGAAATGTAAAGTTATTTGTATAACCACTTTCAAGCAAATATGGATCATTTAACATATTTAATTTCTAGTAATAAAAGCTAGAGTTAGAGGCATCCCATTCCAACTCTTAAAAAACCCATTTTTAAAAAACTAGTGGTAAAATGGTTGATAAAATATGACTTACCTCACCATTGTCAACAGAGTTTTGATCCTCTTCTCCTTAGAGGAGACTGTATTCTTCCTTGTCATTGACATTCCACTCAAGGATAAGGTTGTGACACTAGGAAGACCAGGTGCCAGGTCATGCCAGAGGTCTAGACCAGTTGACATGTGTATAGATCAAAGTGATTGTTAAATGTATATTTGGTGTTTAAGCTTCATGAAAACTAGTAGGATGCTACTTGTATTGTTTTACCTTATCTGTACCCTGAGTAAAACCTCCTGCAATCATACTTTCCTAGTTGTCACCTACCACTGCACACTGGAACCCATACAGGTTATCAGCAAACTACTACAACACATGCTTGATGGGGACCCCAAGCTGAAAGAAATCTTTCCTACCCCCCCCCCCACTTTTCTATCCTTCAAACAACCACCCAACCTCTCCAGGCTCATCAGAAGCAAGCTCTCCACAAACCAGAACACACCAACTCAAAGCAGCACCAGATCTCACCAGAACAACAGATGCAAAGACTGCAAATAGTAGGTTTGCGTTGAGTCATGTCAGAATACTTCTGTGTTCCACACCCACAACAGTGCACCTTTCAAGATCCATAGGCCGTACACATGCCTATCACAACATATCATACCCTGTACTATGTGCTCCAGTAACAACTGTATAAGTGAAATCAAACTATCCCTACACTTTCAAATGAATTCAAACAGGAAAATGATAAAAGACAAAACATATTTACTGTGGACCAAGACTTTTCACAAAGAGATCACTCTACATCTGATCTATTAGTCCTCAGCCTCAACAGGAACCTGAACAATACTTGCAAAAGATGAGCCTGTGAATTCATAATTTTACTAGACACTAATAAATTAGGGTCTTAATAAAGATACTGGATTTATAGCTAATTGATACAATTTGTGACCTACTATATAACCAGGGCTGGATCAAGGCCTAGAGGGCTCCAGGGCTGCCCTCTCTCGCGCAGCTGTGGTGTGGGGTGCGTGGCCCCACTGGCACTGCGGGGCTAGCTCAGGGGCTCCTGGGCTATCCCTGACTGGTGTTGCAGGGGGAGGCTCCGGGATCTGGTGCTGCTGCAGGGGAGGGCTCACAGGCTGAAGCTGCTGTGGGTGGTGTGGGGGAGCTCTAGGATGCTCCTGCCCCACCACTGGTCTGACTGGTCTGGAACAGATCAGTCAGTCCAGGGACAGGGCAAGCAACCCAATTGTGTACAGTGGCAGCGTGCCACTGAGGACAGCCAAGGCTGGATTTTTGATGAGGCTGCAGGGGGCTTCCCCTTTAAGCAGGGCCCAGGGCTGCAGCCCCTAAAGGCCCTGCCTCAATACAGCTCTGACCATATCACCCCTTTTTATCCTGTGACTACAGAGGTTTTTAAGGAGCCACTTCATCTTGAATGATCCCTTAGAACAGCAGTTCTCAACTGCTATGTCACGACACATTACTGGGTTGCCACACAGTGGTAAGTTGTTGCAAAGACAAACAATTGCCCACCAGAGATGGAGCATGGCAGCAACATCCTGGTAGGGGGTCTAGATTCAGCAGTGGGAGAGGTGGGCCACTGGTGTGTTGTGTAAAGTTGAGTGTATCACCAAAAGTGCCATGATCCACAAAACGTTCAGGACTGCCGCCTTAGAATATATGCAACTGCTTATGTTAAACTATCCATTTGATCTTGTATCTGGCTGTGACACTCTTAGGCTAGTTTACTCTAGAGAGTTTTACCTACAAAAGTCGCCTTTCACTGACAAAACAATGTAGATGTATAGACTAAAATAAATAAATATTTATAGACTGAAATAAACAATGTATTTATTTAAATTATATTATTTTCATATTCTATTTCACTTTTATATAATATCTTGTTTTATTTTTATTTTATTTAGAATATTTATTTATTTTAATATTTTCATATTCAAAATACATTTATATTAAATAAATAAATAAATAATGGTGTACGGACTAAAAATAAACAGTTAAATTAATTGCTATTTCAGAGCAGTGATTAAACTCTCTAGTCATTGCTACCTTAGGAAAAGAATAATAATAATTTTTTATAAAGGTCATGCACTTCGGGACAAATAACAAGAATTCTTCTTATAAGTTGGGAATGCATCAGCTGCAAGTGACAGGGGAGGAGAAGGACCTGGGCATACTGGTTGATCACAGGATGACAATGAGTAGCCAGTGCGATGTGGCAGTGAAAAAAGCTAATGCGGTCCTGGGGTGCATTAGAAGGGTTATTTCAGTAGAGATAGGGAGGTGTTAGTACCATTATACAAGGTGCTGGTGTGACCTCACTTGGAGTACTGTGTACAGTTCTGGTCACCCACGTTTAAGAAAGATGAAGTCAAATTGGAACAAGTGCAAAGAAGGGCTACAAGGATGATTCGTGGAAAATCTTCCCTATGAGAGATGACTTAAAGAGCTTAGTTTGTTTAGTCTTCTCAAAAGAAGGCTGAGAGGAGATATGATGGCTCTTTATAAATACATTAGAGGGATAAATACAAAGGAGGGAGAGGAATTATTTGAATACAGTGCCAATGTGGACACAAGAACAAATGGATACAAACTGTCCTTCAGAAAATTTAGGCTTGAAATTAGACACAGATTCCTAACCATCAGAGGAGTAAAGTTCTGGAATAGTCTACCAAGGGAAGTGGTGGGGGCAAAAACCTTAGGTGCCTTCAGAACTGAGCTTGATAAGTTTATGGAGGGAATGATGTGATGGACAGTGTAGCTTGGCCATTGTCCCTTTTACTACTGGTGATGGGTATGATAGTGACCTGGGAAGGGGTATTAGATGGAGTGGGTTCTGAGTTATTACAGAGAAGTTCTTCTTGACTGGCTGTTGTGGACTTGCCCTCATGCTCAGGGTTTAACTGATCGCCATATTTGGGGTCGGGAAGGAATTTTGGCAGATTGGCTTGGGTGCTGGGGGTTTTTTGCCTTCCTCTGTAGCATTGGGCATGGCTCACTTGCTGGTTGATTCTCTGTATTAAAGTCTTTAAATCGATTTGAGGACTTTAATAGCTCAGTTACAGGTTTGAGGTTCATTGTAGGAGTGGGTCGGTGAGGTTTTGTGGCCTGCACTGTGCAGGAGGTCAGATTAGATGATCATATTGGTCCATTCTGCCCTTAGAGTCTATGAGTCTATAAAAAACAAAACAGGCAGAAAAATGCACAAAACACATAAGCAGAAAGAAAAAGTAGCTCCCAGAAAGAGAAGGTGTTCAATTTCTTAATCTTGAAATATTATTCAAGGCTAACCCTAGTGTCTCCCATGTAGTAGCCACTGCAAGGCCAAACCAAAAGGAATAGATCTAAATCAGTGGGGAGAATTCCTAAGCAAATAAAATGTAGCTTAATCTCTGAATTTTACAGAGAATTTATCTTGATAGTCGATCTTGATTTCCTTGCTTGCTGTCCAGAAGAGTCATCACCCATATTTTGGACTTAAAATAGGGGAAATGATTCTCCTATACTTACACTTGTGTAAAATAGGAGTAATTATATTAAAGTCAGGAGAAGACTCAAGCCCAATATCATTGTAACTGTAAGCAAAGCATGATGGCTGCATTAAGGCTTAGAGGAGTAGTTCTTAATCACTGTGTTGGGACACATTACTGTGTCAGCACACAGTGGTAAATGTGTCGTGGAAAGCTGGGAAGATGGCTGGATTTGGCCTGGGTGGGTGGATGGTGTGTCCTGTAGCATCACAATATGCTGCCAAGCGTGTCACAACCCACAAAAAGTTGAGAACCACTGGCTTAGAGCCTTTACGGCAGGGGTCTCAAACTCAAATCACTGTGAGGACCTCATGAGGACTAGTTGAGGGCCGCATAAGACTAGTACATCAGCCTGAGGGCTGCACCACTGAAACCTTTTCATACAATGCTATTGCAAATATTGGTAACAATAGTTTTGTTGCGGGCTGCAGGAAATAGCTTTAGGGCCACATGCAGCTCACAGGCCACATGTTTGTACCCCTGCCTTATGGTCTGCTTGACAGTTGGAAAGCTGGTACTTTATGTTTCTAAACCGTAGACTCTTTTAGACAGGGACTTTCATTAATTATATGTTTGCACAGTGTTCGTAAACAGTGGGTTCCTGAATTAGTTGAAGTCATTACACACTATTCGAATATGAATAATAAATAACAGTAAAAATAATAGTGTATGTGGAAAAGAAAGGTCGATTGATTTTAGATCATGTTTCTAACATTAGGATTAGAATTCAGGACTCAGATTCTCTGTCTGATGCAATTGCTCTTTTCATTGTTATCTTAGACATTTAACTTAATAATGCCTCACTTCCCTTAACTGTGAAATGGAGACAGTAACTTTTGTGAGCTGTGAGCCATTAACATTTTTAGGCAGTGTGAGGGTGTTAAATGAAAAGAGCTAAAGAAGTAAAAATTAAGATTGTGAAGTGGGCATCTGACATAATGTGAAATGACAAGACTGATAAAATCCAGGAAGCTTGGCCAGGGGCATAGCCATTAGTGGGTCAAGGCCCATCCATTTGGCCCACTTACCTTAGCTCCCGGCTGCAGCATAAACTTTGTTGCCACAGCTGTGGGGCAACCCAGCAACCAGTAGCCATGAGCGGGTCAGAAGCACCAGTGCCAACACCTCTGCTGTGCTGTGCTCTGCTTGCGGCTGCAGGGCCCTGCAGCTGTGAGTCGAGCTGAGGCACTGGTGCCTCTGCCCCACTCACAGCCGTGACCACCAGATACTGGCGAGTTCTGGACATATGACTGGAAGCTGCCCTGCACATGCAGGGACCCAGCCAGAAAACAGAGGTGCCTACGTGTCTGAGCTCGACTTCTCTGATTTGGACATATCCAGAGAATGAATGAGGAGGGCCTGATGAAGATAGCATGTCAGGAGAAGGAGGTAGGCAAAAGACTCTGGGGAAAGCTAAGGAAGTGGTGGAAGGACTACATGATGGAAGATGATAAGCAAGTTGACCTTCATGCTGTCTCACACAGACAATGATGGTGAATGTTTGCCTGAGGACCCATCCCCAGTTGATGGAATAAGGAAAAGAAGAAATCTACCATTAGCATGGGTTATGTTATATCTAGGCATTATAAGTAAAGCTGTGTGGAGGACAGAAATTCCATTTCATAGATGATTTTGAGATTTCAAAGCTTGTCTCTGTTTCAAATCAGAAAAAAAGATCAACCTTTCCAAATTCACCACAAAAGAACATTCTTTTTTTGGCTTAACTGAAATATTTTATTATGATTTAGATACTTTTATTTCATATGTTACTATAAAATATAACACAACATTTTTAAAAAATGAAACAAAATATCATTTCAAAATGAAAAATCAGAACATTTCATTCCAAACACGTCAAAATCTTTTTTCAAAAGTTTTCTCCAAAATATTGTTTGTATAATCGGCACAATTTTGTAGTGTTTCAATTTTGGCAGGATTGCATTTTCCAAAAGGAAAACTTAGGTTTTTCAAACCAGCTCTAATTATAAGTGAATTTCCTCCAGCTCCGGTACTACTGGCAGAAGGTGAGATTGCCTAAGAAATCACAGATATAGAAGGGACGGCAAATATACGAGCCCCAGGTTGTCTTGCATTCCTATTGCTCAAGTCTGGTCACACTATTTCAGACAAAATGTCAACTTCAAGTTCAGATCCTCAGATTGTTTAGTTCCATAGAAATCACAGGATCTATGCCAGTTTGCACATGATTTGTCCCTAAACTATTGCTACAGTCAGAGTTCTGTCCACTTAATGTAATCTTTCATCAAGATCAGTAAGTTTTCCATGGACTAATGAAAACCCTGTAAATGAGGAGAATGCATCTGAAGAGCCAGATATTGATAAAAGTATTTATTTAAGGAGGATGGATATATATGATTTGTTTTGAGGCTCTGCAGTTTGTCATGCCAGGCAGCAGATCTTGTTATGCATATAAAAATTCCATTATAGTTTATCAGGAAAAACTCTGTAAGTAGGATATTTAATAACTTCAGTGACTAAATTAATGGGTCCCTAATCACAGACACAGGGAAAATATTTAGGAGCAGAAGAGCAGAAACATTTACCTTAGCAACTAATGATAGATGTGCTACGTACCTTGGAAACTTATGTTCATTTGACTTCCTTCCATTTTTCCATTCTTCCTGTTACAGCTTTGCTTACTTGTTTCATCTTTCTTCTCTCAACCTAAATATATAAACCAATTAAATTTTCTTCAGAGTAATGCAAATAGTTAAATACAGATGATACTGTGTACCATGTCATGCAAAAGCAATAGAAAAACGCTACCATTATATTTCTTACTGCGTTGTTAATGGACAAGTAGCTGTGAGCTGGGATAGACTTAGTGGTGGTAACATATGCTGAACCCTACAGTCCATAGTTATGGCCCCATGTTCCCCTTTGTTCCCTCATATTGAGAGGTGTCTGTTTCTGAGGAGAAAGGAGGTTAGCTATTAACCTTTGCAGAAAGTTCCCAGCCTCTACCAACCCTAAAGAAGCTCCTCTCAGGGGTTAAAGTAAGGGGGAATGCACCAGAATGCCATTCTGGGGCCCTCAAATTTTAGGGGTCACTGTTCCGGGGCCCCTAAGAATAGACTAATGGGGCATTCTGTTGTATTCCTCCTTACTACTAGTATTCTCTACAGGCTGGGTGGGGCCACAGCCCCCCTCACTCACTGTGCAGGGAGTACTGCCACAGCCCCTACCCAGCTGAAGCCTGCACTTGCATGAAGGGGGCCCGGACAATACGGGAAGGGGGCCTGGAGATTAGGAGAGTTCCAGGACCCGTCAAATTATACTTTAACTACTGGTTCCTCTGCAGGGTGTCTGCTGGATTCCTGCTCCCAAAAGCGGAAGGAAGCTGCAACAGTGGGTACGTCCATCATCTTCAGATCTAAACAGTCAACCAAAACCAAATAAGTCTGGAAGAGACAGGGACTCTTGTAAAGGTTGCACACTTACTTTCTGGAGAAGATTTTTATGTACATCAACAATGATCATACAAGCGAAACAAGGCCTGATTGTACAGGGCCTTTCTACACAGGTAAGTTTTGCCATTTATAACAATACAGGGTGTGGCCACTCTTCTTCCAATATGAAAGGAGCATTTTTTGATTAAACTTAAAGCCCTTCCTTCAAAAGAGCTACACTAGGGATGAATGGAATGGTTTCAATAACAGTTTGATGATTTGGGGGATTAACACCAAGGTTTACAGTTCCATTTCCAGTAGCCCATTTCTGCACTGATCTCCCACTCTGGCAAGAGAAACGAAGGAGGCAATTCATGATGACTCAACCATACCCCTGGCAGGTTGGGGCCTTACAAAGCGTCAGACCAGCTCTGTCAGCTACTAGTACTGTTGCCCACAAAATGATGAAAATAATATCATATTTCTTCCTTTTACACTCTTTCTCTCATTCACCAAGACCACATCAGTTCCCACATTCACATTTTCTTGTGTCATCAAAGAAGAAAACTGTTGGCTTTTCTAATATCTGTTCAAGTTTGGTTATTACTTAACTATGACTTGTCTGATGAAGTCTGTTTAATGAATTGTACTGACTGGCAGGCTGAAAATTCCTATGAGATCATTTAAATTAGAAGGAGAATAAATTAGAAGATGAATTTAGGCACACACATTTTCTTTCCCTGCAGCTTCAGCTTGATCTCTGCTAGATGTTCATTCCAGTAAGTGCTCAGATCTGCATTCCAGCGAGTCCTCCTGGGGTTTGGATCATTGACTCACATCCACTTGCTGATGTATCAATGGTTGGTGAAGGACGCCAGTTAGAGTATTTGGAAAATTGCTTGTGGTTTGAGTTTTACAACAAATGGCAATGGATTTCAGCTCACTATGCCAACTTTATGTCCCAGTTAGTAGTTCCTGACATCAGTTAATAGTTTTCATCTGATTCTTAACTATTGTGGTTTTCTTTCATATACTCATTTGTCAGACCCTGAATCCATATTGTTCTGTAACAAAGATGAATTGGGTAGGCACATTGTTAGTGTAGGAGACAGTTTAACAAATACGCCCAATAGCATGTGGCGTGACATTAGATGAGGTAGGTTCTGTGTTACTACAGAGAATTCTTTACAGGTGTCTGGCTTGGTGAGTCTTGCCTACTTGCTCTGGGTTTAATGGATCATCATATTTGGTGTCAGGAAGGAATTCTCCCCCAGAGCAGATTGTCGGGGGGGAGGGGCTCCCTTTCCTCTGGAGCATGGAGCACAGGTCATTTGCTGGTGGATCTCTGTAACGTCAAATCTTTATTGGAGGACTTTAGTACCTCAGTGTTTATTCAGTGTTTCTTCAGTCATCTCCTTGGCACAGTCATTCTTCCCTCAGAAAGTCCTATATGGATGTGTGTCTGGGAAGGAGAGGAGCATCATACCCTCCCACCTTGAGATGATCCACCAAAAATTTGTGTAGGTCCAAAGCACTGTACTATTGCGGGGTGGGGGGAGTCTCATGAGTAGCAGTGGACTGGGGAAGACTCAGTAACACATCTGCATTTCAGCTGTGTTGCCTGGAAGGTTAGGGGTCTATTACAGGAGTGGGTGGGCGAGGTCCCATGCCCTGGCTGGAGGCAGGGCTGGTCCTACCACAGAAGCAAGCTAGGTGGTTACTTAGGGCACCAAACATTAAGGGGCATCAAGGGGTGCCAGGCTGGGGCCAGTGAGACTATTTTAAATTTCCCGCCCCACTGCATACAGGCATGTAGCCCAGGGCAAAGCAAGGAGGGAAATACAGGAGACCAGCTGTTTTAGCTGACTCTGTTCCCCGCTCTAGCAAAGTTAAGTGCCAGTGGCTGGGGAGACTAGGGACAGGTTTGGGGGAGCTAGGAATGGAAGGGAAGGTGGCCGAGGTGCCTTGGTTGGCCTGCAGCTTGGCTGGCTTGTGGTTTGACTGGCTCAGGGCCAGCTTGGGTGGGCCAGCCCACCCCCCCCCTGGGGTGGGAGGGGGTGCCAAAATCACAGTTCGCCTAGGGCACCAAGAAAACATGGGCTGGCCCTGGCAAGAGGTCAGACTAGATGATTTTATGGTTCCTTCTGACCTTATAGTCTATGAATCTATCAGTGTTAAGTAAAAGCAACATAGGGCTATAGGGGAAGGAGAATTACAGCTCCATTCCCCATCTCCCCTTACCTGCTGTTTGAGAGCTACTCCCACTTTTCTTATTCTGTGGATCTGCACCTGCAGGGTCTTTTGGATCAGTTGTCTACTTTCCATGCTGCCTGATACTATACAGCAGAGTAGATTGTGTAACACTACTCAGAGGAGATGTGGAACTCGGGTGGTGTATGGAAAACTCTCTTTGCTATAATACTTCCTAGTCATGCTTGTTTCTCATGTATAAGGATGCATCATCCCTTTGAGCCTCAAAGAGGTTCAATGTACGTTGAGGGCAGGAAGTTCTTGAACTCCTATGAAAAGATAAGGTTTAACACATAGGCCTACAGAACAGCTAAAATCAATTAGTCAGCCTGCAGCTTACTTCAAGAAGAGGAAATCACTTGGGAGTGGGGATCACAGACCAGGAAAAGTATTGCTCCAGAAACCACCTATGAAAGATGCAAGTATAATAATTGTCAGAGAGAGAAAGGAGTAAAGATTTGTTTTATTCCTTGCTCTGCCATGGACTCAAAGCCATCCCAACAGGGGGGTGGGACCCAGGGCCAATCGGCCTGTGTGGAGCTCCCCACTGCATGCCGGGGGTGGAGCAGGCTGGTCAGGGGCCAGGCTCTGCTTTTCTGCCCTGCCCCTGGGCAAGCCCTCCCTGCCACCAGGGTGGAACAGCCGGCCCAGGGGAGAAGCAAGAGAATGGAGCCCAGCTTCTGGGCTGGCCTGGCCTGCTCTGCCCCTGGCCTGGCTGTTCCTCCCTGGGGGTGGGGCAGATCAGCTGAGAGGGGAGGCCAGTTTCATGTTCCTGGCACCCCTCCTGCTTCCTCTGGCACCATGCCAAAGGCAGTGGGGAGGGGGTGGAGGACAGCACAGCCTTGGGGGCGCAGTAGTTTGGGCCCCGTGCTGCCCTGCTCATGGCAGAACAGCGCGGGGCCCATGTTACTGAGGGGCTGGGGTGATTGCCCTGCTTGTCCCCCCACCCTTAAGGATGGCCCTGGGTGGACTTCCTTTTTAACTTAGGGCTAAATATATAAAGGAACTTGGGTGTTGCAGCCCTGGCCACTCAGTGTAATACACAGCCATAGACCAGGCACCTATCTACCTATGTAATGCCTAGGGACAGATATGAGCCCACGGTGTTAGCAGAACAGCCCATCACCTTGAGATGTGCTCATTTATTAGGGTTAATGTTCCTGGGGTGGGTTCTGTAATTCTATCAATATACTGCATGTGTCATTTATGTTTCTATATGGAGCTCTGCTTCTCTCTTCTGCAAGTCCTGTCCCAATGGAGCTATCCTGCAGCATCTAGGTTTCCCAGGATAGGGTTCCTCCAGCCCCAGAATTAGATAAACACACACACACAAGGGCGGGGGGGGGCATCTGAGTGGACTGGGTTGATCAGCAGTCTGAAGCAGGGGCCTTATATGTCCCTACACTCAGCAGGCTGGGTCAACCTGCACTTTTTACTTGCCACCCTCATATGCCACAGGCACCACACTGAAATAGTGTATGTCTGAGGAGGTTGAGCTAAAGCACATCCAGGCTGATACCCTCAGATGCCCCTGGCCTCAGCAGGGTAGGTTAAGTAGCACTTCCAAGCTGCCATCCTTCATATTCCCCAAGTTCAGCATGTCCCTTTCCCCACTTTCAGGTTACAGTTTTTCTGTTAGTAACCCCTTTGATGAGCAAATGCTACAGGACTTTGGGGCATTACAAGGATCTTTGGCTTAGGTAAGAGCAATATTACTGCAGAATAAAATAGAAAAGCCAAGAACATGCAAGTGTAAACAAAGTTTGAAGAGAGTCTGGTGAGCAGCTAGAGTATAATATTTATTTTATTCCCAGGTATATAAAACTTATGACACTAGTAGTAATAGCCATATAAGACAACAAACCAAACAGTTAACAGTATTACATGGTTTCAACCATGTTACTGGGCAAATCTAGCTCAAACTTGATTATAAAAGTCAGTTTCAGAAAGCTATACCTGGAGTACAAGGTTTAAAGTAAGCCAGAACACCCCAGAATGGCATTCCAGGGCCCCCTATTTTTAGCGGAGAGCATTCCAGGGCCCCCTAACTTAGGGAAACTCACTGGAACGCTGTGTTCCAGTGCATTTCCCCAGGCTCAGCTCAAGGGGCTGCGGTCTGAAGGAAGCCTGGCCACCCCTTCCCCCTTTACCAGCACCTGTGCTGGCCCTGCCCCTTGCCACTGGGCCAGGGCAGCACACACGGCCTGGACCCAGTCTCAGGCCTGTGCCCCTCTCGCTGGCCAGCCAGCTGGTGCTGCGGCCTCCCTCTCCCCTGGCCCGGCTCTTTGGCCACCTTGGCAACACAGGTAAGGGGCCAGGGGGTGGGGGTTGGGGACAGGCAGGCAGCTGGGGGGGGGTCAGGTGGGAAGAAGGGGTGAGGATGGTGGGCTGGGGAGCTGTGGAGGGGTTCTGGGGGCTGTAGGGGGGTGGAGTGAAGATGGAGCTGGGGTGGGGGGTTATTAGGGCTGGAGTGGGGACATGGGTGCAGGGAGCTTAGGGAATGGGGATGGGGGCTGAGGAAGACATGAGAAAAGAGGGGTCTGGTGGGGGTAGGTGTTTCAGGGGCAGTAGCTGGGGTGGGGGGAAGGCATTTGTGAGGCTGTAGCTGGGGTGAGGGGCAGGCATTTGTGGGGCAGTAGCTGGAGTGGGTGGCAGGCATTTTGGGGTCAGTAGGTGGGGTGGGGGACAGGCGTTTGGGGGCAGTAGGTGGGTTTGGGGGCAGACATTTGAGGGGAAGTAGCTGGGGTGGAGGGTAGGCTTTTGAGGGTCAGTAGCTGCAGTGGGTAAAGGGATCCTAGACATATGTGAAGGGGTCCTGGGCGTGTGTGAAGGGGGCATGGAAATTTAGGAGGGTTCTGGGGCCCACCAAATTATACTTTAACCCCTGCTGGAGGAAAAAAAAGACAGAAAGGAGAAT
Source organism: Podocnemis expansa (assembly GCA_007922195.1). NCBI lineage: Eukaryota > Metazoa > Chordata > Testudines > Podocnemididae > Podocnemis > Podocnemis expansa. The sequence goes on from ML682013.1 coordinate 17,824,891, forward strand.
TAGGGTCTTACCACTTTGTGAAGCTTTGAGCCAGTCAATGTTCCCAGGTGGTTGCTGTAGCTAAGTGTGTGGAGTGCAGGAGACAAGCAGAGCCCCAAGTTTATCAGTTAGGAAAAGGTGAAGTCCTAGTGGAACTGATGCAGTTTTTGGACCTAGGCATCAGAACAGCGTTTCGAACGTGGGTTGGGATCCTTGTAGTGAAGAAACAATGGTCCAAAGGAGGACACTAGATTTGTTTATGGGTAAATGATGACTCAAATGAGTATACCAGAATTATTTTGTTTAGGCTGGACAATAGGCACTGATCATTCCTGGCTATGGTGTTCCTTTAAGGTAGTTCATAATGCAATTAGGCAGATTCAGTATTTGGATGCCAGTACAGAGTTAATAACTAGAATTGGTCTGATAATTTCTGAGCTGGATGTGTGCAGGCATGGGTTCATTAACATCTGAAGCAGCAATCTCCGATCATGCAGTGCTTCCCTGCTTCTCTGGTCCCACAGTTCAGTGCAGTCTGTGTCTTGGAACCTCTGTTCTCTGTTTTGTACGCTAAGAGAGATGTCTCTCTGTTCCACCTTTAATGCAGATGAGGCTAGGGGAGTTACCTTAATCCTGCCACCCTTGACTAGAGGGGTTTAGGTGTCTCCGACTGCCTTTTCATTGCTTTTTGTAAGTCTTCCTTTTGATCAGTTCCAGTTCAAGCAGTGGTGGGAGAGACGAGGGAAAGGATCTGGCATCTTCCCCCTGCCAGAGCCTTTCCTCACTGCAGGGAAAGCCTCAGGCAGCAGGAGTCTTTCCTTCTCCATCCACCACTAGAAACTTCCACTGCTGAGTATAGCTATGCATGGCAGTGAATGTGGACATAGCCTTCCTTTCACTGCAGTATGCAGCTATATGTCCCTATGCACTATCATGTGTAGACAGGGTCTTAGAATGGGATTCACAAGAATGGGATCCAGTGTGCCTAGAATAGAGTTGCCTAAGCTAGCCAATAGGAAATGGCAAGAAGGGTGTGGTAGAAGTGCCATCTGCTTACATGGAGTTAAGGATCTGTCTCCATATAGGATTCATGCCCTGTACTTCTTCTGGAATTAAGTTGATTTTTTGGATGAAATGTAAGAGTACCCACAGATGAAGAGGCCATTCTTCATTAGGCTGACCAGGTGTACCCGATTTCTGGTACTCTGGCCCCAGCAATAATGTGTCCCTGGAAATGTCCCCAGTTGACTTCATCATCAAACAGTGGTTTTAAAGTGAGGCAAAATTGTAATAAATAAATATAACAAAAATAATAAAATGTAACTTCTGCACTATACTTCAGATTTTATTTATGTTCAGAGACATTTCTAGGGGGAGTGGGGCCTAGGGCAAATCACACTACATAGGGCTCCCCTTTAACATTTTTATACTGGTGAACTATGGCGCTGTCAGTTTTCAATTTCACTGTTCTAGCTGAGCAGTAAGCCTGTGGGTAGAGCCCATCTCCTGGCTCCACGACTGGACAAGTCATTGGGCTTTCCACCTGGCTCTCTGGGCACTGGGATTACATCATGGGAGGGGGGCTGCCACTGGGGCAATCTACAGATGGCTGCCAGCTTGGCAGGTGGGTGGTTGCCCCCAACGTTGAGCTGAGGTGTAAGAGGCTGCCATGCCCAGCTGGGGCCCCAGGATGCAGGCAAGCCACAGGTGGCTGCTTCCTGTCTTCAAGGTGGGCTGTGGGAGGCTGTCTCCTGGCTCCCAGCTGTCACATGGGATGTGAATGACTACCACCCAGCTGCAAGCCTAGCCAGGGTGCAGGAGGCTGCTGCCTGACTTCCAGGGACTTAGGTGTATTTAAATTAGCTATAGCTACATATAAAATATGTTTATAACATCTGTTTTTACATAACACATATTTCTCAAAAGTGGTAATTACCTCCAATCCCTAAAAATATGTCACTGGGTATCATTCTGAAAATCTGGTCAGCCTACTCTTAATAACCATTAGCCCACTCACACAAGTTCACCTGGCCCCCCTGCCTGATATGAAGAAAGGATTTGAACCTGGATTTCCCCACCTCTGAAGTAAATGCCATAGCTGTTGGAACACAGAGTAAATGATTCAGCCCTCATAAACCAATTCATGTTTTATTATTTAAATAATAGGATCGCTTCATCAGGTTGAACCCGGGTCACTTATTTTCTGGGCGCTAATGTAACCATTTGGCTAAAGGACATTAAAGTCTTGTCTGGCTGTTTGGTGTTGATTAGGCATGCTCATCTCCCACAGGCAAGATGGACACAGGAACAGTTAGTTTAAGAATCGTCATGGGTCTCAGGTATGAGACCAATATCTAGGCAATAGGGTTTATTGCAGGGATAGGTACCTGGCTTAGTGTTCCTGTTGTATGGTGTATAGTTGCTGGTGAGCATTTGCTTAAGGGTGGCAGGGTAGGGCGGGGCTGTCTGTGAGTGAAGAGTGGCCTGCCACCCAGGACTTGAAAGAGTGGGGGTCATCTTGTACAATAGGCTGTAGATCCTTGATGATGTGCTGCAGAGGTCTGAAGGGGGGTTGTAAGTGATGACCAATGTTGTTTTCTTTGTCAGGCTTGTCCTATATCAGTAGACGTCTGGGGACCTGTCTGGGGTTAGATTGTTTTGCAAAAAGAATATGAAGTGAGCAACTAAGGGTGAGCAGATGTATATTACAAATTGTCATAAAGAGCCAAGAAACCAGCATTCCTCCTGCATCCATGTTATTTAATGTTTATGGCTAGTCTACATTGAAAAGTTACATCAGCATAGTTATGTCTCTCAGGGGTATGAAAATTCTGACCTACTCCCCAGTGTAGATAACACTAGGCCAATGGATGAATTCTTCCATTGACATACCTCCTCTCAGGGAAGTGGATTACCTACAGCAAAGGAAGAACCTTTCCGTCACCTCGGATAGTATCTACCCTGAAGTGTTACAGGAGTGATTGTAACTGCACCATTGTAGCATTTTAAGTGTAGACAAGCCAATAGCCAAGCGATATTATAAATTCAATTTCCCAGGCCTACCTAGAAGTAAAGCTCTGCATGTCTCTATACTTAACCATACTATAGCACCTCCTATTGGGAAGTTATTTATCAGTAAATCCCTTTTGCACATGTCTCACAGCAAAATTGTACATAAATTCTGTAATCTGTTTATCCACTTAACATTCTGTTATCCCACACAGAAGCTATCTTATTCTATGTATTGCTCAAAATCAACATTTTCTTTTATTTTACTCATTCTTAATTGGTTGGGAGTTGGAAGTTTTTCATGCCTTACCATTCAGTGGCACCAGCACATTGAGGAGCCGTAACAAGAATATTTTTCAGGCCCCATTTTCTCTTCATCCATCCCCTAAAATTACTATTGCATTTTTTTCCACAAACCAAAAAATATGCCCACACAAGACATGCTAATAATCTTGTTAAAATGTCTATGTTCAATAAGATGAATTGTTTTCTGAAAGTAATACTAAATCAGGGACCCCTGGAGCTATCTGGGACTCTGAATTATTGATTAGTCCACTCACACCTAGTGTCTCAATTTTTAATACTGTACAAAGGCTTGTGTATACCTTGTAGGCATTTTGAAGTTGGAGCACAAGTGAATCTTTTTGTGATGACAGAAAATGGCCTTAAATTTAGTTTAGCTGTATGGTATTTGGAAAGTCTGTTCTGACACCTAAACTCATTTGTCAGCCTGCATTCTTCACGTCCTGCTAAACATGTCACAGCAGTGTGCATGTTTCAACATCCTCCATGTCCGTACTTTTGTCTTGTGTTTGTAATGAGCAAATAAATTTTCCGGTTTGGTGGACTATATGCCCATCCATTGCTACACTATATGAATAAGAATTTATCCATTAAACACACTTGGCTTGCTTCTACATGCATCAAACCAGACAACCACTAGGTTCTCAAATGAACTCACATAGGAAAATGATGAAAAACAAAAACACCACAATACGTTTGGATGAATACTTTTTTTGCCAAGTGATCACTTTATAGCTGACCTATTTGTCCTCAACCTCAAAGGAAACCTTCACAACATTTTCAAAAGACAAGCCTGGAAGCTCATATTCATAACTGTGCTAGACCTAATCTTCCATGATGCTCTGATATTGACTGTGTACATGCATTCTGCATATATGCTGCATTCCTGAGTAATGCCTACTAGGTAAAACCTACATTGAAGCCAGGCAGCCTATTGTGAAAGTTCTTGGCCTGTTTAAAAACACTTAGCTTGCACAATGGACCATAGAAGAACTCTGTCCCCACCTGATGGGCCTCTCTATGAACCTTTCAGCCAGAGCATGGAAAATACCTGCCATGCAAGGATGTGTGACTTGCTCACATGACCCTCGATCTCATTCTGGGCTTGCAATTTTCTACCAATTGAGACTAAGGGCATCTGCCCACATGAGAGAAGATACATATGGCAGCTGCACCATCTCCATCTCCTGCTTCATTTTGCTGAATTGAATTCTAACCAAGAATCTTTGTACAAGGATGTATGGCCCCCCAGCTGTTTGCATAATTTCCAGAGACTTTGCAAATTGGCAATTTATTCCACCACTGCCACACACCTGATTTAGGAACTTTGCAATGACTTATGTATGAGATTCTTTGACCATTTTAATCCTCTCATTTCTTTCTGGCTAAGAATAAACCTTTAGTTATTAGATACTAAAGGAGTAACAGCACTGTGATTATCAGGCACGAGCTGTGTTATATACTGGCAGGGCTGTAGCTGATCTGTTGGGATCGGAAGGAACCTTTGTTTGATTAAATTGATTTTAAGTGTGTCGGAGTGATGAAACAGGTACTGGGATGGCTAATTAAACTGCTTTTCTGACTACTTATAAACCAGTGTCATGAGACAGAAGTTTATGCTTGTTGCTGGATGGGTATACCTTATAGAAGAATAACCATCAGCCTGGAGTGGGTCTGCCTCATTTCTCAAGAGCAGGGCCGGCGCTACATGGTAAGCAGCCCCTGCGTTGCAGTGGGGCACCAGCATTTGAGGGGCGCCAAAAGGGGACAGCGCCATTGCACTCCCCTGATGACGTCACTCGTATGCGTTGGCATCGCTCTGCTGCGGCGGGGGGGCACAATCCCCAGCACCATTCCTGCTCAACAGTTTGTCCTGAATCTGGTATCCTTAGCTGTGACCCAAAGAGGGATGAAGATATGTGATTGTTGGGTCTACTGTTTTCAGGGCCAGGTCATAGCCTTCAGTAATCAGCAAGTGTCCTATGCATGGTTCTACAATAAAATGACATTTCATTTGGCCTTTATTTAAATTTAGATTTACTTCTCTGACTCTTAATAGGAAACAGATGAAGTTGTGGTCATAATCTGCCACAAGTTCTGACATATTGTCTCTCTGTCCTTACATCAGAGTGTCATCAGTTATTATTCTTATTATCTGTGTCACTGATTTCTCTGAGTCCTCTTAAATCATCTTTCTGGAAGCATTAAAATTGTTGACCCTTTTCAAAATGAACAGCTAGTCAAAGTACAGGGCCCTTGGGATGTTCTAGCTGAAGGCAGACATTGAGGAAATCTGGTATATTCTTTAATATAATCTTACTTATTTAGAAGTATGGCTGTCAATTAATCATCATTAACTCAAGCGATTAATACAAAACAAATTAGCTATTTTATTTTAAAAAATCATGATTTATCATGGTTTTAATCACACTGTTAAAAATTAACAGAATATTGATTTAAATTTCTAGGAGTATTTTTGGATGATTTTTTACATTTGTAAGTATATTGATTTCAATTACAGTACAGAATACAATGTGTACAGTGTTCACTTTATAGTATTTTTGTAAAAAATATCTGCAGCATACAAATGAGAAAAGAAGTAGTGTTTTTCAATTCACCTCATACAAGTATTATGCTGCAGTCTCTTTATCATGACTGTGCAATTTACAGAGAATTGTTTTTTTACATAACTGTGCTCAAAAACAAAACAATGTAAAACTTTAGAGCATATAAAGCCAATCAGTCCTACTTCTTGTTCATCCAATAACTAGGATAAACAAGTTTGTTTACATTTATGGTAGGTACTGTTGCCCACTTTTTATTTACAGTATTACCCAAAAGTGAGAACAGTGACATAGCATAGTTCTAGCCAGCATTGTAAGATTTTTACATGCCAGATGTGCTAAGCATTTGTATTCCCGTTCATGCTTTGACTTGTAGATTGCATTATCTTTTGTTTATCTTTTAACTGTCAAAATATTTGTAATAAAAATTGTTATAAGTGAGAACTGTACACTTTGTATTCTGTGTTTGTAACTGAAATCAATATATCTGAAAATGTAGAAAGACATTCAAAATATGCATACTAAATTTAAATTGGTATTGTATTTTTTAATGTTTAACAGTTCAGTTAAAGCTATGATTAATTGAGATTGTTATTTTTAATCTCATGATTACTTGTGATTTTTTTAAAAATTGTATTACAGCCCTATTTATAAGAAGTGTACAAAGTCCAGCTTCTTTGAAGGTGAAAGGAACCAAGAATAAAAAGAACATTGCTTAGCTTATGGGCCCAAGCCCCATTAACTAACAAATCACAAAACTCTTTCTGTGGTCACTCACTGGGCCTGCCTCCTGCTTGGATTTTTGCTTCTGGTTCTCTCTCCTTTTTCACAGTTACACAGTCTACTCAGCATAACCCCTCCACTCAATCTAAAACTCCTGGATAGTTTCAAACCCCTTTTAGTTGAGATGTGATTTTTGTGATGACCTTATCCAGGCAGTTATGTTAGTTGAAGGGTGTGAATGTACCTCTCAATCTCAGTGAGGTTTGTGACCCAGTCAGTCTCCACTACCTTTCAGCACAATGTTCTTCTACTACCAGTTCAATCCCAAATGGCATTCAGCCATCTACGTCAACCTACTGTGTCCTAAATATGGTCAGGTAGCTGCTTGCCATATCCAGTAGCTCTTTCCAATATCTGTCTTAGGCACAAGATACTGAGAATATTTTTTACTTAAACCAAGTTAAGTAATTGTTAAGTCATAGGCATTTGGTGATGTGAGGCTTTTTGTTTGTTTGTGTTTGTTTGCTTGTTTATTTTTGTTAATACTTGTATAAGTTGCTTGGGTTTATGCACATGTGCAGCTTGCTCACTTCTCAATTGCTGCTCTTCTATTTATCTAACTCAGGGGTTTCAAACTTATCACCACAAGGGCTGCATGAGGACTAGTACATTAGCCCAAGGACAGCACCACTGAAATCTTTCCATACAAAGATATTGCAAATATTGATAACGATCATGTCATTGCAGGCCACAGGAAATAGCTTTAGGGGCTGCATGCGGCCCACAGGCCGCGTGTTTGAGACCCCTGATCCAACTCATGGGTTCTTTGACTTAGTTCATTATGTCTTTTCTTTTTCTCATTTGCATTATTTCTCCACTTACTTTTTTCTCTTTGTGCACTAAGTGCTCTCTACGAGGCAGGTGTTTCCCTAGCATACCTGGAAAATAGCCCAGTCATCCAGAAATACTGTGCTAATCTTTAGCTTCTTATAGAAGTTCCATGGTACATTGTCTGTGCCAGATATTTTTTTTTATTCTGTTTGTGTGTCTATTGTATGAATCATTTGTCACAGATTTAGCGTGACTAGGTTCATGAATTCACTTGTATAGCTGAAACCAATGACTTCTATGTTGTCAGTACTGTATGAATTTTAGCATGTATCTCAAGAGTGGCCAAACAGTTGCTCTTTTACAGTTAAAATGCAGCTCACTGCCAGGATTATTGTTGTCTTTTTTATTTTTAAATGACTTGTCCAATTACCTTGATTTCTGAGTTGTGATACCTGCCTCAGGTACCAGTCCTCTTTTAATGCCATATTCTGTGTGTGAGCACAGAGAGACAGAAGACAGTGTAACACTCAGGATTTACTCCTTCCTTCACATATTATAGAATCATAGGGTTGGAAGGGACCCCACAAGGTCATCTAGTTCAAACCCCTGCCAAAAAAGCAGGACCACTCCCACTAAATTATCCCAGCCAGCGTTTTGTCCAGCTGGGCCTTAAACACCTCCAAAGGCAGAGATTCCACCACCTCCCTAGGCAGCTTATTCCAATGCTTCACTACTCGCCTAGTAAGAAAGTTTTTCCTAATATCCAGCCTGGACCTCCCCAGCTGTAACTTGAAACCATTGCTCCTCATTCTGTTCTCTGTTACTACTGAGAATAGTTGAGCTCCATCCTCCTTGGAGCAACCCTTCAAGTAGTTGAAGGTTGCTATCAAATCCCTCCTCAGTCTTCTCTTCTGCAGGCTAAATAAGCCTAGTTCCTTCAGTCTTTCTTCATAGGGCTTTCTTCATTGTGCTCCAGCCCTTTGATCATTTTTGTTGCCCTCTGCTGGACTCCCTCTTAATTTGTCCATGTCCTTTTTATAGTGGGGAGTGAGCAGTACCGTTGGCCATTATCTTTGAAAACTCATGGCAAATGGGGCAGGTGCCAGAGGACTGGAAAAAAGCAAATATAGTACCTATCTTCAAGAAAGACAAAAAGGAGGATCCAGGGAATTACAGACCTGTCAGTCTCACCTCAATCCCTGGAAAAATCATGGAGCAGCTTCTCAAAGAATCCATCCTGAAACACTTGGAGGAAAATAGAGTAATCAGGAACAGTCAGCATGGATTCACCAAGCGTAAATCATGCCTGACCAACTTCATTGCCTTCTATGATGAGATGACTGGATTTGTGGATGCGGGAAGAGCCGTTGATGTGATATACCTCAACTTTAGCAAGGCTTTTGATACAGTTTCCCACAGCATTCTCACTGGCAAATTAAGGAAGTATGGGTTGGATGCGTGGACTGTAAGGTGGATAGAAAACTGGCTAGATCAACAGTTTCAGCATGTAGGAATCAATGGCTCCATGTCAAGTTGGCAACCAATAACAAGTGGTGTGCCCCAGGGGTCGGTCCTGGGGCCAGTTCTGTTCAACATTTTCATTAATGATCTGGATGATGGGATAGATTGCACACCTAGAAAGTTTGTGGATGATACCAAACTGGGAGGAATGGTAGACACCCTGGAGGGCAGGGACAGGATTCAGGGAGACCTAGACAAATTGGAGCAGTGGGCCAACAGAAATCTCCTGAGGTTCAACAAGGACAAGTGTAAAATCCTACACTTGGGACGGAAAAACCCCATGTACTTCTATAGGCTGGGGAGTGATCAGCTAAGTAGCAGCACTGGAGAAAAGGACCTGGGAGTCATGGTGGATGGGAAGCTGGATATGAGTCAGCAGTGTGCACTTGCTGCCAAAAAGGCCAATGGCATACTGGGCTGCATCAGAAGAAGCATTGCCAGCAGATCGAGGGATGTGATCATTCCCCTCTATTCGGCACTGGTGAGGCCACATCTGGAATACTATGCTGTACTTAGTTTGAACTAGCATCGGTATTTACTAGTTACTAGGAATTTTTTAGTTTGAACTAAGGAAAGGCTAGTGTGGCCATGGACTAATTTAATTCAAACTAAGCCTCCTTAATTTGAACTAAATTGCTAGTGTAGGCATAGCCAAGGGTTACACAACCATCCCTGGATGCTGTCAGGAAGTCATTTCCCAACAGCCAGTAGGTTTTTACCATTGCCATTCTCACAGCAAACACTTCCTCAAAACTGCTAGGCAATCTCTTTTCTGACCAGCATGTCTTATGAAGGCTTACATCAACTCCCTTGTTTGAAAAGATGTCTTCTATATCTATGCAAAGCATGGAGCATGTTGAAAATTTCCTTTCTGATTTTGACATTATTTTGAGGAAACAGAGATTTTTCCTTTTAATTCATCTTTTACCACAGAAACTTTTCAAGATTTTGTTCAGTAAGTTAAAATTTCTTTTTCAGGGGTTTTCAGTGAACACCTTAAACAAGTCAAAGGAAAATATCAAAGGAAATTGAGAATTCATCTTTTTTTCTCAACATACATGTGAGGAAAAAAAATAATTTCCCAAGTAATTCTAGTAAAGAGCATTAAATGCTATTTCTGGCTGGGATGAGGGAGTAAAGAAATCTGAGTTTTGTTCCAAAGGGGAAGCCATGTTAGTCTAGTAAAGCAAACAAAGCAAGGAGTTGCTTGACTGACTTTATTCAAGTGTTAACTATTCAGTGTTCAGTGAAGTGGAAAGTCAGGCCCAATATATTATACTTCAAAGAGACAATAAGGAAAACCATAGGAGCCTAATAGAAAGATTTGGGTATGTCTACACTGCAGCAGAGAGCAAGTCTCCCAACCTAGATAGACTTGCACTAATGGGGTTTTAGCTTGAATGCTAAAAATAGCTGTGTGGATGTTGGCTTTGGGCTGCTGCTCTCGTGAATGTGGATTAATACTGTTGGAAGAAACTGTTCGTGTAGGAGCATCTTCAATACAGTAGTGTACTACAGCATCTGCATAGGCACTGTCGTGCTTTATTTGAAGACAAGCCTTAATCTGTTTTACACATTCTGTGCCTCGCATTGTGCCATGTGAAATGCAGATTGTAATGGTAAATGGGATGACCTACTTTATAACAGAACTCCTTTTAGAATTTGTTGTGTTTCAAAAAATAAAGTAGTTTTAATGTAGGACTTTATAGATGTGGTGGTTTATTTTGGAAACAGAACAAACAAACAAAAACTCCCACGAAATAAAAAAAAGAGGCTACTGAATAAGAGCAGGGTGGGAAGAGGATGATAAAAGAAGATTGCAGATTATAGGATGAACTGGTGTAAATCTGCACACCGTCAACTCTGATGTTCTCAGGGATCACATGTGGAGAGCATTACAGAATCAGAATTTTAGACATTTTTTACAAGGAACTTTCATATATCAAGAAGGAAAGGGAAGTTCCAGAGAGGTAGCCATGTTACTCTAGTTCAGCAAAACAAACAAGGAGTCCTGTGGCACTTTTAAAGACTAACAATTTTATTTATTGCATTAAGGCTTTGGATACCAGAATCCTAGCCCAGGTAGTAAAGGTGGCCATGGTAGGGAGGCAGAGCTGGGCTGCAGTTAGAAAGGCTGTGCAAGGTAAAGAGGAGCCTGAGGGAGACTCTGAGCCAAATTGCATCAAACTGGATGGAGGGGTGGAACCAGACACAGGGGAGCTTGGACAGCTAAGCCCGATACATGGAAAATTTGGCACAGACCAGGCCGAAGACCCAAGATACGACAACACCAGAAAGGAAGTGGCTGAGATAGATAGAGTCCCAGTAGAAGGAAAGACCCAGGGCCCCAGGCCATATTTTATATTAAAGAGGGATTTGCTGTATCAGGTCACATAGGTGGAGAGAGAAAAGGTGCTGCAGCTCCTAGTGCCACAGAAATATGAAAAGTCTGTGATGAGTTTGGCCTACCATCACCTCTTTGGCAGGCACTTAGGAGTAGAAAAAACCTTAGCTTAAATACTGAGGAGGTTCTTGTGGCCAGGGGTACACGAAGATGTACGGCAATACTGTACCTCCTGCCTGGAGTGCCTCGCTTAAGGGCCCCATTAGTACCCTTCCCCATCATTGAAACTCCATTTGAGTGGATTGCCATGGATCTAGTGTGTCCCCTAGAGAGAACAGTGTGAGGCTACCAACACATACTTGTCATTCTTGACTACGCCATTAGGTACCTAGAGGCTGTTCCCTTGCGAAATACCGCATCAAAGACTATAGCAACCAAGTTAGTAAAAATTTTCACACGTGTAGGGATACCCAAGGAAATATTGACGGACCAGGGAACACTATTCATATCAAAACTAATGAAGGACTTATGCACATTATTACATGTACGGACTCTACGAACATCTGTCTATTACCCACAGACACATGGCCTCATGGAAAGGTTCAAAAAGAGTCTTAAGGCTATGTTAAAAAAGGGTAGTGAGTCGAGACAGGAAGGACTGGGACACCTTACTGCCGTACCTTATGTTTGCCATCCGCGAGGCACCGCAGGCCTCCACAGGTTTTTCCCCCTTTGAGCTTCTATATGGGCACCACCTCCAGGGGATCTTAGATATAGCCAGGGAGATTTGGGAAGAGGAACCCATACCAGAGAAAAATATCGTAGACCATGTGCTACAGATGAGAGATCGGATAGCCTGTGTTACCCCAATTGTACGAGAACATCTAGAGAAAGCCCAAAGAGCTCAGCAAGCACACAATAACCGTCAAGCCTAATTAGACATTTCCAACCAGGAGACCAAGTGATGGTACTGATACCCACATCTGAGAGTAAACTATTGGCCCAGTGGCAGGGGCCCTATGAAATAGCTGAGCCTGCAGGAGAAACCAACTATAAAGTATAACCACCAGGGTGTAGAGAGCAAGAACAAATCTACCATATCAACTTGTTAAAACCCTGGAAAGCCCAGAAGCATCTATAACCTTAACAAAAGATACAGAACCATGGGAACAACTAAAAATATCACCTGACTTGACACCAAATCAATAAGCAGAGGCAGCAGAGATGGTAGCCCAGAACCAAGTTGTGTTCTTAACCAAGCCAGGGTGAACAATGGAGCTCTATCATAATATTGTCACAAATCCTGGTGCCAGAGTAACAATGAGGCCCTATAGGATCCCAGAAGCCAAGAGGAAGGAAATTAAGGCAGAAGTGGAAACGATGTTAGTGATGGGGGTCGTAGAAGAATCACATAGTCAGTGGTCTAACCCGATTGTGCTAGTGCCTAAACCTGATGACACTACACAATTTTGCAATGACTTCTGCCAATTAAATGAGGTTTCCCAGTTCAATACATACCCCATGCCCCACGTAGATGAGCTTGTGGACTGTTTGGGCATGGCCTGATTCTTAACCACTCTTGATTTGACTAAGGGGGATTGGCAAATCCCTCTAGCCCAAGAGGCAAAGGAAAAGAGTGCCTTTGCCACACCAGATGGGCTATTTCCGGTATACTTTCCTCCCATTTGGATTCCATGGGGCACCAGCCACCTTTCAGCGCTTGATGGACAAGCTGCTGTGTCCACATGCCAGCTATGCTGCAGCGTACCTAATGACATAGTCATATACACCCTGGACTGGGACACCCACCTGCAGAAGGTAAAAAGAGTACTAGACACCCTGAAGCAGGCTGGTCTCACAGCAAACCCTGTAAAATTCACTGTTGGTCTAGCTGAGACCAGGTAGGTTGGGTATGTCATAGGAAGGGGAGTAGTAGAGCCCCAATTCAACAAGCTGGAAGCCATCCAGAACTGGCCCCGGCCCAACTGAAAGAAGCAGGTCTGAGCATTTTTGGGCATGGTGAGGTACTATTACTTCTTCATTCCACATTTTGCCTCCAGAGCTAGTCCCCTGACAGACCCGATAAAAGCCCAGAGCATGGTGCGGTAGACTCCTGCAGCAGAAGACACCTTTAAGGATTTACGAACAGTCCTCTGCAGTAATCCCATATTACTTGCTCCAGACTTCACCAAGGAATTTATACTACAGACTGATAATGGTGGGAGACGAAGAACATCTGATAATGTATCTTAGTAGAAAACTCCTCCCAAGGGAACAAAAATATGCGGTGCTAGAAAAGGAATGCCTTGCCATCAAGTGGGCTATGGAAACACTCCGCTATTACCTCCTGGGTCACCACTTTACCCTTGTGACTGACCATGGTTCCCTCCAATGGATGCAACAAAATAACGAGAAAAATGCACGGGTAACTAGGTGGTTCCTGTCCCTCCAGCCTTTTCGATTCACCGTACAACACAGCCCTGGAAGCCACCATGGGAGTGTGGATGGCCTGTCCCTGGTTCACTGTATGATGTCCCACGTTGCCCAACCCTGTGGGATTGAGCAGGGGCGAGGATATGTGACAGTGTCAGACTAGAAGGGTATACAAGGGTGGTCCTATTGAAGAAATGGTGGTGGATGGGCGCAAGCCCACCAACTTCGAAAACCCCTCCCCCAGCCTAAGGGGAGGTGGAACTGGCCTGTTTTTTCAAATGATTCTTGGGAAAACTGAAGAAATAACAAGGGCAGGTGTGAGAGTCACAGGTTCAAAACTAGAGTTTCTGAAGGGGACACCAAGCAGAGAACCTCGGACAGCACCCACTGCTCCCCGAAGCTGTTGAGGGAGCCAGAGGACGCCACCCAGAGGAACTCCGCCTGGAGATGTGCATGAACGAGGGGCTAGAAATAGGCCCCACAGTCACAGGTCCCTCCCTCAGCCAACCTCCTTTCCCTGGTCTTATAAATGGCTACTTTCACATAAGCCAGGAGGAGGTTGATGAGGAGGTCCTGCGACTTTGTGGGGCCATGGAGAGGGAGTGCATAAAGGAACAGATGTGGGCAAAAGTGTAGCCAGAACCTCAATAAAAGGTTCTGGAGGAGCCGGAAAAGGAGCTATACAAGGATGGTCCTATTGAAGAGGACGGTAGAGTGGGTGGGCGCAAGCCCACCCACTTCTAAAACCCCTCCCCCAGCCTTAGGGGAGGTGGCACTGAATCACTCTTCAAATGATTACTGGGGACAACTAATGGAATAACAGGACAGCTGTGAAGGGCAAAGATCTAAAAATTTAAAATAAGGGATTCAGAAGGGGACACCGAGCAGAGAACCCCCGACAATGCCCACTGCTCCCGGAAGCTGTTGAGGGAGCCAGCGGACGCTGCCCAGAGGGAACTCTGCTCAGAGACGTGCACGGACGAGGGACCAGAAATAGGCCCCACAGTCGCAGGCCCCTCCCTCAGCCAACCTCCTTTCCCTGGTCGTATAGATGGCTACTTTCGCATAAGCCAGGAGGAGGTTGACGAGGAGGTCCCGCGACTTTGTGGGGCCATGGAAAGGGAGTGTGTAAAGGAACAGATGTGGGGAAAAGTGCAGCCAGAACTTCAATAAGAGGTTCTGGAGGAGCCGGAAAAAGGGCTATACGAGGGTGGTCCTATTGAAGAACCAGGGTGGTGGGTGGGCGTAAGCCCACCCACTTCTAAAACCCTTCCACCAGCCTAAGGGGAAGTGGCACTAAATTGGTTTTCAAATAATTACTGGGGACAACTAAGGAAATAACAGGGGTGGGTGTGAGGGCCACAGATTCAAAACTAGATTTTCAGAAGGGGACACCGAGCAGAGAACCCTGGACAGCGCCCACTGCTCCCGAAAGGTGTTGAGGGAGCCAGCAGACACTGCCCAGAGGAACTCTGCCCGGAGATGTGCATGGACGAGGGACCGGAAATAGGCCCCACAGTCACAGGCCCCTCTGTCAGCCAACCTCCTCTCCCGAGTTCTATAGGTGGCAGTCTTGGCGTATGCCAGGAGGAGGTTGATGAGGAGGTCCCGCGACTTTGTGGGGCCACGGATAGGGCGTGCATAGAGATACAGATGTGGGGAAAAGTGCACCCAGAACCAAAATAAGAGGTTCTGGAGGAGCCTGAAAAGGGGCTATACGAGGGTGGTGGAAGGAATATATATTAGCCTCAGGCTTAGTAAAGCCTTGTTTCCTGGGCTAGGTTAGCCAGGACTACACCAGGGTAATTGGCTCCAGATGTCTCAATATACAAACCTGCTGCACTGCTTAAAAGCCTCCTTCTCAGGCAGGGTGGGGCAGGTGAAGGGAGGCCTGAAGGGAGTAGAGCTGCTGGAAAAACAGTTGGAGAAGTTTTGGTTGCAGTTTTTCTACAACACTCAAGAAAGGTACAGAGGGAGTAGGAGAATTCTTACAAGCAAGGCTGTTAGGCCCTGCAACTTGGAGGAGGACTTGATTTGCTCCAAGAACTGAGCAAGGGAGTGAAGGTGGGTCAACCCCAACCCAAACAAAGAGAGGACCACAGGGACTGAGGGCTTCAGACCAGGGGCTGTGAGTCCTTCTCAGCCCTAAAGGGTGGTACAGGAACTGTGGGGCCACACTTTGGCAACCCAGGGAAGACAGTAGCCTCCTGGACTCAGTTTGAAGGCTGCTGCTGATAGGGTCCCTGGGTTGGGGCCTGGGGTAGAGACCTGGACCCACCCCCCCATTCCCTTCAGGGGTGCAGCCCCACTAAGAGGTTGTGGAACAGAGAAGAAGCCCCAGTGAGAGGGACCAACCAGACTTTGCCAGCCACAAGACAAATGCATAGGACCTCCAGTAGACAGACTGGGCCTTGCTTCACCACACCCAAGAACCCTATACCTGCAACAAAGCCTGTTGCCAACTCTGCCCACACATCGACTGCACTGATATCACCACAGATACCAACCACATCAGCCACACATCAGGAGCTCATTTACCTGAACGTCTAGTAATATGGTATATGCTATCATATGACAGCAATGCCTCTCTGCCATCTACATTGGCCAAACCGGACTGTCCTTATGCAAAAGAATAAATGGACACAAATTAGACATCAGAAATGGTACCATTCATAAACCAGTAAAAGAACACTTCAGCCTCCCTGGACACTCAGTAGCAGACATGAAAGTTGCCATACTTCAACAAAAAAATTCAAAAACAAACTTCAGTGTAAAACTGTGGAGCTGGAACTGATTTACAAACTTGACAAAATCAGACTGGGTCTGAATAGGGACTTGGAATGGTTAGCTCATTACAAAAAGTGATTGTCCCTGTTCACACATTCTCACCTTCTAATCAGCTGGTGTGAATGTGCCTCAACTACCCTAACTGAACTGACTTTGCTGTCACTTGCCCCCCTTCATCCTAGCATGTGTATATATAAATATATATATCTCAACTGTAGTTTCTATTTCATACATCTGATGAAGTGGGTTGGAGCCCATGAAAGCTTATTCCTGAAGAAATTTATGAGCGTTTAAGGTTCCACAGGTCTCTTGTTACCTTAAAAATTGTGAGGTACTATATGATAGGGACAACAGATAGTTTTAAAAGTGTGATTTAATTAAAAAAAATAAATACAGCTGGGAAAATCCTAGCTCCTTTGAAGCTAATGTGAGCTTTCCCATTAACGTCAATGGGGACAGAATTTCAGCTGGTCTTTATAGAACCATAAAACAAAAGAAATGAATTAACAACTTTGTATCTTATGTATCCTAACATATTTTTAAAAATTAAGCAACCATTTCATTTCACACTGCTTTTATAGGCCTTAATGCACATGCTTTCCCAATGAGATTAACCTTAAAATAGTACTTTAATTCAAAAATCCTGTGTCATCTGAATAACCTTCTCAGGTTTTTCTTATTAAATATCTATTTTCTTCCAAATGCAAGTCATTAGGCTTGTGGACACTAACCTAAAGTTACAGTATGTTCTAAAGATAGTGAGAACGGGACTGGAAGTGGGTGGCTTGAAAAGAGGGTGTTGTATTTTCATAAATTCTAAACTTCCAGACTAGGAAGCTAATTAACCAACTCCCTCCCCCCATGCTCTGACTTATGTGTGCAATAAATATGTGTCAGTAGCTTGTTCAAGACTGAAGTACAATAGGCCATTGGTTCTAATTAGCAGCAGCTGGGGTGGTCTAGTTCCCCTTGCAACACCTGTTTGATTGGGGTCCTACAGTGAGTTAAAACTATTTTAGCAGTACAAAAGGAGTTTATATTATTGGGTACATTTTAATATTTGCCGGTATTAGTCATAGTTTGCAGTGACTCATCAATCTGGCTCAAAAAGTGAAAGCAGATTTACCCTTTGTTAGGTTTGCCAGTTGGCAAATGACTGTTTCCCCTGCCTGAATCATACTTGTATTTATTTAGAGTAATCAAGAAGGAACTGTCTGTTTTGTGACCTTCTAGGCTGGTGAAAGGGGACTTTTTTTTTTTTTTTGGCATCAAAAAGTTAACAGAACAATGCAAAATTGTAGACAAATGACTGCTTCATTTGGCAGACTGGCCTTGGCATATCTGTACCTCACATTACTCCATTTGATCTGTAGAATTCTTTTCCGCTAGCAGAAAGTACCATTTGGATTCCATACCTCACAAAACAGTTGAGTCTTATTCCTTCCTCTATTCTGGTGATTTAAATTGCCTTTTCATAAAATACATCGATGTTCCCCAAATATCTGCTGCTAATTTTTTGTTGGACAGCCAATAATTAGGAAAATTTACACCACACATGGCTATTAGGAAGAAATGTTGGTGTTGAATACATCTCATACAAATTATAGAGAAGTAAATTGGATGACAATAAGGGAAAGTTGTAACCAGTTAGTTCATGGACAGTAGTACTGAGGCCAAGAAGCAATGTGGATAGCAACTTAAAATGTGTATAAAGATTGCTTAAGGACATTGGAAGTGAAAGAATTTAGACAAGGCTAAGAATAAACTATCCAGAAATAATTAACTGCTCAGTGATTTTTCTCCAGATGAGGGAAGTTTGAGGAACTAACATTAGAAAATTATATGAATCTCTCTCGCTCTCACTTTCTTTCTTTCCATCAAATTTAAAAAGAATAACTTAGCCAGAGTAAAGAATTCAAATTCACTTTTGAATCCTGGAAACTTATGAGCACTTTAGTGAGACTTATTAATGTTTTGCAATAAGTTCTGTGAATGCCAACTAACATTTTTTCATTGCTTCAGATGTGTTTATTGCATGGCCTTTGAATTACTTTATTTCTAAGTTTATTTTCTCCACCTTGAGTTGGAGAATACTTTAAAATGCGATTAAAATATTGGTATTTACTGAAACAAATAAGATGAACAATATGAAATGAGCTGAATGTGACATTGTGGCTCCATTCAGGTCAGTAGGATTTTTGCCATTGATTACACTGGGGCCAGCATTAAAATTAAGGACTTGGATGAAGAGTTTCAAAGGTATTTAGACATAGCGATGCTCAGCAGTCGATGTGAACTGACAACGGATGGGATGTAAGACTCTAAATCACTTTTGAAAATGGGCTTTAAGCTTCTAAATCTATTATGCTGAGCACAGCAATACCAGATTCACAAAAATATTTAAGCAAGCCCAGATTCATAAACCCCATTGATTTTAGTGAAAGTTAAGTGACTAAGTGCTTTCCCAAAGTAGGAGCTATGTCAATCAGTTCTGATCCATTATACAGCAGGGCTGTTGGACTTTGTATCCCTGGCTGATGTACTAAGATTAAGCTGGCTCCTAACAACGCTCCTCTCATCACAGTTTTATTACACTGTGTCCATAAACTGAATCTTCCATAAAAATGGAGCCTCTTGAATCTCTTGGTCTATCCCCAGGACTACATGAACCTCAGCAAGTTTACTTACTAGTAAGATAAGCACAACATGTTCTACTGCATTGATTAAGAACAGTATTAGAGCCAGAATAGCAATTGTTTGTGATGGATAATGCACAATGACCTACTATGTGGCTGCTCTTTTTCTGCATGCCCTAGAGCCATTGCAAATATTGGTCATTTGATCAGTAGAATTGCAAACTTTCCAACAACATGCAAATCAACAACAACAACAAAAAAGGCATCTGAGAACAAACCACAAGAAAAATGTTTGCCAAAAAGTTAAGCATTCTAAGGGCCCCTGTTTGATATGTCCTTGATAATATCTAAAGGAATTTTCTTTTTGGGGGGGGGAGAAGGCCACCGTGTTTTTTTTGTTTTGTTGTGTTTCGTTGACAATCTCTGCTAAAACTCCACTGTCTTTAAGAAAGCAGAATGAAAAGTTATATAATAACTGAATTTCATTTTATTTCCTATGGTTTAATTACTTGTAAATAGAATGTGTAACTGGCCAACCACATAAGTTATCTCAAAACAAGGTATTAGGTATTTGTTGTATAATATCTTTGACGTATTAATTGTGCAGTAAGTTTTAGCTCACCATTTGAGGCATTCATTCATTAAAAAAGAATGCAGCCAAGGCATCCACTTTCAATTTTAGCCTAAATGTCTATGCGCTATGCACTATGTCCTTGTATAATAATTTCTCTGCATGCAGCATGTTTCCTAATTCCTTAGTCACTTTCTGTGGTTCCCAGGAAAAAGAGTTTTTTGGGGGAAAATGAGGCACAATGGCTATGTCTACACTAGGAAAAGTTAGTTCAAATTTGTTAACTTGAACTAATAAGTTGAACTTATTAGTTCAAATTAACAAAATGGACTAAGTTAAATTAGTCCATTTTGTTAATTTGAACTAACTGCCCTTAATTTGAATTTATTAAATTTGAACTAAGGGTTAATCCTAATCCACACCATTCTTACTTTGAACAAAGGCTCAAACTAAGGGTTTAGTTTCATCTAACCAGCAGGTCTTACTAATTTGAACTAAGCTTTCATTAGTTTGAATTAAGGGATTCCTTAATTCAAACTAATGAAAGCCTAGTGTAGAAAGGTACAAAATTAGTTTGAATTAAGCCTCCTTAATTCGAATTAATTTGCAAGTGTAGACATACCCTGTGAGACTTAACCTTTAACCCTGAAAATTTAACTCAGATGGTTAAAGTCAGAGACAAAGCAATTTGCCTAAGGTCTGACAGGAAGGAGTGGTCTATACTACAGAATTCACATTGCTCAAATATTTCACACCCTGTCCAAAATAATGAAACCAACCTAAGCCTCAGTGTAAGCACTGTTGGGTCAATGGAAGGTCTCTCCTGTTGCTGTAGTGTCTGCACTATAATGGCACCACTGTGCTACTGTAGAGTTTCTATTGTAGACCTCCTCTGAAGCCTGTAGCAGAACCAGGAATTGAACCCTATTCCTCTGAATGAAAGGATGACTAGTTGCCAGGAGCTAGTGAAGGTGTCCCTAGAGCCCCTACCTTGCTTTGAAAAGCACTAGCATAATTCTTAGGTCACGCTTCTTCTTGCTACTGTCATGTATACATTTGTCACCTTGAGATTAGGCTTCTGCAGTGTACTGCAATTAGTACAGTGTACTACTGTGCCCATACTGCTGTGTCTTAGAACGCATCCAGAAGTCTTGAGTCCTGTGCAAAATTTGCAAGCTCTATGGCTAAGTGATATGATTCACCATAAGCACATTACACAGCTCTTCTGTGTGCTTCAGGAACTGCCAATTAGGACCTGAGGCCTATCTACCTGAGTGACTACCCTGAGCATACTTCCATGGTTGCAATCCATTGAGACTTAAGGATGCTTAAGCAAAGCCCTGGCCACATTTGGAGTTCATTAAGTCGACTTAAGGACTTCCTTAAGTCAGCTTAATAATTCTCACTCTTTGAGTCAACTCAGGTATTAAGTCGACTTTATTAAGTTGACTTAGTGCAATGTGGCCATCAAAGTTGACTTAAGGAGTCCTATGTAATAACATGTCCCTGCGTAAGGTGACTAAAGTTGACTTAAGCAAACCTTTTATTTATTAGGACACTTGCTTAAAACAACTTAACCAACTTTGTTAAGTTGACTTAAGAGAAAGGTGGACTCACTGAGTTGACTTAAGAAAGTCAACTTTAAATAGGCTTTATTAAGTTGACTTACCAAAGTTGACTTAGCTTTTGTAGTGGAGACATAGCCTTGGTGCGCAGAGAAAGGAGAGATTGCTGGCTGGATTTTCCCTAAGACAACGCCACAGCTTTGAAACTTGATTTTTTCCCCCAATTTATTACAAAACAGCTTAGATCTGGTGACTGTTAAGGCATGCTATGAAGTCCACCTATTCTTTCTGGCTTCAGGGAGAGAAGAATGAAATCTGAAGTTGAGCATTGCTGGGAAGAGGGCATTCATTGCCTCTTTTCAAGTGGGCTGTTTAGTTCAGGGCTACATTTGTGTATGTAATGACACTGTAAATTAAAATAATATTTGTATTTTAAAATATTACCAAAGGCACCTATGGCCATGAAGAAATACTATTATCCTTTTTTGTATAGATTAGAATAAATTAAGAAAATTTATCAGAGGAAGCTGACAGTATCTCTGACTTCATCAAAAAGGAGTTTTACATTTTTCCAATGAGGAGCAAACACAGGGCCATCTCCTCAGCTGATGCAGTTCCATTGAAGTCAGTGGCACTGTGCCAATTTACATCAACTAAGAATCTTACCCAAAGGCTTTTGGGAATTTAGTCATATGCCAAGTAACTGCTGCAGCTGCAAAGACTTTCCCAAAGATTTTCCCTTCCCAGCATCTGTCAGTTTTACAACCAGACCAATGTTATGTGTTTCCCCCCATATCTGGCTATGCTATCTCTGAATCACTTTTCTGGAATGTAGCATATGGAAGCTGGTGCTGTGATAAATAAGGCCAAGTGCTTCATTAGTAAGCGAAGACTGCAGCACACTGGCAAATATTTTCCCCCAGTATACCCTGGATAGTACTAAGAATCTAGGATAAGATCTAAAACTAGTTTCTACACATAAATATGATCCACATAGTATCAGTATTCTTCTGCATCAGGGTGGAACATATTCATGTGGATAGAGAGCCGGAAAGCTCTGTAGAGATTTTCTGAACCCGCTTACCAGGCAAACAGGCAAAGACTTAGGTCCAGAGCCTTAAAGGTATTTAGGCTTCTAACATCCATTGATTTGAAATTAGTGGAAATTACAAGTTCAATACATTTCAGGATCAGGGGTTAGGTGGCAATCCTGTGGTGAGCTTTATGTGGGCTGATACCTGATGCTATGGCTTTGTCTACACTGCAGGTAGACACCCTCGACTGGCCCATGCCATCTAAAGCAGACTTGAGGAGCTCAGGCAGTGTGGTTGTTTAATTACAATGTGACTTCTAGGAAGGGGCTGACCATCCCCCTCCCATGAACCATGCCTCCTGAAGTCAATAGGGGAGGGGGTGGGGTGGGGTTCATGGGCCTGCCCATAGTAATCTACTTGGAAAATTATTACCTTATTTTTCATTGACATGAGATGTGTTATTTGAGTGCATACTCCAAACTCAGCTCCCATGATATTTATGGAGACATTTGAAATTTCACTGCCTAGCCCTGAAATTAAAATTAATATCAATATTGGAATTGATCTGACAAGGATAATTAAAATCTCTAAAGGCAAAAAGTGCTACTAAGATTCCATGTAAGCACAAGTCTGACACCTCCAAAGCTGATTCAGAATGGTCTTCATAGAAAGCACCAGCTAGAAGTAATTTACAGTAAAATGAACAAGGAGTCCTGTGGTACTTTTAAAGACTAACAAATTTATTTATTGAATGCACATTCATGGGAGAAAATCCCCCTGTCAGATGCTTTGAAGATGGGGAACTTACAGAATGGGAGGAAAATATACACAGGGAAATGTAAGTCATAGGATCATGTCAGACTGTTACAGCAAATCAAAACAGCTGTTAAGATTCAAATACTGGGAAACCGCATATAGACGAAGATGAGGTCAAATCACCAGTTGTAATGAGGAAAAAAGAATCCAAAGTTTTTATTTATTTTATTTTATTTATTTTATCATTACAATGGGTGATTTGACATCTTCCTCTATATGCAGTTCCCCAGGGTATGACTTAGACTTCCTTGCATATATTTTCCTCCCATTCTGTAAATTCTCCATCTTCAAAGCATCTGACAAAGTGGGATTTTCTCACACAAAAGCTCATGTTATAAATAAATTTGTTATTCTTCAAAAGTGCCGCAGGACCCCTTGTTTGTTTTGCTGAACTAGACTAACACAACCACCACTTTGAAATAATCTACAGTCTTTCCATATAAATTAAAAGAACAGACAGAACTCATATGTATGTTTAGATGGGCACATAAGATGAAGTGCAATGGTGAATAAAACCTTTTATTCAGAGAATGCAGCCGAACTAAGCACCAATGGTATTTGACAAGTCTATTTTATATTTATAGTCTGTTCAACTCAGGCCTGGTCTACACTGCTAGCAGAGTTGATGAAAGATATGCAAGCTACATATTGAGACTGACGTATCTTCTGTTGACTTACTAACTTTCACTTATTACGGCATCTTCACTGTGCTCCATTGCTAGGAAATACCCTCTGATCAACATAGCATTACTCTTTTCTCGGAGATAGATTTACTGTGTCAGCTGGAGAGCACTTCCAGGAATGATTGAGTGGGTCTCCATTGCCTGCTTAATCAATCTTGCTGTATCAATCCATGGAGCCTGATGCAGTGCCTGCATTGTAGATGTACCCTCAGTTTACTCTCTTTAGAGTCTATAAATGGTGCATGATGAAGAAATCCGATTTAAAGAACAAGAATCCAGTGTAACTTGTTTTCTGTCTCAGCTGTTAAGGTATAATGTACCCACGTTCAATAATAAAATAATTATATGATCCTCCTAAAATAAAATAGGCTCTAGCTGAAGACAGCTATCCTTTTTAAATTTCATAAAATGATTATTGATACGAGGTTTCATTTTATCTGAACCAATTTTCACAAACTGGATATTTGTTTGGGCAAAACACTGATCATATTTGGTGCAAGAAACTTCATGACACACATAGATAATAATTGAATCATTAATGTATAATTAGAGTAGTACTAACAGTCTTCAGTCAGGCTTACTTTTGTTTATGTTCTGTAAAACACAATTACACTGTCCCTACCTTGAAGGGCTCATAGTTTAAGACACAACTCTACTATAAGTTTTGATCCTGCTGAAGCAGTCAGTATGTCCCTATATTTCTGGACCATGCTACACCTCACCCTCAGAACAGGGTAAGAACAATTTTGTGCTTATTTACACAGTAAAAAGAACATGCCTATTTGCACAGAAAAACCTAAAATCCTCTCCTACGCATAGCAATTTCTGGCCAGTGGTCACAGTTCTAGGAACAAAAGGAAAATGCGGATCCTGATAATGTATTTATCAAAAATGATATTATAAATACTTTTTCAAAACCATGGTTTCACAGTGGTCCATTTACTTCTACATAGTATGAAAGTTAGACTAGCAGATCAGTATTATATTACCTATACCTATTTTGATCATAGTTCCTAAATATTTTTCCCCTTCTGCCCTCTAAAAGATATAAAATTTCAGAAGTACTAAGGCAAAGTTGCTGCTAAATTTGTGAAATCTCCATTCTTAGAGGTATTTGAGGCCTGGCTAGATAAAGCCCTGGTTGAGGTGATTTAGTTGGGGTTGTTTGGATTTGAGCAGGAGAATGGACTAGATGACCTCCTAAGTTCCCTTCTAACCCTAATCTTTCTATGATTTCTGGAACACAGGTCTGCATTATGAAAAAAAAATCCCAATTTCAGTGTTAAAAAAAAAATCTTAAGTGCAGAGAAAACAAAGACGACGACTGTGGCCAAGTCTATGCTGACAGTGGCAAATTCATCATGTCAGTTCAATCTTTCCAGACCGATTTAGCAAGTCAGTGAAGACCCACTCAATCAATTGAGAAGTTGATCCAATAAGTCCACCCCCGAAAAAGAGCAGCACTAAGAAAAAAAAGTAGTGCTAAGTCAAAGGGAGGCATTTCCATTCGACTCAGCACATTAGAGCCACTGTAGTAAGTAGGTATTAGGCAGTCAAAGGGAGATACACTAGTTATTATATGTAGTTTGTGTATCTCCCTCTGACTGCTGCCAGAAACCACAGTAAATGTAGACCAGGCCCAAGCGACACTTTTCTATTGATGCGAGACCAAGAAGTTAACACCAGGATGCATGTGATAAAAACAAACATGGGGGAATGAAATCTATTGCTGCCTTCAGTCCCATTTACTCAAATGAATGAGTTAGACCAAAATAGGTAGAGTGCTGCAAATCCGTGGATATCCATATTATATCTACAGATACAATGCGGATATCCACAGACCATTTCTTGTGGATGCAGATTGGATACAGGTCCACATATTTTTATCTGCACAGAGCTAGAGCCTTGCAAATATGCAGATATGTGCGGATATCCACATTATAGCCGTCTCCATGGATACAATACAGATGTTTGCAGACGATTTCTTGTGGCTATAGATTGAATTGTATTGGCACAGGGCTCTATAAATAGGCCCACTGATTGCAATGGGACTGCGTGGGTGAATTTCTCCACAGTGTGATTCCAGGTGTCTTGATTCAGCTGTTTGGATCTCTCCTATATAGCTACATTTTCTCTTTGGCTACATCCACACTTAGGCAGTTAAATTGATTTAAACTAAATCGATTTAATAAAATCACTATAAAAACCATTAAATCGATTATGTTAAATGGATTTGGATTTGAGTATTCTCCTGCCATGTCCATGGACAGGAATTGCTAGTTCAGTTTAGGAAAGGGGTACCATGGGAAGTGTGGCAAGATGGGCCCCTAGAAGGGCCATGCCCACACCCAATATATAGAAAAGGGACAGCACTCTGGGAAGGAGAAGGGCAAAAGTATTAAATCGAAATAACATGTCTACACAGTGTTATTTCAAAATAACAGTTTCAATTTAACCATCATTTCAATATAATTCTAGGTTTTATTATATTGAAATGACTTTCCTTATTGCTAGGTAAAGGAGCTCCTTACCTCGAAATAAGGAAACGTAGTGTGGACCTGCAATCTTTTAAACTGAAATAATCTACATTATTTCACTTTAAAGACTGTGTGGGGATGTACCCTTTTTCTTCTGCTATCTGATCTGGTCATGCAAGAGTCTCCTGTGGTGTAGTTTCTGTTTCCTGTATCTCTGTTCCTCACTGACTATAAAGCTTAAAATAATCTGAAATTCTGTTGTCTTTCTTGTCCCCGTTAGTCTTAATCTGCTTCTATCTAGTTTTACTTAATTGTACCCAAAATTTCAAGTTTTTACATGACATTTTGTAAGACAAACTGCTATAGTTTTGTTAGTTATTAAATGTATTAATAAATATGTACATTGATAGAGTAAGGGTGAGATTTAACTTATTTTACAAAATCCATACATTGGTCAATGCATAACCCCTTCTCTCATAGTGTATATCCTCCTGCATCCCTGCTATCATCTGTGCTCATGGACAAAAAATAATTAGTAAATATATACACATGGTTTTCTTGCACTGATGAAGAATGAGCTAAAGAGGACTATTTTGTTAAGGATCAAGCTGGATAATCATTTATTTTGACTTAAGCTTGGGCATTGTTGTATTGCATTCAATGTCTGAGCACCTAAAGTAACTTGGTCTTTTCACTCAAAAGAAGAGAACCTGAGGACCTGCTCTTTGGCAAATATCAAATGCATAGTTATCCAAAGTAGCTGGCTGCTTTTTAGGAACCCTTTGCAAATCACTAACTTCAATTATGATTAAATACTTTTTAATATGTGTGCATTGGGTTAGCCTGATCAAAAACCCCATTGGCTTATTGATTAACTTTTGATGGAGATGCACCACATTAGACTACATTTCTGAATGGCTGATCCAACCCTGGAAATGATAGCATGCACATAGAGCAGCCTGGTAGAATGCTTTCAGCTGAAGGATTGTGACATAGAGGCCTAGTTTTTCCTTTATAGAGATGTTACAGATGTTTTCATGTCAGATAACTGAAAGAAGAAAACCATTAATACTTTTCTGACAACTGCAGAAACCAGAGCAAGTGATGGAACTCTTCCTAATCTTGCTTTCTATTAACATAAAAATAAAAAAGAAAAGGGAATTTAAGAGATAAGCAGGATTTATTTACTATTGCCATCTACTCTTTGGAGCTGTAACTAACTCCTGTACTTTGAAACAGAGAGCTGGAGACCTTTAACTTGACATTTGACTACTCTGTAATTATAATGGTTTAGACTGATCATTTTTAACAGTTTAAATTTAAACTCTAAATGACATACATGGAAAAAATGTTATTAGTTTGTACTCTACAGAATTTTACATCAGAATAATGATTTAGGGCTCAATCCTGCAACGTGCTAAGCACTCCAACCTCAGTCTAGCAAAATACTTGAGCACACACTTACCGTTAAACAGGTGAGAAGTTGCATAGATGTCAACAAGACTGCAGGATCAAGCACTAAATCTTGACAGATGCCTAGCTCTTGCAAACTCCTTTGAAATGGTTGCTTTTATTCTCACTAATAATTTTGACATTTCAAAGCCAAAATCATAGTTTTTGTGTATGTCTTATCCATGTCACTTTCCATAGTAAGGGGAAATGAAGGAGTACTTTGAGTGCTTAGCCTTTTTGGGCTTTGTCCCAGAGCTAATGAATGGTGAGTATTAAATAACTGAAGAGCTTTTTAAGTTCTGATTCAAATCTACAGATTCAAGAAAATTTAGTGCAGAGACGGAATCTCCATCATGAGCTCAACAGCACTGTTCACCAACAGTACTCATGCATATTTGTCTCATGAGCCAGTATAAAGTACAAAAGGGCAAAAGTGGGTATTTGAATAAACACAACACCCCCCTCTCTTTTTCCCATTCCATTACTTGGTGAGTCAGAGAGCTCTGGTAACTTCCATTTAGCTCTGACTGGATCAGGCCTCTAAGAAGCACTAAATTGTCTGTCACTTGGTATTTTCCATGCATTTTAGCACATGTAAACTTACCGTAAATACTCACATATAAGCTGAGATTTTTATGCCTGAAAAATCGCCTTTAAAACAGGCACTCCACTTATACATGGGTCAATACTAGCCGACAGCCCCAGCCCAGGAGTTTTAAGTCTCCAGCCCTGAGCATGCACTGAGCATGCTCAGGGCTGGCCTAGAAGGGTGTGGATGGAGCAGCCATGTTGGGGAGTGAGCCCCAGATGGGGTTAATGGAAGCAGCAGGACCCTGGCATCTGGAGTGGCCAGTGAATGGGGTCCAGGGGAGGTCAGCCTGCGGGGAGCCAGTGCCAGGGCCTGGAGGTTGGGTGGTGTCCTGGAGACTGGGGAAAAGTGGTGGCAGGAGTGTAGTGGAAAAGCTGCAGCAGGGGAAAACTGGTGGCAGGGGTTGGGGGGTGTCGGGGAAAAGTGGCGGCAGGGGAAGAGCAGCAGCAGGGATTCGGGGTGTCGGGAAAAAGCAGCAGCAGGGGACAAGTGGTGGCAGGGGTTGGGGGGTGTTGGGGAAAAGCAGCGGCAGGGGAAGAGCAGCAGCAGGGATTCGGGCTGTCGGGAAAAAGCAGCGGCAGGAGACAAGTGGAGGCAGTGGCAGCAGGAGAAAAGCAGTGGCAGGTGTTAGTGGGTGTCAAGCAAAAGCAGTGGCAGGGAAAAGTGGCAGCAGGGCTGTCACAAAAAAGTGGCAGCAGGGGAAAAGTGGTGGAGGGGTATCAGGGAAAGTGGCAAATGGGGAAAAGTAGTGGTATGCATTCGGGGGGGGGGTGTCAAGAAAAAGCGGCAGTGGAGGTGTCAGGGAAAAGCAGCAGCCAGAGAAAAGCAGTGGCAGGGGTTTCAGGTGTCAGGGAAGGACAGTGGCAGGAGTTGGGGGTGTCAGGGAAAAGCGGCAGCAGGGGACAAGTGGCAGCAGGGGAAAGGCAGTAGCAGAGGTGTTGCGGAAAAGTGGTGGAAGGGGAAAAGTGGCGGTGGGGCGTGTCAGGGAACAACAGTGGCAGGGGAAAAGCAGTGGCAGGGGCAGAGGCAGCTTTTGGGGTAGGCGAAGCAGGCATCTGCCTAGGGCCACAAGCAGCAAGGGACCCCTTCATCTACTCCAAAAGCCATATCTGTGTCTCATCCTGCAGGATGTGGCGGGAAGCTGGGTCCAGGACTGGTGGTGGGGCAATATTGGGGCCCCTAGCAGGGGGCTGGCTGTGGGAAGCCAGGGTGGGGGAGTTCCAGGCCTCAGGCAGGGTGCTTGGGTTATGAAAGGGAGGGCATGGCTGAGGGGAACTGGGGCATGGATGCAGCTCAGCTCCATGCCATGGCCGAGCAGTGCGCAGGCCCTCTGCTAGCCTGCAGGTTGCCCTACTCCACTGGGGCACTCTGTTCCAGGACCCTGACAGCCCCAAGGCAGACCCCAGCATCACCACAGTTTTGGCCCTACAAGCATCCTTGGTTCCCCTGCACCCCCTGTGCCCTTCACATCTGGGCATGCGAGACCAGCATAGACTGGTAGGAGCAGGTAGTTCTAGGCACCTGGGACAACAAGCAGTGGAAGAGGAACTTCAGGATGAGCAGACAGACCTTTGCTCACCTTATCAGTGACCTCACCCCAGTCCTGTGGCACAGGGACACCCACGAGATCCACCAACCCTGTGGACAAGAGAGTGGCCATCGCACTGCAGAAGATGGCCACTTCTGAGTCCTACAGGTCCATGGCACACTTCTGGGCCAGTCCTTCAATAGGTCATTGTTGCCATCAATACTGTGCTGCTACCCTGCCTCATCACCCCAGGAGACCTGTGGGACACCATGGACAGCCTTGCCCCTTTTGGCTTCCCAAACTGTGCAGGTATACTGGATGCAACCCACATCCTCATAAGAGCCCTGGAACACCACACAGCTGAGTACTGGAACCACAAGGGGTGCCATTCGATGGTACTGCAGGCCCTTGTGGATCACTAGTGCATCTTTATCATCAGTTATATTGGCTGGCTGGAAAGGGTGCATGATGCCCACATCCTTCAAAGCTCCACTCTCTACAGGGGCAGGGAGGTGGGCACCTTCTTCTCCCCACGTAACATCACCCTTGGGGAAGTGCAAGTGCCCATCCTCATCATCGGGGCTGCAGTGTACCCACTCCTCCTATGGCTCATGAGGCCTTATATGGACCGTTTGATGCCAGGTAGAAGCTCTTTAATTGGAGGCTGAACTGCTACTGCAAGGTGATTAAGCATGTTTTTGGGTGGCTCAAAGCCTGGTGGAGGTGTCTCCTCATATGCCTGCACCTTGACAAGGAAACCACTGCCCAGGTTGTGAGCGCTTGAGTGGCTCTGCCTAACCTGTGTTTGCTACAGGGAGAGACAGTGGCCCCCATCTGGGAGGCTGAAGAAGAGCACCTCACCAGGCACTTTGAGCAGCCAGAAGCCATGCCCCCAAGGGAGTGAGCCTACCCGAGGGCGGCCTGTGTGTGTGAGGTGCTCAGGGACCTGTTCCTGACTGAGGAACTGTGAGGGCAGGGCCCACTACCACACACCCCTTCCTCCCCCAGCCTGCCGCTGCCAGCACCCCCGTCCACCTGCCCCCTCCCTGAACCCCACCCAATAAAGGCACCAACACATATGTTTGAAGTGCAAGATGTTTTATCATCAAAAAGGAGGGGGCGTCAGAGTAATGATGGGCTTGTGAGGCAGTAAGGGGGGTTTGGGACTTCAGGCGAAGAACTGGGGAGGGGGCACAGAACAGGGAGACAGAGGTCTTGGCAGGGGTTGGTGACTTTGGAGGATGGAGGGTCACAGCAGGACGGGCAGTCCTGTGCAGGTGTGCCACGGCCTTCCCCACAGCCATCATGGGTCCAGGGGCGCCTCTGGCAAGAGACAGAAGAGTCCCTGTGGGGATCTCCCTTGGGTGCGGGGGGGGGGTGTTGGGCAGCCTGCAGTGCAGTGCAGGCTGGTAGCGACATCCTGCAGGACCATGCTTAGGGCCACCACCACCTTGTTCTGGGGCTCCAGCATGACTACGACCAGGTGATTGGGGTTGGCCATGTACTGGAGCTGGTGGATAGCTGCATCTTAGTGAGTGGCCAACTGCTGCCTCCACATCCATGTCTCATCATTGACCTCCTGGCCCAGCTGCAGGATGTTCTGCAGGAGGGCCTGCCAGGTCATGCAGGCCCTCCTCCTGCAGCTGCTGGTGGCTGATGGGCTCCCTGGAACCTGACAACAGGTGGCTGTGCGAGCTGGGGGGGGGGAGGAGAGCACAGGCTTACTGCCATGTGCTGGCTTGATATTATGGGGTGCAGTCTGACAGCACCTAGCAGCTGTGCCCTGATTGTCTTCCCATGTCCTGATCCATGACCTGCAGGACACGGCCCCAAAGGTACGTGCACCTCCGCCGTGCCGCTGGGGGTTCCCACGGTGCCCATGGTGGCGGGCAGCACGCTGGCCAGACCTGCACCTTGGGCTTCTCCCAAGGCCACGTGCCATTGCTGTGGGCTGCATGCTGTCTGCCCATGATGCTGTCACCTCTGGTTCCCCCTAGCCCCCACTGGTGGCTGACCCCCTGCCTACTTGGGTCTGTGTGCTGCCTGCCACATGGTACCTGGCCCCAGTGCCCCATGGGAGCACCTGCAGGCTCCACCATCCCTGGGACCCTGTCTGTCCCCAGCCTCTGTCCCCCTGCCCTGCTTGCACGGAGGGAAGGGTAAATACTCACCAACAGGTGTCCTGGACATCTGTCCAAATGTCCCCTCAGCAGACTCATCCTCGGTGGGGGCTGCCTTCTTTGCCTCCCCCTCTTCCTCCTGAGGGGTTGATGGTCCCTCCTCCAGGCAGGGAAGAGCTCTCGGCTGGTGGGCACTGCCAGGGCTGGTGGGCTGCCCCTGGGGCGGCTGGCCTCCCCCACATTGAGGGATGCCTCGGGGGTTGCTGCTGGGAGCCTGGTGGCCTCTTCACCCAGGAAGGCATGAAGTGCCTCATAATAGAGGCAGCTGGTGTTGCTCACTGCCCCCTGGAGCTGCCTTGCCTCCCTTGCTCTGGCATAGTCCTGCCTGAGGACCCTTATTTTCACATGCATCTGTTCCGTGGTGTAATTGTGTTCTTGGGCCAACAGTGCCAGGGCGATGTTTGAGTAGACATCCCAGTTCTGGTGCCTCTCCTGGAACTGGAAGAGGACGTCCTCTGTCCCCAAAGTCCAGAGGAGGCTGAGGACCTCCTTGTGGGTCCTGCATCACCCCTGGGCTGGAGTGCTAGGACAGTCTACCGTGCTGCCAGTAGTCTGTAGCATGCAGCCTGGCCAGAGTGAGGTACTTCCTCCTTCCTGATGCCATGCACTCTGGGAGGAGAAAGGTCACAGCAGCATTAAATCAAAATAATGGTTGTTTCAAAATAACAGTTTTGATTTAACCGTCATTTTGATATAATACCAGGTTTTATATCAAAATGACTTTCCTTATTGTGAAATAAGGGAGCTCCTTATTTCTATATAAGGAGACGTAGTGGAGAGCTGCCCTACTTTAAATCAAAATCAATATTATTTTGATTTAAAGACTGTGTGTGGACATACCCCTTATTATTTTTGTAAAATAAATACAATATGCATGAAGTACATTCTAATCATTTAAAACTCAGCTAAATCAATACTAAATCTTATCCTAGGACTAAAGGCCCATAGGCATATCTCCAATCTAAAAAATCAGTCCCTGAGTGTGAAGGACTAGATCTTTTCAAAAAAGTCTTCCTTTAAATGGCAATGAGGTATGCTCCCCACCCCCCACCCCCTTTTGCTTACAAAGACTGCAAAAAACTTTTTATGCAAATTCACACATGTTCTGGCAGCAAATTTCAGCAGTAAGATGAAAGCGTGCAGTTAAAACATCTGAAAATGACTCTTTAAAACAAAAATGGTTGGGCAACTCTGCCTATATGAAACCATGAATTAATACCTAACGTTTCCTCTTCAAAGTATTTTACATATGTCAATTAATGAGTGCAGTTATCCCTAGTTTAAAAATGGAGACACTTAGCCAGAAAGATTTTCTAACATGGGTAATGATGAAAGGGGCTAATGACAGAGTCAAAACAGAATTCTGGAGTATCTTGTTCCCAGTCCTGTGCTCACACTGTTAATTCTTTAAGTGACCAATCAAGAGCATCACTGCCCCAGGGAAGGACCCGGGGCACTGGCCCAGGCCCCGCCCCCTGGCTGCAGGCCATGCCCCTGGGTGAGGACAGGGCCAGGAGTGGCAGCCACGGCCACGGGGCCACCCAGCATTGGGGAAGCAGCTGTGGGCAGCTGGACCCCAGATCTCCAGCTGGGGACAGGGGCAGGAGGAGAAGCAGCTGCTGCTGCCGTGGGTGGCTGGGCCCCAGATCTCCGGCCTGATCCAGCTGGAGACCGGGAGAGGCAGGGCCCTGCAGGACCTGGGGCACTGGCGCCAAGATTCAGGGCACGGGCCCTGTGTGCCGGACACCAGAGATGCACCTGTGACCAATTAGTTTTTTATGCCAACAAAAGCACATCAGATATGTGCCACAAAAATTTATCACTAATCTCTTGCAATATAAGTATGTTTGGAGGTTTGTCACTTAAAAAAAAACAAACAAACAAAAAAAACAACAAAAAAACAAAACCCACCTTTCCCTGATCAACTTCATGCACTACCACTAAAATTGCTTTTTGGTTGAACATCTAACTTAGTAAAAGCCTTAAATTACATTCTCCATGCCAGTTTCCAAACCTTTTACTAAGGTGGTCCAGGAATTGTATTTTGTCTTTTTTGCAATGCACCATTATATACCTTCTCCTCCACCAGCACTACCACTTTTTCAATTTGCCAAGAGTGCAGCAACAACCTACAGTAGGACCCTCTGCCTCAGCACCACACAGCCCTAATCCTGACCCCAAGGAGAGGCCTGGGGTGGTCAGAGAAAGAGCCTTAATCCATGTTGTCGGGTCCTCCCCTCGTCAGGGCGAGGCAAGCAAACCGTTCGCAAGTTCTGGCCTTCAACCCCGGCTGGAGTAAGGCAAACCCACAGTTAGCAAGTTCAGGCCTTCAACCCCGGCTGGGGTAAGGCAACCCAACTGTGGCTCGGTGGGTAGCAGGGGAGGGAAGGGGAACGCAGGCCCCCCCGCTCCACTGCGTTCCAGCCCAGGGCCCTAGCAGTAGCCACGCAGAAGGTCACTGTGTCAGTGGGGCTCCTGCCGAAACGCACTGACTTACAATTGTCCCTGGGCTACTTCCTTCCCTTGCCCGCTGAGGCCTGGGGCATGCTGTCCTCGTAGTCCTCCAGGTAGGATCCCCAGGGCATCCCCATCAGGCCCTCACTATCTTCGGGAGGCAAGGCTGGGAACTCGGCCTCCTCAGCCAACGGCAGCTCCTCCAGGTTGCACGAGTCTGGAAGGGCAGGCTCGCTGTCCTCCCCAGCAGAGGGGAGCTCCTCCAGGTCCTCCCCAGCATCGGGCTGGTCCACAGGGTTCAGGCTGTCTGCGGAGGGAAGCTCATCAAGGTCCTTCCCTGGAGGAGTTTTCTCCAGGGGTGCAGTTGCCCAAGGTTTCTCTCCCCCAGCTCTTCTCAGGTGGGGTGTCTGGGCACCAGTTAGTCTCCTTTACTCCCGGTGGAGGGAGATCTGCCAGGGGTAGCAGCCGCTTCCCTCTGGGCTCCCACCATGGCTGCCTGGTCCGTTCCCTTTTATAGTCCTCCTGCTCCCGGCGCCCTTCCCTTTGGTTCCGGCCCCGGCCGCTCTGCCGGGTCTCCTCTGGCCAGTAGGGGGAGTGCGGGCACCCAGCTGCCTCTCTGCAGCTGCCTAACTGCTCCCCTCTGCTACAATCCATATTCACCCTGCAGAGAAAACTTCTAGTTCTCAGGGCTGGGCCCAGCTCCTCGCGCCAGCTCTATTTGGTGCACAGGATTGCAGCACTATTCAGGTTTGGCCTGCTTTCCACATCATGACAAAGAAATGGCAAAGTCAAATTTGAGCAAGGGGCATTGCAGTGTAGCACACAGGACCACAGAACCACTCAGATTTGGCCTACCTGTACCAGGGAGCCAGGCCTAGCTCTGTGGGACTGGAACTGAGCAGCTGACACCGTGTTGGGGGTAAATTTGCTCTACAGACCCCTCCTGCACCACTAATCCTGGGATGGATCTCCCTTCCACAGTAGGTCCCTAACCCATTTAAAGTCTAGTTTGGGACCATCCCTTTGGGAAACTTCATGCTATGGAAATCTCTTTTTCCCTCCCCACTACCACAATAAGCGGAGTCCAGTTAAAAAAAAGTGTACTCCA
Organism: Podocnemis expansa; assembly: GCA_007922195.1. Taxonomy (NCBI): domain Eukaryota; kingdom Metazoa; phylum Chordata; order Testudines; family Podocnemididae; genus Podocnemis; species Podocnemis expansa. The sequence goes on from ML682013.1 coordinate 17,860,478, forward strand.
GTGCACTCACTATGCGATTACTATAGACACTCCCTTGTTGAGTGGTAATAAATCAACAACTGTTTAGGATACCAGGTTTTGGAAAGGTTTGGTCATGGCATGACCCTGTACCACTCTGGAACAAAGTGTGCATTCCAAGATTGTTCATGAGCACATTTTATAACTGCAGGAAAGCAAATTTAAAATGCTTACATTAACAATACAATTGGGCCGTGGGCAGTGAATTCTATGTCTATCAGAAGAAAAGCTTTCCTTCTTTCTCCCTCCCCAGACTCCACCCTGTCTCAAAATTGCTGGCCTATTTACAGTTGTTTAAGAGAACCTCTATTGCTATCAGAATGGTCAAACCATACCACAGATATTTCGGATACAGTCAGAGTGACAATCAAGGCCCACGCCAAACACAAGAGCTGTACTGTACTATTGAAGTATGTACTAGTTCTATGTTTTACTACCATATAAGGCAGCTCTGCATTCATGCTGGTAACCTTTTAGTACCTCTTAAGTTTTCCAGATCACTGCCAAACTTCTTGAACTTCAGGGAATGATTACAGGGCTTTACAAATATAAACCCTGGATTTTGTTTTCCCAAAATGATGCTTGTAACATATGAAAAAGAGGATGGAGCCCCTATTTAATAATAGTAATAATCCTTTGTATTTATGCAATGCTGTATACTGCTAAAATGCTTTACAGGTTTTAGTGATTCAAGCTTCAAAACAGTACAATGGGGTGATGTATTTATCGTGTCCATTTTACATAAGACTAAACTGAGGAAAAGGAGTTTAAGGAATTTAACCAATGTTGCATAACCAGTTAATGGAGGGGGTGCAGTGTGGGGGGAACTGGATTCCAGGAGCTCTGGTTTTGAGTCACACTGCATAATCCACCAAAACCATTCTGTCTCCTCAGTCCTTCAGTTTACAGTAGTTATACTATAGTTTTCTAGAAGACTGAGTTGGAATATTCTAAGGCTTTTTGTTTTGTTTTTAAAATAAGGGATCTAAGATATCAATAGCAGGATTTAGAAAGTACTCCCCACACCCTTAGCAAACCATGGAACAGCCTTAAGTTTACAAAAAGTCTTCTGCAAGCTAAATATAGACTAGAACTGGAATTTACTATTTGAACACTTTCCTGGAACGCAGGGAAATGCAGATTTCTATACTACACACAATGTAGCAAGCTTTTTATTCTGGAAGGTCATTCAAATGTTTTCCAATAATTGATTAACTGTTTGTTTATTTCCAAGTTACTTGTGCTTATCTCTGATTTTTATCCCTCTACTATATTGTTTTAAAACCACAAAAAAATTGCTAAATGAACTGCTTGTGTAAACTTGCAAAATATTTGTTATAAATGCTTTAGAGCATGTTTTATTTGGAACTCTAAAGATGCATGTTTTTATTCGTGTCTATAGATACTGGGTGAAATGCTGGCCCCATGGGAGACAATAGCTAAATTCCCATTGACATCAGTGGAGCCAGAATTTTCCACAGCCTGACTTGAGCATGTGTTAATTTGTTTTTAAAATTGTCATTTTGGAGATCAACATATTTGAGAAAAAAATCATTATTGAAGCTTATTTTTTGGTTGGCTTTTCTTTTATTTTGAAGCAGGATTTTTTAAAAGATTATAAAAAAAAAAAAAAACCCTTAAGTGACTGACCAAACAAAAGTTATGCAGTAATAAAATTTAAACACAGAAAAGAGTAGAGAATAGGTAAACTAAAAACCTATTTTTTATTCTGCTACTGCGAAGTTTTGGATTGGTCTGTTTAATCATATGATAGAAATTCTTCTTTTAAAAAAGTTAAAATGCATTTTCTACAAAAAGTGTTGATTAAATCTTTTAGAAACATTTCATTAAACAGGAAAATAGTCCCACTTGAAAAGTAGTGAATCAAAAATTATTTAAGTTTGTGGGGTTCTTTTTCTATTTTTTAACTGTGACCATCATTATAAGAACATGTTTTTATAAACTCAAATGATGCTAGGACAACAAATGTTGGAGAGTTATAAGCAAAATCTCATACATGTGACAATGACATCATTACAGCAGAGACTGTGTCTCATGGCAAATAGCAGAGAGATGGAAGAGTGTACCGTTGTTATTTGTCATTCCGTTGGAGCAGGTTGATTCTAGGGCATGAGAGAGAGAGACAAGATGGATGATCTTTTATAATATCTTTTATTGGACCAGCTTCTGTCTTTTGAGTCCACAGAGCTCTTTTTCAGATCTGGGGAAGGAAGCAAGAGCTCTGTGTAGATCAAAAGCTTGTACCTGCTATCAACCAAAGTTGCTCCAATAAAAGATATCACTTTACCCACCTCCTCTTTCTCATTAGTATTAATCAGGGGTCAGAGCCCCATTGTGCTAGACAGTTTACACCTACTACAACAAAAGCAGGGACATCGCTGCTGCTTGGCCCAAGGGCCTGCAGCCCCCACACATCCCCAGCTCTGCCCTGGCAGTGGCAGGAGCCACATCTAAGGTGCGATCACCTGCTGCTGGATGGCAGCAGCAGCCACAGAGGCCAGACCTGATGCACCACCAGCCACTGGCCAGCAGTGGCAAAGGCTGGATCGAGTCTGTGCCACCTGCCACTGACTGGCAGCAGCAGCTGCAGGGGCCAGATCTGGGCTGGGCTGCTGGTTGGAGGAGCCCAATCCAGCTCCCAAATTGGGCCCTGGATGTATTGGGCCCTGCATCAGGGCCATGCGGCAGGAGGCAAGGCCTGGGCCTGGCCCCAACCCTTTTTTCTTGGCAGCAATGCCCCTGATTAAAAGACAAGAATTTGCAAATAGAATAATTATCAAGGGAAAATAACCAATTCTGGAGGAAATGGGTGGTCAGATAGCCTATGAAATTATATTGATTTAGATAAGAGTCTGGCTTTGCAGATTACCATAAATTAAAGTGCCGAGATATTTAGGGTATGTCTACACTGGAGCCTTAGGTCAACTTAACCTTCCTTAAGTTTACCTAAGGAAGGCTCCATCCACATTGGAAGTTTATTAAGTCAACTTAAGTGCTTTCTTAATGCTTATGTTGACCTCATTAAGTTGACTTAAGTCAGTGTGGACAGGGCACAGCCCTTAAGTCGATGTAATAAGGTCTCCTTAAGTGTTAACTCAACCTAGCAGCTGTCAGCGTGGACGTGGGCAGTCTGCAGGAGTTTTGAATATGGATGCTCTAAGTCGACAAAGTCAACTTTAAGATGACCTTGTTAAGTTGACTTAACAGTGCTTCCACTGTATACATACCTTTGGGGAGGTACCTAACTATGTAGAAGCTGGATTAATGAGATTTGCGTTGCATAAATTAGAAGAGACTGCAATAATCATCTAGTCTACCACCCCCTCCCTGCCAAGATACAGCATTTGTTGTGTCTAAACCATCAAAGGCAGATGGCTATCCAACTTTTGAAAACTCGAAGACAAATAAAAAGGAGTCACCAAAGGTGGGGTCCTGAGAAATGCCAACAACCATAACTCTAACATCAGTGAGAGTTGTGGGGGCTTTGCATCCATCAGGAACAGATTTGAAATTTCTAGTCTTTTGCCAGCTTGTACTGAGTTCCATGTAGAAATTGGGAAAGAGTCTTTGAAATAGTCTCTTCTGTGGTTGTTCTAAAGTCCAGGATAGGATCATTGCTGAGGATGAATCAAGAACAATTTTGTTGTCCTTTGCAAAATGCCAAGTAGTTCACCAACTTCAGGCTATTTCAGACCAAGGTTTGAGCATGTTCCAGAGTCATGGAGCCAAAACAAAAAAACATTTTGTCTCCAGATCTTCCTTATAATGAGTGAGATCCAGCGTGAGCACCTCTGCTGAGAAAAACGTAGTGTGTCTGAGCAAGAGGGACCCAGAGTTTCCCCTTGGTAATTTCCTCTTGGAACTTCATCTATGCATCTCAATATACTTTTGAAAAGGAGATAAGCAGCATTATTTCCTTTTAAGAATGGGGAAAACAGGCATGGGAATGTAAAGTGGCTTGCTCAATATCACCCTGAGTCCCAGTTCAGTGTTCTATCCCCTTGACAATGCCACCTCCCTTAAATCAGTGCCTTTTGTGTTTCAGTCCAGATATGGCTGAGTAGTCATCGTCATCAGGCAAATGAACTGTTCTCAGACTGCTTTCACGAATAATAGTGCCATTTGAATGCTGTCAATATAAAGTAGCTCCTGCTTTGTGTAAAAGTTCTAGAAACATACCCTGGTGTGTTGTAATTCTTACTGGTGCAGTGTGGTTTCCTAAGTCTGCTTTTATTAATCTAAGTTTGATCAGGGTTACAAATGTGTGTTCTTATGACCAGGACTTACGTGAATAAATCACACCTGATAGCTTATTAAAGCTGTGTGCAGAATTTGATATTTTTGCAGTTTGGTTTCATTCTGATTAAGTTTTCTGTATAAGGGAAGAGCCCTGCTCTGGCTCGGCAGCCCTGGCTCCACAGCTCCTGAAGGCCCTGGTGTCCCCGACAGAGGCACTGAGGGGCTTCCCTAGAAGCTTGGTCCCTGGATGTTTGTTTTTGCTTCATAACTGTACAACAGTATGGAAATTTACAGTGTGGTGGTCCATAATGATTAATGTTAAAGAAAAAAATCAAACTTTTATTGTTTCACATAAGTTGTTGATCTAGTGCAGCTGGTGAAAGTGATTTGTATTCTAGCTTAATGCGTAATTTTCTTTTGAGTGAAAAGTTCATCGAATTTCATTAGGCACTCACACACTGAATACATGACTACAACAATGCCCAACCTTAATTAAAAAATGACCCATTATTTGGCTTGATCCTTAGCAAAATAGAGCTCCTATTGGGTTCATTTTTCATCACTGCAAGAAAGAAAAATCCTAACTTATGTTTTTCATAATTGAAACCCAGCTATCAAACATACCAGCTTCAGAGCCCACTGATACAATTGCAGCCATGTTATTCTAAGGAGACTGCTGACAAGTACTTTTGGAAATGTGATGTAGTTTTAGCAGGCTCATTTTTCAATGTGCGAACCATGGAGATGGTGCGATACTGTGCATTGACGCCCACATGAGGGCTATCAAAGTCTGCGTCTTCTGACCCATTGGGAGGGTGTCCCCCTTGTGGGGCTTACAAGGGTTTAGACCCTAAGTGGATAGGCCCCCAGCCTCTGGGCAAGGTGGGCAAACACTAAAGTCAGTAAGCCTGGGTGGCTGGCCAAAGAATAGGCTTACAAAGGAGAAAGGGGAGGGAGGACAATACAGCTCCACCCAACACCACTGTGTCCCAGCCCAGGGCCGGCCTCCAGTTGAACTGAGTGCAATTCCCCCTAGGCCACTTCCTCCCATCTTTTGCTTGGGTACCCGCCTCCGAGGGGCTCCTCTGGGTCCGGGATGTAGACCGCTTGTGGAATCCCCATGAGTCCCTCAGGGTCCACAGGCAGCAGGTCTGGTAAGGCTTCTTGCTCCTCAGCAGAAGGCAGCTCCTCTAAGTCACAGGACCCTCTGCACCAGGTAGTTCCTCATGGCCAAAGGGGTCCTCAGTAGAGGGTAGTTCCTCCAGGTCACCTGGCCCCTCTTCAGTCTTTCCTGGGCCCCCCTGAAGGGGCAACAAGGCTGGCTAGGAGAGCCATACCAATCCATGGTCCAGGGCATTTCTTGCCAGTCTTCTGGTTCTGGTAAGCTAGGTAGACCCTCTGGCTCATGGATAGTGCACGTAGGGGGTCCCTCTAGCTGGAGGGCCATGATAGGGCCTTGCTAGCAGCCTGGTTGAAGGAGCATCCTTCCTCCATGGCATCTCAGCCCCAACGGAGCTGCTGGGCTGGCTTTTTATACCTCCCCTTCCTGTTCTAGCTCCACCCCTCTGCTTCCAGGGCTTCAGGCTTGTAGTGCCTGGGTTTGGCCAGAGAGGGCATTCAGGCTCTTCCTCAGGCCCAGGCTTGGAGGAAGGCCAGAGCCCTCTGCTACAAGGACAAAATTTGCAACCCTGTGTTTGGGAGGACATTAAATCTCAGCTTATAAAAAAACCCCATCAATGATTTACTGTTTAAGGGGTCATTCTTTCTTAGTGAAAAGTGTAAAAAGTTGAAAAAAAGAAGAAATTGTTTTCTTTTGGCATGACTAATAAGGACTTTCCTTGTTGGCAAACTTTAGATAATTTTTTTTTCCTTTTGCTGTATCACTGTAGTGGCACAGTACTGTTATTTAATGTTTCAATGGAGGCAGAATCATAAACCCTGGAGCAGGGGTTAGCAACACAAAGGATAAGAAGAGTCATTTTAAAAAAATTCCTTCAGTAACCAAGTGTTTCTGAGAGCCGCAATGGGTGTAGCCTCCTGGCAAGGGGTAGCTGGGAGCTGGGCCTGGGTACCTGCCCCAGGCTCCTCCGGTGGTGGAGGAGAGCCCAGAGCCTGTTATGGGCCACCTGCAGGGTCCCTTAGTGGCAGGGGGACGGGCAGCAGAGACCTAGAGCCCAGCACTGCAAAGGGACAACCAAAGAGCCCTCATGAGGCTCTGCAGCCACAGGTTGCAGACCCCTCATCTAATGGCATTAGTAGCTTTGCTTATGCATTAAGGAAGCCTGTAGAAGAGGAAAAAAACAGGGACACTCAAGCCTGGAACAGAATCAGGAGATGCCAATTCAGTACTTGAAGTACAGGTTTTAAGAACCCCACCCCACCTACAATCACTTCTTCTAACCAACTTATAAAGGAAGATAGCAACACCAGTATTTCTGAGCAAGGGTAAGAAAACATGTAACTGAGGTAACTGCTCACTATGAAGTGAGGATGGCCCAATGAAGGCCAGAGTTGTACATCATTGTTAACCATTGTCATTACTTAAAATAGGCTAAATTAAGGCAAGGCTAGGTTAAGGCATAGCCACATGCTATTTCACTGTATTGCTATCTCAAAGCCACTGCTCTGAGGGGGCCCCAAGACTTTCATCATAATGGAGACCTTTCTGTGGGACTCTCATTAGTGCCATACAGCATGACTTACTGAGATAGTGTCAGCAAAGTCAATCACATGCAGGGAACTGGACAGGGTCCAAGTCTTCTGTCTTCCAGAACAGACCAGGTTACCTGAAAATGTTGGTTTGAGAAAGGGAGAGGCCCCACTTATTTCCACCAATCAAGCGGATGACTCTTATGCAGGTGACTCCTACCACTATCCTGTATTCTTAAATGGGTTTTTACACCACACTCATCACTATACTGTCTGAGCATCTTTCCTTTTGCATTAAGCAACATGACTACACATCTGTCATTATCAGGGAAAAGCATGTGCAGTGAAATCTAGTTGATAGGGGGTTTGTTTATTTTTTAAATTAATTAGATATCTGGTGCTGTGTGTTTATACAAGAGCAGGCAAAGAACTGTGCCTTGCGTCCAGAGCAGAAAGTGGCAAGGCTTGTGGTGGTCATTAATTTCTGGGAGAGTTCATTCTGCAATCACAGACCACCCCCTGAGAAGGTTCTACCTCCTACCCAGAGGAACTTGACACATATGGTTGAGTTTCCTTTGTGCCTGAGAAGCAGGAGCACACCTGGCCCAGGGAAAGACCCAGGGCTTAGGCGCAGAACTCAAGCACTATAAGCACCCCGCTGCCACGGCAGCCCTGGGGCTCTGGGGCCAGGACTCGGGGCTCGTGCCCTGTAAGCCTGGTGCCAATGATGCCCCTGCTGAGGAGTCAATTTGTTGACAATGGTCTTGAGCCCAGAACTTTATATTGTCTTTTTCATATTCTAGACCCAAGCCCTGGAGTGCTTTGGAGAGAAGGACTGAGAACTTGAAATTAAGCTGAAAAAGTTATGGGAAACCAGTGCCACAAGCAGGGGACAGCTGTGATGTGCTCATAGTAGCCTGTGATGTTGAGGTGATGAACTGCTATGTATTATACTAGCTGGAGTTTTCTTAGTGCTGCAGATTTCATGCTCAGCTGTATCCCATTGCTGTAGTTCAGCAGATAGTCAATGAAGGCACAAATAATGGAGTCCAGGTCTGTCTGTGAAGATTTAGTGGGGACTCAATCACAGTGCATGGGGGTATACCTATAATGGGAGTCATGTCTCAGATCATCTTAATTCAGCCCTGAATACAAAGGGTATGTCCACACAGCAAAGGAAAAACCCCACGTGGCCCATAACAGGGGACTCAGACTCACAAAGCTCAGACCGCAGGGTTGTAACTGCTGTGTAGACTTGTGGGCTTGGGCTGCCACCCAAGTTCTGGGAAGTTACCATCCTGTAGAGTCCTGGAGCCTGGGCGAAACCAAATCTCTACACAGTAATGAAATAGCCCAAGCCACATAAACCCAGGCCAGCCCTGAGTTTTTCTTTGCTGTGTAGACATACAAGAGTTGCATGCTTTTGGACACCGTTCTATCATAGATAAATTTTGCACCAAATCAGCTGTGATTTCTGCTAACTCTTCCATACCCTGTGGTTTCCGACAGACCAAAGCGGGCTTCAAAGCCGTCTGTATAATTACCCCAAAAACACCTCTTTTTAAAAACTTCTAGTCTTTAATTATGAGTAGCAACTTAAACAGCACAGTGCATTAGACTTCTCTCACACAGACAAAGCACTTATACAAAGAAAAAAAATTCCTTACATTTGTTTGTCTTTTCATAATAATAAAGATGCATGGCCAGCTTAAGATGAAACTATTTTTTGGTAAGTGACTTGGTTCATTCTTAACCTCTGTGAATAATGGCACCAACTGAACATCCCCTTCATTTAGCGTTATTCTTTTTTTAATTTAAAAAGAAAAAAGCAGGGTTATTACCAGCCCTTGATTGTACTGAACCTCAAGACAGCTTTTCCTCATGCAAGATTGAATTCTTATTGCATTAGGTATAGGCAAATTTAGTGGAGTGTTCTGATAAGCTCAAAGAAAAAACAAACAGTCTCTGTGTTAAGGTGAACAAAGATGGTGCTGTGCAGGCAAGTTATGCCAAGAGCTCATCCACAGAAAACATGCCATCATTTTAGGTAGAAAGGAAGTATTTTGTTTGTGTGTTATGTAAAAATGCATTTTTCCAGAGCACAGTTTAAATGAGTGAAGAAATCCTTATTCCTTTGCAGTATAAACTCTACAATGGCTCTACATCTGTTTTTAAATTCATTTTAAGGAGTCACATTAACTCACCAATAGCTTATTATTCAACTAAGACTGCTTATGCAATTAATGCTTTAAATATATTAAAATACATAAAACTTTATTTTCATATTTAAAACAAGACCACTGAAAGTTTGCTAGCTGCATACGGCTCTTCCATGGATGGCAGCAGGAGCTGCACATGCCGGTGGTGCTCAGAGAATGAAGGCTCTCTATAGCTCCAAATATGGAAAAGAACTGATACTGCTGTTTGTATTACGTTGGCACCTAAAATCATGAACATTGACACCTAAAAATCATCAACTGGCATCTGTGCAAGAGCAGCAGAGCACAGTCATACTTGTTTTAAATACGTGGGATCAAAACCACATGAAGTTAAGAATTGGAAAATTCCAGATACGTTAATGAAGCTTACTTAATGTGAGGAAAGATATGGTTACTCACCTGCAGTAACTGATGTTCTTCAATGTGTGTGTCTTTGTGGGTGCTCCAATTTTGGCTCCGAGTTTGTGGATGACCCTGGATACGACTGGAACAGGTGGGAAGGCATAGGGTAGGCACTGGTCGCAACTGAGAAGAAAAGCATTACCTACCCACTGATGCTGGAACAAAATCGGTGGCATTTTCAATTCTGATCTGTGGCAAACAAGTCAAATCTCAGAACATCCCACTGCAGGAAGATGTTCAGGGTTTCATTATTAATCTGCCATTCATGATTCTGTGCGAAGTGCCTGCTTAGACTGTCTGCTGTGACATTTTGAAATCTGGGCAGGTATGCCACTGATACGTGAATCAAATACCACCATCAAACAGTACAAAACTAAGTTTATGACATGTTCTGTATAGATGAGAATATGCGCTAGGTACATTTATATTAGAGTCTTTCAGGGACAGTTCTGTAAAGCATAGTGTAGATTTGCCTCACTACAGAAATGCCTAATAGTGCAACATGCTCTGTGAGAATAGTGCCACTACACATGGCAACCGCTAAAGTACTTTTCTGAATTTCTTGTATTTTCCCACCAAGTCTTATAGTGCACACGTGTCTGAGCTTGTTTGTGCTATTCATTTGGGTATGTAACTGAGGTGCTGAATTTATTAGCTGTCATTCAGGCTTCCCCTCCCCATTCACTTCTATAGCATTCTCTTCTTCTGCAGAAATTATAACCTTCCTGAAGGAGGAAACCCACGGATAAGATGAGGCCTAGTGGTGGGTCTTACAACTGGAAACTTTCTCCATCAGGATTGAGGAATGGTCAACAAAAGGACTAAAAACTTCTATTGTTGTTGGGCAATCCTTGCCCTGAAATTACATCATACAAATAGATTCTCCCCATCAGTAGAGTGTGCAGCTCAGAGAACATGACAGGATGGGGGATTAAAACCCCCAAAGTACAGGAACTAAGGATCGCTGTACCACTTGGATCCTGGGGAAAGGGTGTTTTTAAGCATAAGCAAAAGTTCCTAAAGGAAAAACCCAGTTTGCAGATGATAGAAATCTCTATTATCTTTAGAAACCTAATATACTCACGTGTGAGAGTACAACTCCTTGCTTTAAATTTGTAAATAATAAATGCCTCCAGTAGTATGACAGATCTTTAATTCAGAACTAATTCATGGAATTACCCACACCATGACATATTTGTTCTCCCTGAAGGTCTATCATCTAACTAGTGACATGGTCTGAATGTGTTTTACTTGCAAGATCATAGTCCATGGTGGTATAGATTCAGGAACATGTACTTTAGTTATGTCCTCTTGGCTTATTAGGATGTGCTGAGCCCAAGGAGGAGGTTTTTCTATTTTCTACAACAAAGGATCCAGAGAATCTATGTTTGTCCCCTCTAGACTGCAATACTAAATTGGTTATTATTCATAGAGTTCCAATAATATTGTATTACAGCACACTCACAGGCTCTCAAAGCACTTTACAGAAGGTGATTTAAGCCACAATGCTCTTGTGGTGTTCTAGCATATCATTTCCATTCAGCAAAAAGGCTGAGAGAAAAGTCACAGAACTCATGGTTCTCAGTCCTGTGCCTTAAACACAAGACATTTAGTGAAAGATTGGAACGAAGGTTATTTGAACAAATGCATATGAACATCATGATTAGTACATGGTTTGTTTGAATAGACCTTTCTCATCTGTATCCTAAAGTACAAAAGACAAGAAGTATCATCTTCAGAACACGTGAAGCTTAAACGTTATCAAATACTATTTTCTGTCCTTGACGTTAACTCCCCCTGCTGCAGTACAGGCAAAATTACAGCAACCAGAACAAAAGCTATGCAACTTAAAGTGAACTAAGCTTTTTTATTTGTGAGCATTAAGGTACACACAGAGCTGAATTTAAAATTTCCATAGTCTTTTACAAGGCCAATATTTCTCTTGTTCATATTTGGCACCTTTTATTACTCAGAATGAGACATTTTCACCGTAGAATTGTTATTAGAAAATAACAATGTATAAATTCAGGAAATGACCCCAGGTTTTCTCCCCAAAATTACAGATAGTCCATTTTGAGTTCTAAAGTTAGTAAAGTTAACATGCAGCTGTAAAATTTTGTTGTTGCAATACAAATACTGAAAGGGTTTTATGAGAAAACTATCCATTTTGTTTCTGCTTCTGCTAAGAATTTATAACATGTCCCACTAAAACTTTTGGACAAAAATTTAGGTTACTCAAAATTTCACCTTTTGTAGAATACCAGATTGTTAGGGGAAAAAAAAAATATACAAATGTGTCATTCTATGCCTTATCCCCTGATAAACTGCATGAGTTAGGACAAGGGCATTTACAAATACTCGAAAAGCCAATTTAGAAGAGGAGAAAGAACATGCCCAAAATCAAACTGGCCTCCTCTTTTTGCACCAAGGGAATGAAGCCTTACTTCTATATTCCAGCTTGATAATGGTCTTCTTTAGTTTTATACACACATGCTAAAAAGTTGTTTCCAAGGAAAGTAAGTTAAGAAGATTAAGTGACAGATTGCATTCCACTTTTATCAGAGTTGTTTATAAAGCTGTATCTATTTTTTAGGAAAAAATGTGCACAAAGTGCTTGATAGAAGCAGGAATGGTTTTAAAACTTTAATTAAACTTTACTGCCATAACTGAAGTGAGGAGCCTGTATATATCACTCACATAGACAAAGAGCCACACCCAGTATATACTCATTTAGTTCTAAGCTTGTTTTCTAGCCTACATTTTACAAAAGAGAGATAAAGGAAAGTCGTCTCAGTGAAGACAGCTCTTAAGACATTTAGTTCACATCACCTTTTTCTACATTTCTGAGATGTGAAAAAGTTTAGCAGTAAGTGCCCAAGCAAGACCATAAAAGAAAGGAAAAATCTGAAACTTTCAAAAAGTATTACTCATAGTTAAAGAAAATTACAGAGCAAATTTCTTGGTTATTTATTCTGAGTCTTTGGGAATGCACCAAATACTTTTAGTATTTGTAAATGCCCTGGTATTGCATTTCACAGTAGAAATGCAATGACTGAAGTATGGTGATACTTTGTCTTATGTACAATGTTCCCCCACTTAAGACATCATCTTTTTCTTGCATTCTACTGAGCAGAAAACCATTCCTTCTATTGGCATGAATTTCTGGCCAATTAGACTCTTGCTACAACAGGAACACAGGAAGCACTCTGTTGTGGCATGCCAGTTGAAGTTGTTGTAGGTCACACGCTGAACTTCTGGATCAATAGCATTATGACAGCCTTGGCAAATCTGGTGAGTGAAAACAGCAATCAAATTATAAACACACTGTACATATAATTTGAAGAAAAACTTGTGGGAGGCCATAGGAATTACTATGTGGGAATGACATGTACAGGGAAGAACTACTATAAGAATTCTTGTAGGCCAAAAGGAAACTTAAAAGCATAACACAGCTATCAGATGGTTTCAGGCAGGCAGCATGTATGTTAAAAAGTAAGAAAGTGAGCAAGAACTAGAGTTTAAAAACAAAACAGAGAATCCATTGCAATAGAGTCTAAACTTACACATTTATATACTGTTGGTAACAAGAGGCACCAACCAGGACAAATCACCATTATGCTACATGTTGTATACACAATCAAATTCAATGCCACATCCAGAGTCATTATCATTAGTGGAACAACTTCACACTGACAATACTGCATTGCAGACCCCATGAACTGTAGAGGTGATGTTACTGCAACCTCACACTACCACTGACCTCTGCCGTTACTTGCAGTTTTCACCCACTGATTTCCTTAACACTCTCCAGTATTGAGAGTCAGATATGGAAATTTCTTGCAATACTTCTGGACCAAATTCACTAATTAAGTTTAAGTCTGTTAGGAGCTCATTGTATTAAAAATGCAAATGTGTCTGCATTACTGTGGGACTGTATATAAGGTCTGTGGGAGGACATGTGACTAATGAAAACCTTGGGAAGCACAATGCACATCAGAGGACCATTTTACATAACTGGAACGGATATATTATTTCAGAGTCCAACTTTTTGAGACCTAAGCCTGAGGAAAGCTTTTTATCAGCTGATCACTTGTTCCACAAGGACAAAAATCAGAGTCTAAGGTGGTATAAAGGAGGGACTTGTATTCATAGCCATTCTTAGTTGGAGCCAAAAAGGTACTATGAACTTGTGACTAGATAACACCTCCCCTGGGTGGGATTTAAGGATTGTTCTTTTGTCAGATTACTAATTGGAGCTAGGGTGAACTCTGATAAGATGATTATCATGTGTGTAGATTCTTTTAATATTTAATAGGTTTTCTCCATAATGTTCTCACCTTAAGAATAAAACAGGCTTGATAACTTGAGAGTAACTCTGCTGTTTATAGCTTTTGAGGACAAGGCAAAGCAGGGCTGCTTAGCAAATCTGACCTGTTGGGGAAACTCACAGTGTAGGCAGGGAGCTCGGCAGCCTGGAAATACCCAGTTTGGTTGTAGGAGAGACGTCTCTCAGCCCAAGAGAGGTACCAATCGGTGAGCCGGAAGCCTGAGTATGGGGGAATATGGATGAAGTTGCCCTCAACTGTGACACCTGCCAGCAAACCTATATCTTACTATCACATACCTTTTCCTAACAGGGATTATGGTACTGATTTTCCTGGGCAAATCTATATCTCCTCATCTCTCTGGTGACAATGATTTCCATCATTGATGGTCATCAAGAAAATCAATGGGACATCAAGACTTCAGAGAGAAACAGCCAAAATCAAACTAATATGCAAAATTAAATTGTGTGAAAGCAGGGCTGAATCATAACTATGGATTCTTTTCACATTATAACAGGTAATTTGACCTCACCCTTCCTCTGTATGCTGTTTCCTAAAGTCTGAATCGTTACAAATGCTCTGATTTGTTGTTGCATGACCTGTTCATGTCTTACATTCCCCTGCATTTATTTTCATCTAGTTCTGTAAGCTCTCCCTCTTCAAAGCATCTGACGAAGTGGGATATTCTTCCACGAAAGCTCATGCCATAAATAAATCTTAGTCTTTAAGTGCCACAAGACTCCTTTTTTGCTTTACTAGACTAACACGGCTGCCCCTTTGGCTAGATACAAAATAATGAGTGGTAAAACAAAAGATAAGATCCAGGTTTACATAGTTAGTTTTGGTCTTAAAGCCACACAATTGCTAACAGATCTTCAGAAATGAGAGACCGATTTCATTTTAACTGTGCACAGTGGATTTAAAATACCCATTAAAAAAGAATTAAGAATATTCTCTCTGCAGATATTTTAGTTGTATTCTTGAATGAGCACTTCAACATGATGTGTGGAGTACATGCAGTGAAGAGGTCCCTTGTAAAATATCACACACATACTCAGTCTCACTATACAGAATCCTCAAGTGGAACATCTGTCTTAACTACTGCCTTTGGACATGCAACGGTCCATAGAATCCAATTCCCTGTTATGCTGATGCATAGATCCAGCTATTTAGGAACACTGCAAAATAGAAGACAGAAGCAGTTTGAAATAGACACTTTGCTAATTTGGTCAGCCAAAACAGAGGGCGGGGGGGGGGGGGGAGGTTTCAGATCAACAACAGTTGACAAAATCAGCATGTACAAACTGGCAAAAAAGAAAGATTATTTTCAAGTTTCTGGGATGATAGTATGACCTTTAAGGAAGTAGCTACTGAAGAGTACTCCTGAGGAAATTCTGCACCACTGTGCAAATGCAAAATAAATGTTCCCTGCAGAGTTCCCTCCTCCCACACAGAACCACCAACAGCTTCTACCAGAGGTGAAGGGAAGCTGCAATTATAACTATCACCCACCAGGTGGCCCAGAAGAGCACACAGCAGACTGGAGCTGGATCAGCCAGCCTCCAGAGAAGGGAGGAGAGGCTGCTTTCCTCACATCACCTTGGCCTCTGCCCACAGGGCTGGGGGGGGGGGGGGGGGCCCGACACAGGATATGGTAGGGGATGGACAGAGCAGGGCTCACAGGACTTCTGGGAATAGGAGTGAGGATCCCATAGACCAGAGGTCTCAAACTCACAGCCTGTGGGCCACATGTGGCTCCTGAAGTTACTTCCTGCAGCCCACAACAATGCTACTGCTATCAATATTTGCAATATTATTGTATGAAAAGGTTTCAGCAGTGTGGCCCTTGGGCTAACGTACAAGTCCTCATGCAGCCCTCATGGTGATTTGAATTTGAGACCCCTTGTACAGACTAAGGTTCAGAAGGGCAAGTGGAAAGAATGAGACTGAAGCAGGATGCAGGAGATAGCGGGGTGACAACACTGAGCCAGAAGTGGGCGTGCAAGGGCATATGGAGATAGGGCTGATGTGCATGACTGAATGGGAGAATCTAGAAATCATCATGGGGGAGGTTCCCCAACAATCTGCCCCCAGGAAACCCTGTTCCATACTTCTCCCGCCCACACCCTACAGCCAGGGCTGGATTACTGCAGGGGCTTTACAAGCTGAAGCCTCAGGCAAAAGAGGGGCACGCACTGCCCCCCAGTAATCCGACCCTGGTCCTGGTCCACTCCTGACTGTCTGGCCTGCTGCTTGCCAGACTCCAACTCTTGCAGCCAAGCTCTGTCTGCACCCTGCTTCCATCATGATGTTGAAGCTGGCAACCAGCCCCCAGAGCCCCCAGGGGGTGAGGCAAGTCCCCTGGAATGCTGCCCGGCAGTGGCCTAGAAGCGCCACGTGTACCATGGTACTGGCTCCCCCAACCCAGCCCGCTTACTCTGCCTGGCCCCATCAAACCATGACATAGCATTGAGTGCCCCCCCGCTTGTGGACTGTTGTGCTGCTGGGCTCTAGTTTGCCCTCCAGCAGGCAGCAGCAGGTCCCATCAGGGACAGGCCTATGCTGGGGAGCAGAGTGGTAGATCAGTGGGGAGAGGTGAGGGCGGTGGCCATGTGAAGCAGCACAGCAAGCACAGGCTGGTTGGCTCCTGCAGTGTGTGAGGTGGGAAGGGGAGGGTACAACTCAACCCCAGGCCCCAGCACCAGTGGAGTCAGGCGCCCCGCCATCCAGGCAGGGCACCACTACAATGGAGGGGCCCCACAATGGTGGGAAGCTATGGGCCCCACCAGGCCTTGATTTGGCCCCCAACAACCCACCAGGTTCACTCGCAGGCAGCTTCCCAGCAGTTACTTTTCTCTCCCTCAGTTGCTCACTTACTGCTGACTCCCATGGCTCTGCACTGCTTTTGAGTGTTTTAGGAAATAAGTTTCTGTGTTACAGTTAAAATGATTTGTTACTCAAAGTCTGAGAATTAATATGCCTAGTAAAGAATGTATTTGTCAAAAAAACACCCAAAAAACAAAACAGCAAAAAAACCCACCACACCAAACACCAAAAAACTACAAAACACTCCCTAATCTGTTTTAGGGTGACCAGATAAAAAGTGTTTTGTTTTTTTAAATCAGGGTAGGAAGTAGAAGATAAAATAGGCACCTATAATAGGCCAGTACTGAGACTGTCCTTATAAAATCTGTAATCTTACTCTTTCTGCTGTCTGTATTGTTACAAAAACAACTTGTGACCCACCTTTCTCTGCATCTATATATTTACAGTTAACATGCTATATTATTTTCCATTTCATTCATCTGATGAAGTGGGACTGTGCCCATGAAAGATCATGAGATAAATACATTTATTAGTCTTTATGGCTATGTCTACACTACTGGGCTCAGTTAAGTCAACTTAATAAGGTCTACTTAAAGTCGACTTTAAGTAGACCTTATTAAGTTGAATTTAATGGCCACATTATTAAGCTGACTTAATGCAAAGTTGACCTAACCCTTAAAGTTGATATTAAGGACAGCAGTTAAGTCGACTTAAGCAAGTGCTTAAGTCAACTTAATGAATGCCAAATGTAGCCAGATTGTTCTTTAAGTCAACTTAAGCCTCCTTAAATAGACTTAAGCCCCTAGCATAGACATACCCTACAAGTGCTCCAGGACTCCTTGTTTGTTGTGCTCAACTAGACTAACACAGCAACCCCTTTGGAACTTGTATTGTTACAAACATACATGCTAAACAGGTATTTTGAAACATATTAGCAAATTGTACTGTTATTTTGAGAAATAAAACATTTAAAAAGTTTAAACTATTGTATGCATAATTTTTAGTTTCCTGGTGTAGAATTGCCCCAGGAGTATCAAGAGTTTTGCTAAGATATAAAAGCTCATGACCTACTTCAAGCTGATTAACCCCTCTTGTGTCAGGTTTTTTTAAGCCCAAAAAACTAGTCCAACATTACCCAGCCTCTGCTGTCTTCTCTCAATTCACTGCCAAGCAGGTGAAATCTGGGCCCTGGATTGAAGCCGCAATTTCATGAACTTCTTAGGATATGTCTATTGTGCTTTTAAGACCCACAGTAGCAAGTCTCAGAGCCCTGATCTGCAGACTTGGGCTTGTGCTATATGACTAATGACAATAGATGTTCAGGCTCTGGCTCCAATACTCCTCCTACTGCTTCACCAGAATGTCCACACTGCTGTTTTTAGCACCTAATGCAAGCCCCAGTCTGTAGACCAGGGCTTAGAGACTCTCTGTTGTAGGTTTTAAAAATGTAGTGTAAAGACCCTTAGTGGCCTGTGTACAGGAAGTTGTACAGTTGTAGCTGTGGTGATTGTGTGACCAAGAGGATTCAAGCTCAAAAAATGTTGTTCTTTGAACAGTTTAATTCGGTTTAAGTTTATATTGTACCCTGTGCCCAGACATGGCCTGTAGGTATTTCTGTTGTGGCTAAGCAAGCAAAGGACTAAAATGCTTAATGTTGTTGGTACATCTCCAAAAAAGAACAGCACTATGTTTTTACGTTTCCATCCCCAAGTGATGCAAGAGCTACAGCTGCACCACCAAAGGAAGCCAGATTATTATCAAAGTGCTTTGTATTATTTATATGATAGATAGCGTCCCTGAATCTTAAAGTGCTTTACAGACAGACATTCATGAACTGAGCCTCAACCCACCATACCAATACTGGCTGTTCTTTAGCCACTGACCTATGCAGCCTCTCCAGGCTTACTCTTTGAACAATCAAACCTGAAGTCAATGCCTTTAAGAGTCAGGCACAATAGTTTTTTAAAAAATTAATAAAATGGAAAGTGTTTCAGGTCAGTTCATTTAAGGCACAAAGCCCATGGCACGAGTAAGAGGAGAAATGAAGTGTTCTTCCCACCAGCATGTTTTGCAGGAAAAGCATCTCAAATAGGAGAAACAGCACAAATTAAATCAATCAGCCACCTGCAGTGCAAGAGCTTCATGGGAAGCTTGGCTACCCAACCTCTTGCAGTTCTGTGGGGATCACGCCTGCCTGCCCTGAGCTCCTCTTGGGAGCAGTGAGATGAGCTGATGGCCCCACCCCCTGCAGCAGGTAGCCAGGGCTGGAGAACAGGAGGGAAATTTGAAACCCTCCCTCTCCAGCACAGGCAACTTGGGGTGGTCTGCGGAGGCAGCTGTGCTTGTGTGGGGTAAGTAGTAGGGCCAGGCCCAACCAGGCAAGCAGGAGCTAGGTGTGGTGGTGAGGCACAGCCCAGCAGGTTTTCGGGCCATGTGTCGGCCCTGAGCTGGACGAGGGGGCCTGGAAGTGGGGTGGGGCGGAGAAAGTGGTGCATGCAGGCCTGGAAAGAGCTAAGAAAGGGGGCAGCAGCATAGCTGGGCCCAGCAAGAGCCACATGTTACACACATTGTGGCTGTCAAAATACCTGGCTATTGAAAAAGTTTTTAAAAATGGCTTTTCTTATCTTTCAGTTTGCCAACTCCTGGGAAGTACTGAAATTATATTACTGTACACAAACTTCTGAAGTAGCATACATGTCTCATAAAAAGCCTGTTTTCCACACTGGGTTCCTGGTTTTACAAAGTACAACATGTACATACATGGGATTATAAATGTGCCTAGACAACATATTCAAGAGCTGAAAGTAAATCCTTAAGCTCCCAGGCAAATTCAGAAACTATGCAGAAAAGGGATTTTAAAGATCTTGTTAATATATATATAGAGAGAGACTCTTGTAATTTTTGCCAATACGTAAATTTAGTGGCTGTTCTTGCACTCATTAGAAACTGTCATTCACTTCAGTGGGAGCAGGTATAAGTACATAGAAAAACCAAAGTCAAAACCTGGATGAAAAGTATTATTAATAAATACTTATAGCACTTCCTGTGTGGAGCTCATCAATTAATCATCAACATAAATGACCAAAACATCTACGATAGGTAACAGATGGATAAAGCAGGGACTAACCAATATGTAAGGTTATAATCATTACCACAGCTAGAAAGGAGGCGTTAAAATGCCAACACCAACTGTCTTGCTTCACCCATACTCATTTCTTACTTTATGATGATCTGCACTATTACTCCATATGTAGTTAGTGATACTGGAAAGGTAGTGGTGGTATTAAAGAAAAAAACAATATAGCATGGTGATGAGAGTGTCACTGTTATCTTTGTACATGGTACCAGCCATGGTTTATATCAGCAAAATGGTTTAATACCTCTTATGTCTTAAAAATGACCCTGCTAGCCAGGTAAGTTACACAAGTCATCATTGGTCTAGCTGTGCTGGTCCCAGGATACTAAAGTATCTTTTACTGGACCAACTTCTCTGGGGTGTAAGAGAGAGACAAGCTTTTGTACTTACAAAGAGCTCTTCTTCAGGTCTGGGAAATATACTTGAAGTGTCACGGTTAAATACTAGGTGGAAGAGATTGCTTAGCATAAGTAGTTAACAGATGATGGCTTGACACATGTTAACTACTTATGCTAAGCAATCTCTTCCACCTAGTATTTAACCGTGACACTTCAAGTATATTTCCCAGACCTGAAGAAGAGCTCTGTGCAAGTTCAAAAGGTTGTCTCCCTTACCAAGAGACGTTGGTTCAGAAAGAGAGATTACATCACCCACAAAATCATCATTATGCCATCTTCATGCCTTTCTGTTTCTAAGAAGTCTTAGTTCAAGTTTACAAACAAAAAGGCTCCATAAGTTACTTTGTACAGTGGTTTTAAAACCACGGTTTAAGACCCAGTACTGGGTTGCAGACTCCCAGGTACTGGATCGCAGCACTCACTGCTGCCACCACTGAGGACTAGAATGCATTGCTCAAAGATGTAATTGCTGGGTTGTAGGCATAAAATGATTTTTTTTTTTCCAATTAAGGTGCAAGAAAAAAAAAGTTTGAAAACCACTGATCTAGTAGGTTAACTGACTGCATTCTTTTAAACCCTTCTATACACACCAATTAGAAAATTATTTCAGTATCAAGTGAAAGTGGATTTTGACCCAAATTGAAATAATTATACCTTAAATAGTATAGCTAAGAATGTGACTCTCTAATGTATAATTATTAAATCTTGCATTCATTCTCATGTCCTACAAATCAAGATCACTTCAAATATCTTACCACAGCATGGTTCTTCACATAGCATGGCTTGCAGACAGGCTTGTCATTTACCATAACGTAGATTTCCCCAGCCAGGACACAGTCACAGTCAAAGCAGCAGAAGTGTTTCAGGTGCCAGTTTTGACCTTCTGCCTGGGTATATTCATTACTGAATATGAGCTATGGGAGAAAACACACAAATATATGATTTGAACACCATTTGAGTCTAGCAAACTTTATGCCACTATTGAAGCATATTTCAAAAAAATTGGTGGCTTGATTCCACTCTCTTTCTGAATTCAGATTACTCCTAGAAACATGCACATTCAAAGTTAAATTATTAATGTTAAGACGGTAGATTCCAATGGCATTAATCATTTTGGTTTCTATATTTTGCATTAAGATATTTGTATAATTTTGCAAGGCACTCCACCTAGCGTCCTTACCAAGAAAAAGACTTAACTAAGACCAAGCTAACTGCATTTTTTCCCATGTCAGCTTTCATTTAATTGAGGTTCAAACCATATCATTCATTCTTTTGTATAGGATTGTTTTGCTTAATATTTAACTATTTTCAAGATGAGAGTCTGCATCACATTAAAAACTCATCCAAATATGCATACTATGGGGCTTTGCCTACCTCATCACACCCAGCACACCGGGGTTTCTCACTGTCACAATAGTGTCTTCCACAATATAGTTTTCCATTCTTCCAGAAGTAGATCATGTCCACCAGAAGTTCACTACAGGTGCAGCAGACAAAACAAGCTGGGTGCCACAGTTTGTCATAGCCAGCACGCTCAGCATAAACAGCTGGGTCACCTTCTTTCATGTTTGATTTGCAGCGGTAGCAGGACTGGAATGAAACCATCAGAATTAACGCATTGAGTTATGTTTTATATATGCTCATATAGAAAACAAACACAACCTGTATTTCATTAAATCCTAACTTCCTAGCTTAATATTAAGGTGGTAGAGTTTCTAACTTTAACCTTGAGAAGTAAGTTTGATAGGAAGTCAAATTAAGCAGTAACTCAAGAAGCAGCCCCAATGCTAGCAAACTGGACGGTGGTTTCTGTAATGTGTATATACCCACTAGAACAGGAACACCAGAAAATTATACCTGTTTCATGGAAAAGCATGAAAGTAAATTAGCACATGCTACTGCAGGAGTTCTATAGTTTCTGTCATAAAGGAACTCAGACTAAATGATCACAGTGGTCTCTTCTGGTCTTGGAATTTATGACTAAGTGAGGAATCAAGAACAGGCACCAAGAAGTGAATGACTATTCATTAGCTAATCTAGTGTTCTGTGGGCCAGCTCCTAGTAAGAATGAAGAGTTAACTAGTGAAATCCATAGTGGCTGGAGTAAAATTGTATTACGTGAAATAAGACCATATAGTTTTAAAAAGTATTGAGATGATACAAAATGGTGGCTGTATCTGCCAGACATAGAAGACATACAATCATTCCTATTTAAAAGGAAAAAAAAAAAAAAATCCATGAATTAAGCCTACACTCTTATGCTGTCAAATCACTCATGGCTGTTGTCCTGTTACTTATCTTTGGGCAGAAGGAAGGAAGAGCATGGAAAAATATAAGCATAATCACAGTACAAATGGACTTCAAGAAGTCCTGGGATATTGTTTTAGTAATATTTACATTCTGTACTGAAGTGGTTTTGTCTGTCAGTTAGGGAGTAGAGAAAGTGTATGTTATACAGTTTATTTATCATTTATGCACTACCTACACTGTTTGGTTTAGGTATCTGTTCTTCTGTATGCCCCCTTTTTTCTCTCCAACAGCTATACTGTTAATCTGAAACAGTCCACTGACTAGCTACTATTCTGGTCAGCTCCCTTCAATTTTTCCCCAGACTGAAGTCAGCAATAAAATGTTTTACTCTGCTTTTCACTTTTCAGATTAAAAAAAAAAAAGTCCCCAGGAAATTTACATGAAAAAGGAAGATTCCAAAGGACAAAGAAAATGGGGCAGTGAACCTGTGGAAAGGGAAATAACTAGAAGTTTTAAACATTCTTTTGTCTCCTATCCTTACTTCAGGCCACCCTCTCCTCCCACTGGAGCAAACTGGGAAGTTTTCCTATTAGTTTCAGTGTGAGCCAGAGCAAGACCTTCAGCTCCCCTGCAGTCCATTAGCCTTATGGGAAAAGATGTGGGGATTGTCTACAGTGATTTAAAAAAAAAAAAAAAAAAAAAACAAACAAAAAGGACCCCCCCCCCAACCTGGCAGATAAACGTCAGCTAGGTGAACACCAACTATCCAGTTTCCCTGTTCTGCAAGGCTTCTTATTTATAGCCAAACAAAAGGTTCATTTTTAAAAAATTAAAATATGTCTGAGCATGCCCCAATACAGTGAGAGAACCTGATTTTTCCTTGTACTTAGAAAGTTTCATAGACTCTAAGGTCAGAAGGGACCAATATGATCGTCTAGTTTGACCTCCTGCACAATGCAGGCCACAAAACTTCACCCACCCACTCCTGCAATAAACCTCTATGCTATGACTGAGTTATTAAAGACCTTAAGATACAGACTCCCAGCCATCCCCCCATTTAAATTCACTTTGGAAACATGCAGCTATTCTGAGGATATATATTTGTGTAAGAGCCTTACTAACCTTATGCTGGGGAAGACAGAGGAAGCAGAATTGGGAACGGGGAGGGGAAGGGAAGAGACAGTGTTTAATCAAAATTGAAAAGGAGTCATCCCCATCAGGACTTTGACAGTCCTTTCTGCGTTCTGTGGTTTAGCATTTTGTAAGGGTAAATGTGAAATTGCAGCATAATATTAAAGACATTTGAGGCTGTCTTGAATTAAGTGGGTCTGAATCACATCTTGGAATCAAACTACTCAATCTGCCTAGGGGCTTTGAATTCTTATTCAGCCCAAGAAACAGTTATCACCGTAAGCAGCACCTTCAAATCATCATCAACTACACCATCTTATGACTTTGTTTCAATGTTAAATGTAAGGTGCTGGTTTTAACATACAAGTCCCTAAATAATTTGGGTCATAACTGACCAGTATCACTATTTGCCACATTGGGGTGCTTTAGCTTACACACTCCTAGAAGGTTTAAATGAGAGAAAATTGGCAGCAGGGTATTCTATGTAAATGTTTCACCATTGGGGATTGTGAGCTATTTTTCCCTTGATCAAACATAGTACAAAGAAACTGATCATTAAGGCATATCACAAGGTATCAGACTTTGCACAAATAAGTGCCTTCTAATAAAACATTTATTTTATTTTGTAACAGGAAAGACATTGCTGCTGCAGTATTGCACAGGAAGAAAATTCACAGACTTCATGGCACGTATCTTGTTGTATTATAGCTTAATTTCACTACAGCCTGTTAATAGGTGATTTGCTTGTTGTTTTCAAATGAAGTGATAAACATTATTGCAATGGTAGTTTTGCTATTCGTTTCAGAAAGTAGTTTCCAACACCTTGTTTGCTGCAGCAGGTGAATGCAGATAAGAGATGGTCAAATAGAATTCCTTAATTGCATCAGTCCACACTTAAATTTAAAACGCTTTGAAAAGAGTGGACAAAGGAAGAGTCTTTTGCCAAAAGTACAAAATTAAGCTACAGGCTCATGCCTTAAAGGAATGCATGATTTAAAATTTATTTTCCTCACTTTTGTGGAACAGTCAATAAGAGATTTAATTCAGATGCTTTGTTGAGATGATAAAAATCTACTGTCAATTCTGCGAATTAGTGCCTTCCCTTCAACACTTTATAGAACTGAAGACTATTCTAGAGAAACAAAATGTAATTCTCAACAAGAATATCTGACTGATATTCTGACTAATCAGTTACACAATCTGACTGACAAGGAATCTTACTTTATTAGGAATACATTATCTTTTGGTCTTCTTTAGTCCTAAGTAAAAATCAGCCAAGTTATATATTAATTCTGAAAACGTTCCCTTCCTAGCAAGGGGTGAAAGAAAACAGGCTACTAAATACATTTCCTTTCCCTTAGGAGATCAGTTTATAGCATAAAAAGTCTACATATTTAGGAAACGTGGAGATATTTGCTATATACTATTATTTAATATTGCCAAAAATCATGCATTTCAATCAGAAGATATTTCAAATATCTCCAGTGTAGGTTTAAATAATTACTTGAATGACAGCCTCTAACCTGTAAGTTTTGATATTACCTTCTGCTATCTTTATACTTACATACTGTGTTCCTTTTTGACTTGCTGATTTGTCTTCCATAGCTCCTACAGCTGCTGAGGTACTTCTGTCACCAGCATTTGCATTATTCTTGTCAATGGCTTTAGCTTCCACCTCACTGGGGAGCTTGACATCTCCCACACCAAGAGCCTCGTTCTTGTATTTCTTCACAAACTGTTCCATCTGTTTCACCTCATTAGGAGATAACTCATGGCATTTTGAAGGATCCTGATCATGAGCAGGCAGCTGCTTAGCCAACTGTTTCTTCCTGTACTGAGCGCCTTCTGAGCCAGCCACGGGCTGTTTCTCCTTTGGAAGCATCTGCATATACTGCCTTGCCTAAACCAGGAAGAATTAGATATCAGATGCCACATCAGTTATGGAATTGAGCTTTTTATACAAGTGGCTGAAATCCAGCAAGATTCACCACCAGCAAAATCTTCTATATAAACATTAAGCTCCCAAATTTAGTAGATCAAGATTAATGCATTAGATTAAATGACTTCTGCCCAACATGAAAGACAAGCTTGTTTTCAAGCCTTTTACTACATCAAAAAATTGTATTTATTCCCATATGTAATAACTCTGACAATGCTTAATATTTATATAGCACTCTGAAAACATTGTCAGCAGGTATGTGAAGTAGCTAAGTATTTCACAAATGGAGAAACTGAAGCAAAAAGCATTAGGCAGCTTGCCCAGGACACAGAACCTATTACAAATAATTGTAGCAAAAGAGGAAGACAGTTTCAGGAAAGCAAATACAAAAACTAAAAATATAACCTGTAAATGAATGCTAAGTACTGAAGGATTTAGCATACATAATATTAATTAAATCACTTAAAAAAAAAAGGCTAGTGAACTCTACTGTAGTTAGAGACAGGCCATAAAGAATGCATCTCTAGTTATGGCTCATATTACACTCCAGTACATAAAGTCAACAATTCAAGTAAAATAAAAATCCCCAAAAGGCTATCCAAGTGTCTCCTCTGGTTGAACTGCTAATAAACTAATGGGAACTTTTCTTCTAGATGTCAACACTGAGCTTGTTCTTACCATATACAGTAACAGAAACGTGCAGCAGAGTGTTTCCCTTTCCTTTAAACAATGAGATAAATTATTTTATTATTATTATTTTTTTTACGGTACTTCCAATTTCTTTTAGTCCATCTAGAAAGGACAGATTTGGGCATTTGTAAATTCTCTTAAGTGACATTACTAAAGGCACAAGCCTAATACAATGTTTAATCTTAACTACTAAGCAAGAAGACAACCTCTTCCTCACTACTCCCAAAATTAAAAATCCTCACAGAAAGCACGTTATAGTTTAATAAACATGGTCTTAGATCCATGTGAAGACACTGGTGGGGCAGGCAGAATACCAGCACACTTTTATTTGGTGGGGGGGGGGGGTGAGGTGAAGAAAGCCAGGTCTGGAAGCTGCTGGGAATGTTAAAAAAAGCTATAACTAGGGCAAGAAACACGATCAAAAAAACAAACACAAAAAAAAGGACTTGATCCTACACTAGATCAACAAATGCTGACCTTTACTGCTACATGGATTCCCATTGCACATCCTCCAGCAACCACAATAAAATAAAAAATTAAAAAACCAAAATGAACAAACAAAAACCCCACAAACCACACCCCCCAACCACAAGAACCACCCACCACCCCAGGAAAATGTTACCACTAAGCACAAAGTAAGTTCTACATTTCTTACCAATGTCTGATTCTGAACAGGAGGAGCCCATTCGTAAGTCACAGTATTGATGGATATATTCTTCTTGGCAGAAACCGGATTAGTCAGAATCATTACATTGCGTTTATACATGGGAATTCCATCAGTTTTCAGCTTTGCAATAAGGGTTGTGTATTTTGTATCTTCAAATAGCTTCCCCACTTTCCGATCCTCCTCGTTGCTTGTGAGGACATCATGTTCCTCTTGGCCACATTTGCAATTTCGACAAATTTTTCTATAAATTGGTAGGAATGCAGGCTGTTAGCATCCTAACTACAAAATGCATTTTTGGTTAATTATATGCACCAAAGTGAACCACTAGAAAAAGCAAGTCAGCTTCCTTCCAAAACTGTACAACTACACCTTAACAGTTTAGTGCTTTTAAAACAAGAACAGAGCATGAACTAGATGATCCTTCTGAAACAAAAGAGGACATCCATCATTCCTGTAGTTATGTGGTTTGCCCTTAAAAGACCTCCCACCTTTATAACCTCAAGTTGTAATTTTGTGTATTGTACATGCACACAATGGTTTGTTATTAGAGTTACTAATAGGTGCTTCAAAATAAGGTCTGATATCACAATATGCACTCCAGAAGACAAATGTGAACCTAAATCTTAAGTGGCTATCACAAGAACAGACCATAAGAATTGCCATACTGGGTCAGACCAATGGTCCATCTAGCTCAGCCTCCTGTCTTCTGACAGTGCCCAATGCCAGATGCTTCAGATGGAATGAATGGAACAGGACAATCTATCGAGTGATCCTGTCACTCAGCCCCAGCTTCTGGCAGTTAGAGGTCTAAGGACACCTAGTGCATTGGTTGTGTCCCTGACCATCCTGGCTAATGACCCTTGATAGACCTATCCTTGATGAATTTATCTAGATTTTTTTTTTTGAACCCACTTCAGAATACTGTGGTCTTTACAACATACTTTGGCAATGAGTTCCACATGCTAGATGTGTGAAGAAGCATTTCCTTTGTTTTCAGCATGCTGCCCATTAATTTTATTGGATGATCTCTTCTTGTTCCTGTGTTGCAGCAGAACCTCAAATATATAAACACCTCAGAAACAGAAGCTGATTGTAACTCTCAAATGTTTGCAACTGAACAAAATGTGGCCCATGTGTATAGCTGTGGGCAAAACTGGGGTAACATCAGTCCACTTGTGACATAGGCTGAGGTCCCTTAAAACTGATATACTCCTCCAGAGTGCAGCTTGCTGGCTGGATCCAGTAGCTCATGCTCAAGGCCACAGCTTTGATGCGGCATCAGCTTCTTTTCTGAGCGCAGACTGGGCTTGCAAGTTTGTTGCCCTTCCAGATGGTTGAAAACAGCACCATAGTTTACACTGCTCCTGCTCAGAGAGCTTTGGGCCAGCAGGAGGGGTTGGCAGCACTGCGTGTGAACCTTAGTATCTTCATCCTGAGCATAGCAAGTGGATATGGAGACACGGAGCCCAGAAGTGCCTACTTCTTTAAGATGCAATATAGGAAGGGCTAGATTAACCAGCCCAAGGGACCCTGGGCTGCCCCCAGCTGTGGGCACCTCCCCATCTAGGGCCCAACCCCCCACCATGGGGGCCAGGCCCATGCACCCCACTGTTGGGGGTGGCCCTGGGGCCAGAGGGTGCTCCCACCCTGGTCCTACTCCAGCCCCCAATACAGCCCCTGTAGGGTGCCAGGCCATGGAAAGCAGTGCTGGGTCAGAGCAGAGGCTGTGCCAGACAGCCCTGCCCCCTGAGCAGAACGAGCACCTGCTGGCCAACCCCAACCCACCCTGCCCCCAGGGGTGGGGTAGAAGTGCAGAGCCCAGTCTCTAGCTCCAGGCTCCACCAGGGCAAGAATGCTCTTACTAACAGTCAATTTAGATGCCTTCAATTCTTTATGTATAGTTGGGCTTATATTTTCCAGTATGCATTTTAATTTTCACTAACCAACAGTGAATGTCATTTCCTATTTTCTTGCCTGCCCATGCAGTTTCATGAGATCCCTTTGTAGCTCTTCGCACTCTGCTTTGGATTTAACTATTTTAAGTAATTTTGTATTATCTCCAAACTTTGGCATATCACTGTCTACTCCCCCTCTTCCCCAATCATTTATAAGTCTGCTGACCCACACTTGTCCCAGGAAAGATGTTTGGGGCAATCTGCTATTTACCTCTCTCCACTGTGAATTGATTGTGCTCTTTGTTTCCTATCTATTAACCAGTTACTGACTGAGGAGTGTACCTTCCCTCTTATCCCATGACTGCTTACCTTTGCTTAAGACTCAAAGACTTCCTGAAAAATCCAAGTACATTACGTTCACCGGATCACCCTTGTCCACATGTTTGTGACTCCCCCCTCAAAGAACTTTAACAGATGGGAGATCACGTCTTTCAGCGTATGATGTTCAACATAGCTTTGGTAATGTCGTATCAGTGTCTGAATTCTGTTCTTAACTATAGCTTCAAACAATTTGCCTGAAGTTAGTCTCACTGGGTTCGTCTACACTATGTGTTTAAGTTGACCTAAGGGCCCTTACGTCGACAAACAGAGCCCCGTCTACACTGCAGGGCAATAAAGTCAACTTTAGGGTCCAGTAAAGTCGACTTTATAAGGTCCACTTATAAAGTCAACTTTACCGTTAAGTTGACTTTATTAAGTCGACTTCAGGCAACGTGGACACACTAAGTCGACTTAATAAAGTCAATTTCGTGCAGTGGGGCCATTAAGTCGACTTTATAAAGTCGACTTAAGCCAGGGCACCCATTTAAAGTAGACTTTATAAAGTGAAATTAATGTTGCATGGACTCACTAAGTAGACTTAATAAGGTCTACTTAAAGTCGACTTTAAGTAGACTTTATTAAGTCGACTTAATAAAGTCAACTTAGCTTTTACAATGTAGACATAGCCGCTAGCCTGTAATCACCAGAATCACCTTTGGAGCCTTTAAAAATAAAATCTATATTTGTTAGCTACCTGCCAGTCATCTGATTTGAGTGACAGCAGAATTACTAACTGTGGTGCCTAACCTATTTCATACTTGAGTTCATTCAGAACTCTGGGATAAACACCATCTACTTCTGATGGCTTATTATTGCTTAATCAATTTATTTCAAAACTTCTATTCATGCTTCAGTCTCAGATATTTTCTCAGGATTTGTCTCCTAAAAAGAGTGGCTCATGTGTAGAAATCTCCATCACATCTGCTTCAGTGAAATCCAGTGCAAAGAATTCATTTAGATTTTCCACAATGGCCTTGTCTTCCTGGAGTGCTCCTTTAGTACCTTGATTGCCCAACCCCACTGATTGTTTAACGAGCTTCCTGCTTCTGACATTCTTACAGATTTTTGCTGTTAGCTTTTCTGACCTTTGCTAGTTTCTCTTGAAATTCTTCTTTGGCTTGCCTAATTATAATTTTACACTTGACTCACCAGAGTTTACCGGTGTGTTCCTTTTTTGTTGTCAGTAGGATTTGACTTCTATTTTTCAAAAACATATCTTTAACTCTGAGCTTTTTTACTTTTAGTCATCATAATGGTTTTTCTGGGTGGTGGTCTTATTGTTTTTATGTGGGGGTATATATCATTTGAGCCAGCTATGCTGTTTTTGAGAATTTTCCATGCAGCTTGCAGGTATTTCACGCTTGTAACTGTTCCTCTGAACTCCCATTTATCTACCTCTTTTTTGTGTAGATCCCTCTTTTTGAAGTTAATGTTAATGGGGTGGGTTTCTTTGGTATTTGCTCCCACCCCAAACAACGATGTTAAATTTTAACTGCACTATAGTCCAGTGGCCTCCTACCTTGTTAAACACAAGATCACTTTTAGAATCTAAATGCAACACAAGATCTACCCTTTAAAAATACTACTTTTTCACAAACCCAAACTTAACTGCGTGCTAGGCATAGTGGCAATTGATCTTACTATTAATAAAATTTAAACAGAAAAAAAAAACCCAAACTGGTTTACAAACTCAATTTGGTTCTGTAAAAGCAGGAACTTATATTTCATACCTAAACACAATTCTCAACTAATATCCATCCTCCCTACAGCAACCTTTAGACAAGTGTCACTTTCACAACAAGTTTTCACTTGTTAATTGAACCACATTTTGTGAAAACTTGAAAATGGCTTACCTCCCCCTCCCCACGGAAGCATCAGCGTGTATAGGTGCAAAAGGATGCATGGCAGGGCGGGAGTGGCCATGTGGGGTGGCAGGGGAGGAGTATGGGAAGCAGGACCAGGGCAGGGGAGGCAAGGGAGAGCAGGGGGACAGGGCAGCGTGGCAAGGCAGGGGAAGGAGGCAAGAGTGCAGTGGCGATCCCAATACTTCTCTTCCCCCCTTCCATTTCACAGGCTCCCAACTGCCTTTCCCTGATCTCGTGCTGGACTTCCTGATCCGTTCCTCCCCAGCTGTCTCCCCCTCCACTGGCTCCCTGGCCCCCACTACCCCAATGCCTTCACCAATCCTGTGCCCACACTGCCTTCCAGACCCCTTCCCTGGCCCCATGTTGCCTCCCTGACCTCTTCCTCAACCCCTGCCCAAGCTGCCTCAATCCTGCACTGCCTCCCCACCTCCTGCCTTGGACCCTGCCCCACACTGCCTCCTAGACCCCTTTACCAACCCCTTCCCTGTGCTGTCTCCTGATCCCCTCACTAACTCCTTCCCCAGGCCTGCACTGCCTGCCAACCTCTGCCTTGGCCACTACCTTGGCTCTGGACCCATGCAGCTGCCTGGACCCCTTCACCAACTCCTTCCCTGGCCTCATGTCTGCCCCCTCCCCCCCTTCCTTGGCCTCAGCCTTGTTATACCTACCCAGTCCTCACCCTTCCCCATGCTTTCTCCAAACTCCTACCTTGGCCCTGTGCTGCCTCCCAGACGCCTTCAACAACCCCACTCTGCCTCTCTGACTCCAGGCCGGCCCCAGTGCCAGCCTCAGACTGCCTCCTGGACACCTACCCTGGCCCTTGCCCCAGTGCCACACTGTCTCCCCAATCCCAGTTCCAGCCCCATGGTGCCTCATCTTCCAAACCCCTTCCCCAACCGCAGTCCTGGCCCTTGCCTCTTGTCAGACCCTGCACAGCCTTCCCAGGGCCTGCCACGAGCTGGCAAAATCAACTGTTCAGCCTGCGAGGCTGACCTATTGATCGTGATCAACTGGTTGGAGACCACTGCTGTAGTTGCTAATAATTGAGAAGTTCAGCTATATCCACCTCTTGGATCAGATCCTGTGTGCTGCTTAGAACTAAATCAAGAACTTCTTCAGGTTCCAGGACTAGCTGCTCCAAGCAGCAGGTGAAGTAACAGCACATTGACATGTGTGCATAAAAAAGACTAAGTCAAACTAGGTTCTATTCCCAGAAGAAACAATGTTACAAAAAAAAAAAGTGTGTGGGGGAAGCTAATCTACATACAAAAGATGTTTCACAGATTTGTCAACCAAGTCAGAGGAACTCTAGCAAATGTTATCCAAGAGGAGCTCCATAGAGTCCCTGAAGTTAGACTGTCCTAAGCTTGGAGCCAAATCTACCTTATTATATAGCATAATCGCTTTGAAAGGTGCTTCATTTATAATCAAGGGATTTCCCTACAGTCAGCAGGGTTTTGAATCATGTGACCTGGTTTCATCTACTGGTGGATTTCCTGGTACTTATACCAAGTGAACAAGCAGCTGGGGTATACCAAAGTCAATCAAGCTAGATACAATCTAAACTGATATTTTCTTCTAGTTACTCTGTTAGTTTTGCTAACCTCTTGAAGAAATGGGTCAAAGAACCTTAAGACCTCCGTCCTACAGTTCTAAGAATGGTACCTTTGTCTTATTGCCTATTCTTGCTACAAAAAAGTGGTACAGGAATGTGAAATAGACTATGACATTGAAATTCATGTTTGCTATGTTGGGACTAACCAAAGAACACCGAGGTGATCAAAGACTCCATTTACTACACAGTGAAACCTATGAGAAGTTCAGGAGTGAAGATACAGGATATTAGAATGGCTGGAAAGATTGTTAGAAGTTAAATGGACTATGCTGGCTACAGAAGAAAATGTAGGGTGAATAAAAATCACTACCTTAAAAACATGGAGTTTTTAAAATTTAAATAAGGTGTTAGGATTTAATTTACATATTGATTTATTTTTAAAAATAAAACTATTTAAAATTAAATTTGCACTGATAACATATTAAGGCAAAAATTTGTTGTAGTATATTAAAATCTTTAATAATAAAAACATGAAGCATTACGTGTTTACCATCAAAGCTTCAAAGAAACCCCAAAATACCAGGACTAGTGGAAGTCACTGGCTCAGCACCTGCACCAAGAGTTTCTTGAACTGTTAAACCAGCATTTGACAACAGCATCCACTTCTGGTGCTGAGAGAATGTTTTCTTCATTTCTGTATATGCAACCAGTTCAGTTCAGTGACTATTTCAAAGTTAAGAACCAACTGGGAGATAAAGAAAGCTTTCGTGCCATCCAATTTAGAAGTAAAACTCAGTATGTCTACACTAGGAAGAATTACTGGTTCAAATTAACAAAGTGGACTAATTCGACAATGTTAAGTCAAATCAGTCCACTTTGTTAATTCAAACTAACTGCCTTTAATTTGAATTTATTAAAGTTCAAAATAAGGGTTAACCCTACCTCTACACCATTCTTAGTTTGAACTAAGGGCTCAGTTTGTACTAACTGGCAGGTCTTACTAATTCAAACTCAGCTTTCATTAGTTTGAATTAAGGAATTCAATCATTCCTTAATTCAAACTAATGAAAGCCTAGCATAGACTGGTCCTAAGTTAATTTGAACTAAGCCTCTTCAATTCAAACTAACTTGCAAGTGTAGACATACTTTATGAGAAGATGAGATCTACTCGTTCTGATACGGTGACCATCAAGAATCAGCTCAATCCGATAGTTATGTATAAGAATTCATCTGTTTATTAAGCAGTTCTAAATACTAAACATGTTTTCAAAAATCGCTACTTCATCTAGCAGATTAAAGACTAACTGAAATGTAAAATGCTCTTTTGTGCATTTAATTGAATTATAATTGCTGGGCAAAATGAGCTTGACACAAATAAGTAAAAAATTAGACCAAAAACTAAGAAGTGCATAATTCATCATTTTCATAAAAAGTGTAAAATGTAAGAATTTGCATAAATATAAACTAAGGTTCATAGGTGAAGCATATCTTCTCAGTTAGTAAAAAGCAGCAGCAAATATAGCACAGGGACTTTATTCAGCTGCTAAGAAACATGGTTTTAAAGATTACCAAGGAATATAAATGAAGGTTTACTGACTGATGATTTAAAACCAGCTAACCTGGGCATTATCATACTGGAACAACTCCTACTGAGAAGTAATGTATTATAACAAATATTATCCCAATTTATAAATCATGATAAAATAGACAGGGGTTAAGTGACTGGCCAAGGGCCTACGGAATAAAAAGGACATTCCACAAGCCTAGTTCAGGTTCTAACAGGACTCTTGTCTCACTTAGAGAGCAGGATGGAAAGGGCAGCCTCCCATAGGCATACAGCTTTTGAGCACAAGAACTGCCAATTAAGAGAACACTCCCATTCCTCAGCCATGAAGTGATGGCTGCCAAAAATGACAGAACAAGGTTTTGGGTTTTTTTTTTGCTAGAAACTGCTCAACCTGAGTCACTGCTAAAGGAGGAACTAGCAGCTGCTGACAGTCTGCCAGATAGCAATCTCTTCCTAGGTTCTAGCAAGGGAGAGAAAATATGCCCTAATCACAAATGTTAGCAACTTGAAGGAAGAAAGCAGTGACATACTGGCTATCACATCCAGATCAAATATGAGGGACGATAGAAACTTACCAATAAAAAAAAGCAATGGAGGAATTGGAAAAAAATCTGATCCCTCTGCTGCAAAAGGTTGGTTTAGATCTTACTTCTGATCCTTGAACTAGCAGTGCCATTTACAATATGTACAAGAGGGGTGGAGGCATAGGGAATGGAAATCAGCTGCTTTCCTATACTTTCCAAGTGATTCCCCTTCCCTACTACTGTGAGGGGCAGAAAGGGGATTCTGTTAGCTCAGAGAACAAATAAAAAGTCATGAAGGACAAGTCCAGTGTCTTTGCCAGCACCTTCCTCCTGTCTGGGTGTGTGTTAGGAGTTGGGGGGTGGAGGGTGAGCGGAATTGGCTGTCTTAGCTTCCTCAATCTTTTAATACAACTCTAGATCACATCTTGGTCTTTACCACATATGCTCCATCTTGGCTCCAGTCAGACAGCGAAGTGAAAACAGGCAGATTCTTCTGCCCAAAGAAAGTTCCACAGCATGACCTCCTCTACCCCTCAGTAACATGGGTTTGACTTAACAGCCTTAAATCTCACCATCCTCGTCCTCTATATAAAGGAAGTAGAAGTACTCCACACCCTTTCCCTCTATAGGCATAGATCTTGCTGGGCATGAGTAAACTTGTCTTGATGCGAGTGCAAGGTTAGAGTAAAACAAACAAGGAGCCCTGTGGCACTTAAAGACTCACACATTTATTTATTGCATGAGCTTTTGTGGGAGAAAGTCCCACTCTGACAGACGCTATGAAGATGGGGGAACTTACACAATGGGAGGAAATAAATGCAGGTAAGGGTAAGTCATGGGATGAAGTCACACTATAACAGCAAATCAAAGCAGTTATTAAGATTCAAACACTGGGGAACAGCATACAGAGGGAAATGAGGTCAAATCACCTTTTGTAATGAGAAAAAAAAATCAAAGTCCTTATTTAGCCCTGAAGAGACAGTCAAATTTGGAAATTAATTCCAACTCTGCAGTTTCTCTTTGAAGCCTTGAGATGTCATTTGTCTGAGTACAGCAATTAGTAAGTCATCAGAATGCCACTAATCATCACCTACAACTCCCAAGTCAGACCACTACAGCACATCATCAAGCATCTCCTGTTGGCAAACTACCAGTCTCACTTAGCTTGTGTGTGACCTTGGCATCTTTCGTTATTCACACAGCACTGTGAATTCTCAGACTGCATTTCAAAAGACAAGTCAGAACGTTTCCTTCTACATCTAACAGGGTATATTATACGATTCCAGTCCTACACTCCCATCTAGTGGGAAAGTATGAAATCATGCTGTAGAACACTGGTTCTCAACCTTTTTTAAAATCAGGGACCCCCTAAGCTTAAACAGGCAAACCTGCAGACACACATTGCCTCTACTTCTGGTTGTGGATGTGGGGGACACACAAGATCACATACCTCCCAAATTGCTCCCTTCCATTTGGTCCTGCTCCCTGGAGTCCTGAGGTAGCAGGGCAGATCAGGGGGTTCTCTCCTTGGCTAGTTGCTGCCAATGTCAATGGCTGTGAGGCAATCCCTACTGATGGCAGAAGAAGATCTCCCATCTGCAGTGATGCTGCAATTTTTGGTTGTGTCCCCCCACCTCATCCCAAACAAGCTGGGTGACCTAATGAGGTGAGGCAGGTGGTGGAAATGACATTCCTTCCCCACCCATCACCCAGGGCGGAAGAGTGAGTCTAAGCTCTGCCATGGCAAACAGTGGGTTACTTACCAGTAACTGTCCTTCTTTGAGATGGGCTGCTTGGATTCATTCAGTAATACGTGTATCTGAGCCGCAGCGTACGACTGATTGGAAACCTTTTGCCCTAGCCTTTCAGGAAAGGGCTGGTGGCCACCACCCCCTCACCACCACATGACTATGTGGCCACTGCCCAGCCCTTCCTCAGTCCCTAAAGTCACCAACTCTGCATTGCGGGGACAGTGGGAGGGTTGTGAATGAATCCAAGCAGCTCATCTTGAAGGAGGACAGTTACTGGTAAGCAACCCACCATTCTTCTTCAAGCGCTGCTCGGATACATTCAGTAATAGGTGACTGCTAGCCATGCCGATAGATGGTGGGCAGAGCTGGTTCTTTCCTGCCTTCAGCACTGCTACTCCCCACAAGGGTCAGAGACCCAGGTAACAAAGGTCTGTAAGGAGCACCTACAGAATCGGTATAAGGACTGTGGCCCAGACATGGAAACCGTGGGATAGAGCGGTCTGACCCAAGAAGGGAAAATGAGAGGCCTACGTCACCCGAGCGCTCCCCAACCTGCAGATGCAAGGAGCAGTAACGTAGGATGTCACCTTACTATCAAACATCAAAAAGACAACGCAGTTACCAAAACATGATCGGAGAGGCATCTTCAAACACAAACACAAACCTAAGCAGTTGGTGACACGCATCTGCCAAGGCGAATGAGCCGGAGATGTTCTCTGGCGTTAAGTCTATAATAAGTTTGTTAGCTGGCGATGAGGAATTAGTGTGACCCCAGAGAAGACTTGGTCTACTAGTGGCGAACACCTGAAGCTGTAAGAAGTAAGAGGGAAAGGAAAGAGAGAGGAAATAGGAACCTTGCTGGTCCACCAAGGACGCATTAAACGATAGGCAACCACCTGTTAAGACGTGACACGTCGGCAGCTGACCTGGATCGGCATATGGGACCAAAGGTACCCTCTTAAAGGTGCATCGTTAAGTGTAGTTTGCCATGGGTGCTCAGGGAAAGAACTTGGGATCACAAAATTAAAGCACCACAGTGTAATGCAGGGTCTGGAACATACAGCCCATGGGCCTTATCTGACCCTTAAAGCTACTTTCTGCAATCTGTAATGACATGATTGTTACCAGTATTTGCAATATCATTATATGCAAGGGGTTTAGTGATGTGGCCCTTGGGTCAGTGCACCAACCCTTGTGGTGAACTGAGTGCGAGACCCCTGGTTGAAGAGGCTGAATCCCTATCTCGGGGGGGGGTGGGGGGTGGCACTTAGAAGTCCTGGTACAAGGGACAAAGGGGAGGTTAGCTCCAGTAGTTAAAGATGGGGTGATAGTATGTCACCATGGTAGGGTGCAACCTCACCCCCTCCCTTTTTTTTTTTTTTTTTTTTTTAAAAAACAGCAAGGGCACAGCCAATAGGGAGGGAAACAGGGAGGGACCACTGGCAAAGGTCATAAACCCCTGACACAAGCGGCATATGTGAGCTGACATGGTATGTGACAGGGGTAGCTAGTTGTGATGGAGAACATCTAGCCCTGGGAAGAGACTTCTGAAGGTGGTAGAGTCTAGTGGAATATGGGTTATCCCCTCCATTAGGTACTCAGGGAGAAAAGGACAGCAGCCGGGGTGATTACGGCACTGCGAGCACCTTTAGGAGGATGGCCCCATTAGACGACGCCATGAAAGATGAGCAAACCCCTGGAAAGGAGAGAACACCATTTGACTCGGATACAGATCAGTACCTTACAAACGGCTTATGAACGCCCCGCAAATTAGCGGGCGGGCAGGATGGGTCAGTGTTAAACCGGAGGACCTCCCTGGGCCATGAGATGGACTTCTGAGTAAGATGGGAACAGGTCAAACCTGAAATTAGGCGGGTATTCGTCCCACGTCAGGAAGAAGGGGGTTCCTTAAAGAGTACCCCGGCCTATCTATGAGGAATCTGATAACCTTGTGGCATTACTGAACTGGCTTTGGCAGTGAGCTAAAAAAACAGGGCTAGCTTGTAGGTGCATTCCCCCGGGTGACTGCCTCCAAGACCCCAATGTCCTCCTGGGGACTAGGGAAAATAGAGTCAGTGCTGTGGGAACTCCAGGTTTACACACCCTATGCTCCAACCAGTGGTTTGGGTTTGTGTAACTGGCAAAGTGAGGGAGACTTCAATCCCATGGAGGGGTTAAGAATTTCTCTTCCAAGTGGAGAGAAAGAGGAAGGAGGAAGGTCAAGGAAGCAAACCCTATGGCGAAGAAAAGTCATCAAGCATGCTAGCTCCCCGGGACTGGGGCAGCCTGACAAGATAGGGAGAGGTACAACTGAGCAGAGAGATGACAACCCACAAGGCATCTAATCATGAGATACAAGGCATGGGCACATGGGGAATTTCCCCTTAAGCAGACATAAACCACTGTCTTGTCGATCTCTCAGTTTGAAATCCCAAGGCCAGACACAGCCAAGTTGACGTGGCCTAATGAACCCAAGGTGAACAACTTAGACTGGTCCAGGAAGGAGAGGGGAAAGGAAGGCACTGGACCTGCCTCAACAACAGGTCGATCAATAGGGGTTGCGACAGTTCCCTTGTTGCCTAATCTTGTTTGTTCAGAACAGGTGGCGATCACCTGAGGCCCGAACAAGTGAGTGCCCTGCGGCTAGGAATCGCAAGTCGCGTGAGGGGGAAAAAAATATCTCCAGATGGTGAAGGAGGAACCTTCACAGGAGTAGCGTGAAGGGAAGCACCCTGAAGAAACTCCACATAGCCTTTGAAAGGGGAGCACCCTCCCAGGGAAGGAGAAGGGAGTTTAGAAACCATTGGGAGACAACTCCCATGTGTCATATGTGCAGGGAATCCAGGCTTACAGCCCTCACAGATAACCTGAAATGTGTGTTCTTCAGTGGGGCAGGGGAGAGAGAGAGACAGAGGGAGAGAATGATTCCTCCAGCCCTAGCCACGGAGAACTTGTCTGTAGAAAGAGTGGGAGGCGGGCGTCCTCCACCTGTAGGGATCTTTATGGATACTGATGGCACCACTGGGTAATGCTAGAGGGAGGAAGGTAGTACTCTGCGTTAGACTCTTATGTCAGGGTCACTCCTCCCCCCACAGGGTGGGTATTTTCCTCCTAGTGCTTTCAATGGGGCAGACAGTGCTATCCCGAAAATGGGGAATAGCTGGTGACCCCCGCTAGATGATAGGGCCAGAGGCCGATCACTAAGAAGAAATAATTTTAAAATTACAATATGCCTGGTGGAACGGCTTTGGAAGGCGTAAGGAAGGCGTTGGGCGGCCCTTATGGGCTTAGGGGTCAGGTAAGGGGCCATGAAGGCAGCAGGCCCAAGTACTTTAACCCCCCTGGAAGTCCTGGGCACCATGGAGCATAGCATCTGTCTCAGCCGTAAAGAGAGAATCACCTTGGAAAGGCAGATCAAGTATGACCTGGTGGGAGGCAGGGGGCACCCTTGCCTCTTGGAGGCAGACGGCCCACCAAAGGGTCACAGATGAGGCCATGGTCCAGGAAGCCATGTCTACAGCATCCCAAGCTGCTAACAGGAGGTCTTGGGACGTTATTTTGCCCTCCTCTAGGAAGGCATCTTAGTCTTCCCTATTCTCCTGCAGGAGAATGAGTCTCAATTTATTCATGGACTCCCACACGTCCATTATATATCTAGCTATCAGGGCCTGGTTATTAGCTACCCGTAGCTGGAAGGCAGAGGAAAAATAAACCTTCTGCCCAAGGAGCTCTAACTCCCTTGCATCTGTGGATGCCAGGAAAGGGTCATGAGGGACATGTCCTGGGCCTAGTGCTGCTTCCACCACCCTTTGAGATGGTGCCAGGTGGTGAGTAAGAAAGGGAGACTCTGCCTCTGGGACAAGATATTTAAGGTGTGCTGTGTCGGATACCGGGGGTGTGATGCTGTCTGGGTCTAGGGGACAGTTTATGATTTTTTTTGGTGTTAACATTTCATATTTGCAATAATCCTCATATGATATGCCATTTTCGGTATCAATAGAAAGGCTG
This sequence comes from Podocnemis expansa, assembly GCA_007922195.1. NCBI lineage: Eukaryota > Metazoa > Chordata > Testudines > Podocnemididae > Podocnemis > Podocnemis expansa. The sequence goes on from ML682013.1 coordinate 17,900,934, forward strand.
TAATCTGCTAGCAATAATTATATGATCTACATGTAGGTATCGTATTTGTATTAGAATCTAGGAATCTCATTTGTTTTGTGTGTGTTCCAAGTTGTTTGAGCTGAGGCAATCCCAGACTGGGCATCTACAAGCTATTGTCCTGTTAATTGCCCATCAGGAGGGGATCCCAGCAACAGTGGGCCAAAGAGGAAACCTGTTTGACCAGTTACCTAGACTGACCATGTGGCCCACCTCCATTTTGATCGGGTAAGGACTCTGAGATAAGAGACCACGGCCCATTCTCCATTTTGTCTTTAGTCTTCAGTCCATCTGCAACCAACACCCCCCTCTGGAACTATTCTCCTGGGACTGAACAAAGGACTGAGATCCACCCAGCTGCTGCTGCTGCATGCACACCAGAGGAGTGGGACTAATCTCCAAACTACAGGATCTTCAAGGATTCATTTTCTATGGACTCTAAATCAGCTGTATGTATGTGATTCACTTTGACCCTTCAACATCAGTCTTTTTTTTTTATATTAAACCTTTAGTTGTAGTTACTAAAGGATTCGCTGGCAGTGTGGTATTCTGGGTAAGATCCAAGCCTATACTGTTCTGGGTGATGTGGCTGGCCCTTTGGGGTCAGGAGAACCAATGTCTTTAAGAGGCCCAGTGACTAGAAGGGACCAGGGGAACCGATGTGCAGTAAGGGGACTACTGCTTTTGTTATGCTCAGTGATCAGAGGGGGGGGAATCAGGAGCATGTTTTGTTGCTGACTGGGAGCCTGGTTTAAGTACCACCTGTCAGTGGTTTGGCTCCTGGTTTTGCAGCTTGCCCTGATTTTGGCACATACAGAAGGTTATCCCAGGAGGCCCTGGTCACAGGGGGAATGGAGCCAGGTGCCTGCAAACGTGGTGTGGCAAGGTTCTATATGCTAGGATAAAGCAGAACTGTAATGGGTGCATCAGAGTTAAACACCAGCCCGAATAAAATGTCAGTGGGCCCTGCAAGGGACTGGACATCCAACCCCACATGAGCAGAAACGCAGCGAAGCAGACCAAAGTGCGCCATGAGATCTCCAGTGTAGAAATAGGCATGGGGTTTAAGGCTCTGTCCAGTGCTGGAGGAATCGGTGCCAAGCTGGGCAAAGCGGTACCGGAGGAACCAGTGGGGATCTCTTGAGGGGGACAATTCATGAGGCTGGTACCTATAAGGAGACAGTACCGAAGGCCGTCGGCATGGACATTTACTCCCCTTCAAGGCACCCTCCTCTGGACTCAGGGACTGGGAGGCCCCTTGGGACCGCGACTGCAGTGCCAGCGAAGGCAGAGTGACAAAGTGCTGGCGGGAGGACTCGGCAGTACCAGGGCCCTCTTGCATGGCAGGTTCCAGTGACAGGGAACTCAACACCAAGATTGGAGTCAGTGTCTGGTGCTGCTTCCAGGGCAACCAGGCTCATGAAGTTAGGGCTGGTTTACCCCTCTTCTTAGGGGGTACTGGGGTGTGAGGCGTTGGCAGAAGGAGGAGTGTCCTCGCTGCCTCAAAGGCCACCGGTGTGGCAGGGACTGGCACGGACTCCTGTCGGTCCCACAGCAACCCCTGTGTGGGAGACTGAGATCAGCATCAATGCTTGGTATTGACACCGGTACCTTGCTAGTGTTCTTTCGCTCTCTGGGAGAGTGGTGCCAGGAGGGCTTCAGTGCCAAACTAGTACATGGTGCTGAAGGATGCCCCAAAGCTTCAGGTGTAGGCTGCCACACTTGCCCTGAAGCCAGCGCACAGTGCCTTTGCTCCCTGTCTTTAATTGTCCAAGGTTTAAAGGCCTGACCGATGGAGCAAGCAGTGACTAGGTGGGCTTTGCCCAAGCACTGGAGGCACTTCTCGTGAGGGTCATCCTGCAGGAAGGCCTTGCTGCAGGCCGCACAAGGTTTAAACCCTGGCACGGCAGGTAGGAGCAGTATTTCTGCTCTGAGGTTGGATGTTCGACAGGAGAAGCACTCTTCTGTGGAACAACGTCCATCAAAATTTGTTCCCAGTCGAGCTGGAGGCTCATAAAAGGCAGAGACAGGCTGCCTGCATGATCGCGGAAACGGGCTGTTCCTAGAACTGTTCCTGAAGGCAGAAAAAATGGAACTGAGTAGGGGCTGGGCAGCGGCCACACATGTAGCCATGGGGTGGCGAGGGGCAGTGGCCACCAGCCTTTTCCTGGCAGGCTAGGGCAAAAAGTTTCCAACCACTCCTGTGCTGCAGCACAGATACACCTATTACTGAATGTATCCAAGCAGCGCTCGAAGAAGTGAAGCTCAGACCTTGGTGGACCCCCTGAAGCCTGCAGGTGGCTCCCACCTATGGTTGAGAATCGGTGCTGTAAAGTATTAGCATAAGAAAATGCTGGTCTGTGCATAAAGTTTTTATTCCATTGCATAAAGATTTGGCCAAGTCTATAGAAATCTGCATTCCAACACAAGTGCCTTGAATTCCAGAAGTGACAAAACCCTACAGCAATGACTCTTGTCAATTCACCCAATACTTTGTTTGATCAGTAGATTACATGCTGCCTTACCTTGACAATGTTTTAAGTTTGTATTTTACCTAGGATTTTTTGTTTGCTTTAATATAGTTGTCTCTTAAAAAGGGAAATCCTGATAGTGATAATAGTTCAAATATGACAAAAAGATAACTTGCTGATAATGCCTAACTGCTCGGAGAAAAATAAATCTTGAGGACAATTTTGAAATCTCAAGATGACAGGATTAAAACCACCCCCCTAAGACGACGAGGATACATCCCTGTGACTCAAAATACTGTGGCAGGCACCACTACATTGACTTACGCTGTCTACGCTAACGAGCTTAGAGCAGCTCAGCTGTACCAATGCAGCTGCCCCACAGCAAGATTTTTTGTATAGCCACTTTATGCTGATGGCGGGAGAGATCGCTCCCACCAACGAAGGGCTGGCCACACCAATGCTTCTGTTAGTATAACTTATGTCACACAGAGGTGGGTTTTTTCTACACTCCCGTGCAACATAAGTTATACTGACAACAGTGAGATCACAGTCTTATGCTTGGTTGTCATAACATTGCAGCCTAAAGACAGGGGGTTTGTTTTTAAATAAAGCTTAGACTCTTAACCAGCTCTGTAGCAATTTGAAAATAATCTATATTTGCATGGATTCACAATCACACCATCCATAATGCCCTATTTATGAGACAGATCCTTTCATCTGTCTTCCAAGCCATCCTTTGCTCTGGATGTAAAGAGGTTTATGGTTTCCAAATCTGATCTGTTCCAAAGAAAGGAAAAGTGATGACCTACTCCAGCTAGCCACACAACTCATTCTTGTTCTCCAGAAAGAGCCTACGAGGTGTGTCACAGACATAAAATCTCCAGGTGATGCGGTTCATACTGTTCTCAGGTCTGACAGCAGAGCACAGATTCCAAAACTGTGATTCATTATCTCCAATGTGGTCCCATTCTAGGCAGTTGAGTCACCAGTGTGTGAATGATGTCATTTTACATTGCACAGCAAACCACTTGTACAGAGCGAGGGTGAGATCATGATGCAGGGATCATCCTCCACACAGCACAACTTTACACATACCATACGTACAAGGAGCAAAATGGCATCCTCCATGTGGCTTAACCTCTCAGTACAGTGCACCCAATGTCACACTGTGTGCAGTACATCATTTCATTCTTCAAAATGGTGACTGCCTTCTATGCTGTTGGCATCGTGGGCAGGAATTAAAAGGTGCTAACAACAGCAAAAAGTTTGGGAACCCCTGCACAACATGGCAAGACAATTACAACTGAAACACAGGAGAGGAACTTCAATTCCATCCAGTAGAGGGTAGTGTTACTCTGCAATCATGCAGACAAAACATCCAAACTGAGTTGTTGGGTTTAAATATCTAGCCTGTCCCTCCCCTCCCCTTAAAAGAAACCCTTTTGTTTCTGTGAAAAAGAGTACTAGTAAATTTAAAGTTAACATAACCTTAGGCTTATCAGGTTTCTATATGTGTTACATCTTGATTGCTATTTAAAAATATGAGCATTTTTATTTGAAGATAGTACAGTCAATTGAATGGATTTTTCAGGCATGTTTGTGCTTCCTGCCTGACTGATGAACACCACATACTTATAGGTCTACATTTCCTTTATCAGCACAACTTGGACTTTATTTTATTTTTATTACCCATTTATAAAGCATGATGCACTTTTCCAGACTACTTGCTTCACTTTTATGGCCATTCACAACAGGAAGGATGGTCCAGTGCTGGCTTGTCCAACTTGCAGCCCAGGGGCCAGATTCCGGCCCTCCAAGGGCTTTCATCTGGCCCATGGAGTACTGCTGCAAGAGCCTGGACAGCTGAGTCTGCAAGGTGCTACGTGGTGGGGGAGCAGGGAGCTGAGCTGGCATTATGTGAAGGTTGGTGTGGGGAAGGGGAAGAGAACTAAGCCTGAGGGCAAGTGGAATCCAGGGGAAGGACAGCAATGCTGAGTGGGGGTGAGGAGAACATAAGGGGACAAGCACAGGACAAACCATGGCAGTTTTAGGAGGGTGAAGGGGCAGCGGAGCCATGCAGTTGGTTGGCAGGACCCAGCTTCTTCCTGACATGGACATCCCAGCACTCCTGTCCTTCCCCTCACCTTAGTGGCAAAAAAACTCTTCTGTAGCAATTGCCCCCCATCAGTGTTTCTGGTACAGAGATGCCCAGTGCCAAAACCTGTCACCCCTGCAGAACTGCCAAGGTTTCTGTCCTGTCTCTCACTCTGTTCTCCTCTCCCTTTCCACAGCACTGCTCTCCTTTCCCTGAGCAGTGCTTGGCAGGGAGTTAGGAGAGCAGAGCTGGTGGGGTCCCTGCCAGAAAGTAACTGAGTCCTGCCACCAAACTGCTCTGCTTCCCACACCTCACCCTTCTTCCCCTCCACTCCTATGCCATGCTCCCCACGCTCTGCCTTGCCCCCTCACATAGGCACCATTGTCCTCTGTGTACACTGCAAGGAAAAGCAATGATAAATATCACACTAATCATTATCTTATTAAAGTTTATTGATAAGATTGATTTGTATGCCTTATCTATCAAAGATTCTCTCACTGGCCCCTCAACTGAGAAAATAATTGCAGTGTGGCCCCTCACCCAAAAAGGTCCAGTAGTTCAGGGCAATAGAGTAATACTTGGGAGACCTCAGTTCAATTCTTTGCTCTACCAGAAATCTTTGTGATCCTTGGGCAAGTCATTTAGCCTCTGTGCCTCAGTTCTGCCATATGTAAAAAATTAGATTTCTTTCCTACTTGAGCTATTACTCATAGCCTGCCTCATCCTACCACTTCTCATATAAAGATGGGAATTTTCACTTTCATTCTGAAAGTGTCTGTCTTAATTGCCCATTTTACACATTTCCAAACAGCACCTCTGTACTTTTTGTTCACATTGCTCCTCACACATGGGAGAAGTAGGCTATAAACATTTGCAAAGCCTCCTCATTACCCTCAGAAACTTCCTACAAGTTCTCTTCAAAAATATTTTTGATGATTGTTATGCAGCTGGTTTTCTGTTAACACTAGTTTTATAATGCCCAATATTCTTCTCCTGTGGTCTCCCAATTGTTTTTTAATTCACCTATTGTCTAGTCTTGCATTTAGATTTAAACTTGCCAGGTCAGAGACTGCGTTTGTTATGTTTGTACAACACCAGTCACAATAGGTCCTGTCTTCTATGGTCATACAAAAAACTAGGACAAGATTCATATGGAGATCTTACCACCTTTGCTTAGTTCAAGAGCAGAGTGGAGGAATTCAAACAAAACCAGAATGTTTTGGAGTGGGCAGTGAGGTTCAGCACATATCATGCTAGAGCAATAATTATTTACTCTGTTGTATTTACCTTTCTATTCCCTCGCTACCTGCCTTAGAATAGGAGGGCTGGAATGCATTAAGCCACTTGGAAATCAGGTTTAGATGAGGAACAGACTAACAATTGGATAGAACAGAGTAGGCTGGCCATTTGAGAGACCAAAGCATAAAAGTGACAAGAACCACCAACTAAGTTATGGAGAGTCCTAGATGGAGATCTTTAGGAGGTTCTCTTGTGGAACAGTAAGTGCTTTCTAATTTTACTACTACTATTACCATAGTACCCAAGAATCCTGTGATAAATAAGGTGATTAAGTCACAAGAGGAAAGCAAATAAACCAAACAAAATTAAAAAAAAGACAAACCTATGAAAAATTCTACTTGCCTTTATACTTATAGCTACTGAGGCAGAAGATATTCACGTTAGTATAACCCAGGCTTGTCCAACTTGCAGCCCAGGGTCCAGATTCTGGCCTGCCAAGGGCTTTCATCTGGCCCACAGAGTGCTGCTGCCAGAGCCTGGGAGCTGGGGCTGGCCAGGGTCCTTGTCAATTTCTCACCCTGAGCACAGCACAGCTACAAGGAGGCATGGCATGGCTGCAGAGCTGCTCGGGGGCTGGATTCAGCCCCTTTTGAGTGAGCAGGGGGCAGAGTAAAGGGGGAGTGCCTTGAGCAGTTTAAAATCCTGACTTGGACATCCCCCTCCGCCCCAGTTTTGCCCTCCTCCCACACACCTAACCCCAGCACACATGTCCTTCCCCTGATCTTAGTGGCAAAAACTCTTCTGTAGAGATTGCTACCCATCAAAGTTTCTGAAACAGAGATGTCCAATGCCAAAACCTGTGACCCTTGAAGAACTGCTAGGGTTTCTGTCCGACTCTGTACTCCTCTCTCCCCTTTCCCTGATCAGTGTTCACCTCACACTCTGCCAAGCACAGTGAGGTCCCTGTCAGGAAGTAGCTGACTCCCGCCATCCAGCTGCTCTGCTCCCCCCCATCTCACCCTTCTTTCCCTCCCCTCCTCTGCCATGCTCCCCTGTACTTCCTTGCCCCCTCACACAGGCACCCCTGCCCCCCTTGTCCTCTGTACACAGTTCAAGCAAAAGCAATGCCAAATATCACACTAATTATTTTATTAAAGTTTATTAATAAGAACTATTTCTATGTCTTATCCATCAAAAATTTTCTCACTGGCCCCCTGACTGAGAAAAGAATTGCAATGTGGCCCCTCACCCAAAAAGGCTGGACACCCCTGGTATAACCATTCCAACCCAATTCCCTGTGAAGAATTCCAACAGACCATCTAGTGCTGAAATGTGTCACAAGATGCAGTATTCACAGCACAACCTGTATTTAGAGGTTTTTTGCATAGACAGTAGTTAATAATCCAACAAACAGTTCACTCTGCTGCAGCTGAATATCTGAATAGAGAACGAATAGGTCGTAGACTGTTTATGCTAGAGAGTTTTGTTGTTTTAACTACTCTGGTATAATTAGAGCTGCAAACCCACTGTGATGCAGTTATGCAGTATACACATTGAAGACAACAGAATCTCTTACACTCAAGTTAAATATATTTGTGAGCATTTGCAAGATTAAGCCTTAAATTTTAACCAAATCACTTAGCAGTACTTGTACTTGCCTCCAGAAGTGTAGTTCAAATCCTTCACATTTATCTTTACATTTTAAGCATGGGGCACCAAATCCTTGTTCATGACCTAAGCCCATCTGTTTAAAAGAAAGAGAAAGCACCTTTGAAACTTTATTCTGCATCTCAGTCACCATATTTTTCCCCAATATTTTATTATAAAGGTTTTAAGTGTTTAAATAACAAAAGTTTGAATAATCAAATGATAATTTATCAGAATGACATTTTAGTCACTAGATCAAGAACTTATAAAGACCATTTAATCTTATTTTGAATGATAAATACTGGAAATATTTCAAGTGTACATATGTTTAAATCAATGATATAAATAACAAATGGTAATTCCCTCAACACATTTTTGTACATTAATTTCAAATCAGAGGTCAGGAATGACGTATAAAACACCATAAGGATAAATGTTATTGGCAACTGAAAAGTTAAAGGCTGCATCATTCACGGAACTCACCAAAACAGAATATTGCTAAATTTTAAGATTCCAAGAAAGGATTAAGAACTTGTAAAAATAGAATTTCTAGTTACAGTAAATGGAACGACAATGACCATCAACCCTTATTCTTGCAGGGGTAAAAATATCCCTTCTCTTTGCATTCTAGTGGGTGGAGGAATGGGCAGCCCTTCAGACTGCCAGCAATATATCTAATGTGGGAAGAAAGCAAGCAGGGTAAGCAATTCCACAGAAGCAGCTCAGGTGCACCACTATCCTGGATTACATTCTTTGTTAGCTGTTTATGGTAATTCTTATGCCTTTAAAACAATTTAAATCTTTTTATCATTTAGTCAAGCAGTTTTCAACCACTGTGCCACGACACAAAAGTGTGTTGTGGCACACAGGCAAGTGTGTCACCATGGGCTATGCCCTGCCCAAGTGGCTGGTGAGCTGCAGCAGGGAGCTCCTGGCTGTTAACACTGACAGTCTGTCTGTGTGACTTAGGCAGGCTGCTGACTCACCCAACCAGCATTAGTCTAAGAACTAGAGGAGGGGCATTTTTAAAGCTTCTGCCCTGCCTGCTAAGTCCAGGGTGAGGGAGTGGGTTTTTTCCAGTAACTGTGTGACAGGGCCCCTTAGTTATGAAGGTGATAGTGGGGTTGCCAGGTGGGAAGGGTGCCAGACTGCAAAAGACGGCAAATAGAAGCAGCAGGGCCACAGTGGACGGGCTGCAGTGAGAGTAGGTGCTATGGGGGACAGACTCATGGGTTGCATGCTGCTGGAGAGGTTGCCGGAGGAAGGGAGAAGAAATGGGGTGGTAGGAGCCTTGGTTTGTTGGTGTAGCTGAGAGCACTGAGAACGTGTCATGACCCTAAAAAGGTTGAGAACACCTGATTTAGAAGATGGTTCCAACTAACTATTACTAATTCCAATTAACTTATGTCTCAGTGTGTCATCTCAGACAGAGCTGGTCACTGTTTCACTGCAGTACTTGTGATATGAGTAACAGACCTGGAATTGAGAAATCTGCACTCACGTCAGACTGATAAACAAAATTCCAAAGAAGGAGCTGGTGTCACAAGAAACACTGTTTCTGGCAGTTGAAAGATCAGTCAAAATGTCTTACTGTCAACTTTATGATCCTTGAACTCTTCTGATCTGCAGTCTTTTGGCACTTCCCAGCATCCAGTAGACCACAGTTTTGTCAGCAACACGTTATGGGAGAGGGCATGTTGGCTATGTCTACGCCTAAAAGCTTAGTTCAGGCTTGCTTAGTCCAAACTAAGCAGTTTGAAGTTAGTTTGTACTAGCCACACTTTTTTTTAGTTTGAACTAACTTTTTAGTTTGAACTAAAAAAGTGCAGCTACTTCAAACTAATCACTAGTTCGAATTTATTTAGTTTGAACTAGAATGACTACATTGTGCTAGTTCAAACTAGCTAAAGTGGCAAGTTCAAACTAAGTGGTTAGTTCAAACTTATTGTTCAGACTAAGCTTTGGCTAGTTCAAATTAAAGAATTTTTTAGTTTGAACTAGCCAAAGGCTCGTGCAGACATGGTTCAAATTAGTTCAGACTAAGCCTGCTTAGTTCAGACTAATCTGCTAGTGTAGACATAGCCATTTTGTCGTCTACCACCAGCTACTGTCCCATAACTTAACATCCCTCTGTGAAGATATGGAGCTATTCCTTGCTTCTTCTCCCAGAAACATAGCATCTCCAAGGCACATCCTTTTGATCACGGTTGAATCCTCAGGCTGAAAAAGATGCAAGATGACGGATCCTAGGTGGCACTGTCAGTTGCCTCTGGATGGAAGTACTAACCTGAACTCAGCTCAGCATACATTAAGACAATGATGGATTTAAAGGCAGGCCTTCTCTCAACCTTCTCCCTCCTACTGCGGCTCAGGGAGAAGACACACTAATCATTGTTATGTAATGAACAAATCCTAACCATGTTTTATGAGGTGAGTAAGATCATTCAGCACCACTGTAACTCAAATTTTAATGGATTTAACAAGTCAACCTGAGGGTAGGGAGATGTGTAAAAAAAACCCACCACATGGCTCTGGACTAACAAAGTTCTCTAAAATTAAGAGGGTTCAAAACCACTCAAAACTGTGAACAGTTTCATGAGTATTTGGTAATGTCCCTACCCCTCCCCAAATTCTGCTTAATCCTAGCTCAGACTGCCTGCAAAGAGAATGCAAACTAATGCAAAGCAAGAGTGCTTTCTCTCTGCGCTACAATAAGCAAAAACTATTTCTGATTTAAGACAGAATGCAATAAACCTTATTGACCTTCATATTAGAAGCTTTTGGAGAAGATCTAATATCACTTACTTTCACCTCATTTTTGTATACATAGTACACTGAAAGAAAGCCTTAACTAATGTGGCAAGCAAGAACAATAAATGCATCTCAAAAATGCATGAGAAAGTTTTCCCTATAGATCACCCAGTCTGGGAGAAAAAGAATTTAAGCTTTCAAAAAGGTCACTTACATCATCCCCTTTCCTGCATAGCTCAAAGACTCAATAATGGATAAACCATTCTTTTCAGAGCTGAAATTAGATAGTCAAGATAAAATGAACAATCAGAATCAGCTACAATCAATAAGGTATTCTAGTCTAATCTAACATACCCAACCAAACAGTAAAATAGAACCCAACATGCATAGTTACACAAAACAGCATTGATTGTCAGCCATCATAGATGACAGACACAGAGACAATGAAGGAATACCCAATTTTAAACAAAGGATTAAGAGAGCAATTAATTTAAATACTTGAGTCTCCCTCACTCCTAGGTGCCTTAGAAATACTTCACAAAACCTCTGTTGCATTATGCAATCTGTTTTATGGCAAAGAGGTTTCATCAAGCAATCTTACAAGGAATAAAAATCAGAAGTGTGGTTGATAAAAGGCAACCACGTAGTTGTAATAAACCTAAACTTTTGTAAAACATTTGACTTAGTAGCGCATGACACTCTGATTAAAAAATTAGCCCTATGCGTTACCAATAAAGCACATGTTAAAAGGGAATCTAGAAGTGGCTAAAAAAAAACCCACACACACAAAAAAAAAAAAACCACACACACACACACACACACACACACACACACACACACACACGGACTCATTTAGGATATTTCCAGTAAGGTAACAAAATCACTGGGGATCTGCTTATTTATTAGGACAGGGTAGTCCTACAAGCAATATGAAAGTTGTTGTAACTGGGCTGGATTTTGGTTTTCGTAGGCCCTAGCCACTTTCACTCCGAAGTGTGCAAGAAGAGGAGTAAATGCCAATTGAATTATGCCGTGTCTGTGACTCATAGCAGTTACCTTGATGGCCGCCCCTCCCGGGCCATCACTAAAGTACATAGAATGTGTGAAGTGAACAGATGGCCCCCCTGAACTCAACTAGATGGCCGTTACCACTCTGGAGGCCCACTGTTCTGCAGGGCTTGGTGTAGGTGGGCTCTGCCTAACTGCAAGGTCCTGCAGGGCATGACTCATACCCCCATTGTTCCCCACATTCCCTGTAATCATGGAAAGGCGGGAAACAATCTTTAAAAGCTGAGGTTCTGGGGTGCTCAGGCAGGATGGTTTTCAACATCTCGCCTGGCCTGATCAACCAGAAGCTGCCTCCTCCTCTCACGAGTTCCCCCTAGAGTGTATCAACGAGTTTCCCCCACGAGTACAACTGCCGGCCGATTACAAGTCTCCTTTCTCCCGTCTGTAATGCTGCTGCTAATAGGACTGGTAAGAGTCTGCCCTGCAGCCTCTCTTTAAAGTATTTTATTTCCTCACTGCTGCTTTGGAACTATTTTCCCCAGCTTTACAGGCTTGTGTGTGTGTGTGTGTGTGTGTTCTCCTTTCTCTTTATTTGCTGCTTCAGTTTGTGTTAGGAGCTCCTGTGTCTGTAATTGCCTGTTGCTACTTTGTAACGCTTACTGTATCCCCTTATCCTGTATCATTTGTGTTGTGTTGAAAGTATCCCTGTAAGTTACAACACTGTATTAGTTTATTTGACAGCCTTAGGAGTGTTAAGTTAGATAAGATTGTCTTTCTTTAGTTTGCAGTCTTTAGAATTGGTTTTGCTAAGTTGCCTTTGCCCTCTCCTCTGTAACCTCCCCAACTTAAACAAACTTTTTCTCTTTAACTTTACTTATCCTCTCTTCATTTCCGGGATCCCGGTGCGCCTCAACTTTCCTTCTGTCCCTGTCCCCTTCTCTGCAGCTCCTGGCTCCCTCGTGGCTCCCGCGGCCGCTGCCAGTTCTCCCTGCCCCGCCACACTTGCGGCTCTCTGCCACTCCCGCGGCTGCCCGCCAGCCCTCCCAGTTCACTGCCGCCGCTTCCCCAAACATTCTGCCTTCCCCGCCAGCCGCTCCCCCAAACCCTTTCTGCCTTCCCGCCGCCGCTGCTTCCCCCGAACCCCTTCTGCCCTCCCAGACACTGTTCCCCGAGACCCTTCTGCCTTCCCTGCCATTTCACCCCTTCCGCCTCTGTAGCAAACCCCTGAATTCCCTTTCAGCCCCTCCTGCTTCTCCCCGTTGCCCATACCCCCACGCTCAATCCCCCTTCTCAGTCTCCCTCTCAACCCCCCAAGCTTCTGCTCAGCCCCCCCACTCTTCCCATTGCCCCATCCCATTCCCTCAAGTCCCTTCCCCCTTGCCTTTCCTCTCCTTTGAGCCCCCCCCACACTAACCTTCTTTGCTTCTCCTGCTCCCCCGCCTGCTTCCACCTTTTTCTGACACATCCACATGCTAATTCTGTGCTGTACCCCCTTCTTCTTATAGGGTATTAAAATACCTTTTAGGTTATAGTCAGTAGGGCTATAGTGTTAGTAGGTTAGTTGAAGCATCCCATTGTTCCCCAACCTGCCCCCATTCCCAAAAGTTAGGTACCCCCCAACACTTTACAGAAACCACTGTGACACACACGACATACACTGACCACCGCTCACCTTACCCTATACTCATTTTAATAAAGTGTACCCCAAATCCACCCCATACCCCACGGGTGCAGTGGTTGCCCCCCAAGATCCTCAAATCTCCGAACCTGCTGGCAGGGTCATGCTGATTGGCATGATTCACTTTAAGCTATTCTAATGCTAAACCACGTGATTTTCCTTATTTTTTCTGCTTTTTTAATTTTTTCCCTCCTTCATAGGCCCTAGGCACTGTGCCTACAGTGCCTAATGGGAAATTCGGCACTGTATGGTAAGATGGGCCCATGCAAGATGGGTGCACGAACAGAGTATGCTCTTAGAAATACAGTTATATAAAAGTTATACACCTAGGAACAAAGAATTAAGGGAACACCTACACAACAGAAGACTGTACTTTGGAAAGCAGCATGGACAAAACTCAACAGGAGCAACTAGTGCACTGTTGCTGCAATAGGGACTAAATATATTCTTGGATGTATAAACAGAGAAGTGGTGAGGCAATTCTTTTTCTGTGGATGGAAGGAGTTAGCCAGATAAAGCCTAGGATCTTCATCAACTAGTTAGATTAGAGAGAGATCAGTAGCAAACAACTCTTCTCCCTCCTCACCTGAAAAAGAATTCTAAATTTTCTGTAAAGAGGTTAAGCCTTTAAATTCATATAGCTGTCAGTTCTAAGGTCAGAAGATACCATTATCATTCTGCTCCAAACCACGGTATAAAAAGCCACAGAATTTCTTCAAAATAATTCCTAGAACAAATTTTTTGAAAAAGACTCAATCTTGATTTAAAAACCATCAATGATTAGTAAGTTATTCCAATAGTTAATCACTCTCCAATGTATGCCTGAATTTGTTTATCTTCAGCTTTCATGTGTGTTCAGAAATGCATTAGTCTCCACCTCACGATATGGTCATACTCAGTCCTGCTGTTGACAGCAGACCTACTCATTCACGTCCCACAATAGTTATTTAATATGCTTAAACAATCTTGTTTGTGTTAGGTCTTTCACATGTGTAGTCCGGACCTGCCAGCAGAGGTCAAATAATATATTCAAAGGATAGTTAGCAAATGTCTTTCTTTTGCTTCAGCAGTAAGTTCTGACTATATTCATAAAACTGTAGTCAACTACTGAATATTGACCATAATAACATGCCTCATTTGATGTATTCAAACAGTTTCCAAATTGCAGTACATTTCTTTAATTTCATTGTCCATTATCCTCACACCTCTTCTCAAAATGGCATGCTTCTGAACTTACAGAATAGCACTTTATATTGGACCTGTGGCGCCATTACACTGTGCCAGATTAGCCTGTCAGTGTATCCAAAAGCATAACAAAATGGACTGAATACGTGCATAAGTAAAGAATGAGAGTTTGAAAAGAGGATGGAATCAATTTCTCCATAAATGGAATTGTGGAAGAAAACTGGATAGACAGGTCAAATGAAATGCTGCCAGAGGAAGGTTTCCTCATGTCAACTGCTGTTTAAGAAAATGTTTTTTAAGAAAGCTATCCAAAAATATCTGGTATTTCAAACAAGATTGCTGATTTAGCGGCAGGCTGGGTATGGAACATATTACAAATATAATGATTGAGATCATCTGTTTCTTACTGTTTTGATGACTGAACAGTCCTCAAGGGCACCATGTTTTAAATGGTTACAGCTAAACAAGTGTTACCAAAAGACTCAGCTTGGAATGGAACCAACTATCCATGGAGTTGACCAACCATACATTTCCAAGATCTAAGCAAAAGTTTTCTTCTACTCTAAAACCCCAGTGGCCATATGCAAGTATTTCATATTTGTTCATATGGGTTATATATTATAGCTGTTCTGAACATCTACATAAACCTGGATTATCAAGGATTTATAACAAAACCACCACAAAATAGTCGACTGAAGCTGAAACTTGGCATTAAAAAAAAAATCTTCAGTATCCTTTTTCCTATACCACATATGACTGAAAACAAGGTTGGCAGAGTTTTTAAGATATCTTAGCACTTGTGAAAGGACCATTACACTGGAAATTCAAAACAAACCCCCTCAAATCATATAGAGTTAGAAGTATGGACAGTGAAGCTTCCCCACATCGTTAACCACAGTGCCTCAACATTGATCCAGAGGGACTACCAATTAGAAGTAAAAGACCAATTTAGTCTACACGCTCTCTCTGTCTGTAGCCTGTAAATCAAAGTTAATAATGAAAGATTACGTGGCAGTGTGTGGAATGCGCTGCAGTTTCCAGGATTTAGATACATTCTAACACACCTGACTTGCTGCTAATCTATTTAACATCTGAATATGTTACTATCAAGTATCACTTTCAGTTGCTATTGTTTATCCTGTTTGTGATTATTCCTATCTAGTACAAAATGGATGACCAATGCCACTTTGATCTAGCAATGAGGAAGTCATGGTGACTACTATATGAATTTTGGTTTTTTGAGTTTATGAAATACAAACCTCAAGAATTTCCACTGCTAAAGTTAGGTACACAAGAGCTGGAAGTCTCATTAAAAGACAGATTGCCCACTGGTTCCTCTTCTCAGGTTATGTAAACAAGGGGTGGACAAAACTGGCTCACAGCTAGGCACCAGCAATTTTACTTTTGGTCACTAGAGGGCAATCTCCCATTACACTTCTGCAGTGGAGGTACGTAACAGGCTACTAAAGCTGGTTGCCCTGGTGACCAGAGACCTAGATTTGTTGAGGCCTGATATAAACCAAGATTCCTGAAATTTAAATAATTATAAAAATAAAAATATAAGAAAAGATTCCACTGAATTCTAGGAAAGGCTATTTCAATATCTCCTTAAAGATTAGCATAAGCAGAGTCCTACCTTCTTCCCAAACACAGTACCCATACCTAGAGTTAGAGTCTAGAAATCTCATTTTTACTTGGTTTTCCTTTATGCTTAACTGAAGATAAAGAGCTAGGCAAGGGAAATAAAGGGGGAAGGGGGACTTAAAATGTTATTTCTAGAGAATTTCTACTGCAAGGCTTTCTTTTTCATTCATCAGTGCTTCTCTTCCTTTAAGAGCTTCCTCCCATGCTGGAGCCAGCTAAGGATCTGGCTGTCATCATAAAACAGCAATATTCTGCATGAAGAGTCCTGGAACTTAACAGGTCACAGAAGGTAAACAAACTAGTCCAATGAAAATTTCAACCCCCAGAATTTCCAGAAACAAAGAGTATTTAAATACATCCTAAATTCTAGACTGATCTAAAAACAGTGGATGTATTTCTATCTACAAGACATTCTTCAACTTCTCAGCCTATGAAAAGTGGTTTTTCTTCAATCTTACAAGATCTATAGAAAGAGAAGTGTCACATTAGGATATGTAGTCCTTCATGTTGCATGTTGAAAGAGGCTTCCATGTACTGTATTCTTTAATTTTTTTAAAATTTATTTTTGACAGAAGAATCATCCACATACTTACTCAAGTCTTTAAAGCAAATATGAGCAAACATACTTTACCTTCATTCTTTTATATAGCATTCTTTGGGAGTTTGGTGGAAAACTAGGAGTTCTTCTACTTCAAGCATCAACCCTTAATCCAGGGGTCTCAAACTCATGGGCCGTGGGCTCCATGCAGACCCTCAAGTTATTTTCTGCAGCCCGCAACTACACTATCATTATCAATATTCACAATATCATTGTATGAAAAAGTTTCAGTGCAGCAGCACTTGGGTTAACATACTAGTCCTCATGAGGCCATTGTGGTAACTTGAGTTTGAGACCCCTGCCTTAATCCATAGAGATCTGGAAGAGTTAACAGAAAAAAAATGCTTTTAGCTTTCCGTGGTGCCCCACCACACTTTAGAAATAGTCACACAAAACAAAGAGACCACTATCAGACCCTAATTTAGTTTAGGGAATTTCTTAAAAAAGCATGAAGACAATAACAAAGAAATTGAGGTGCAAGGAATGTCAGATTGATGCCATTATGATGGGGTAAATGTCATCACCCACATTATATATTGTAAAAGCAATCCAATAAACTCAATTAAATGGAATTTGAAACAAAAAAAAAAAAAAAATCAAACACCACATAAGAGTTGTATTAGATTTCACATTCCATTTCTTATGACTGCAAGTTGTAACTACAATTTATAGGAAACATACCAACAGAAAAAGTTACTGTACTTTTTTGATGTAGAGTTTTTCAGACAATGGCTATTAAATTTACTGGCAGCTGTATATGTAACAAGGAGCACCATGTATCTCACCAGTACTTTTCAGTTTTATTATTGCAATCTGCTGTCAAATATGATGCTTTTATAGAGGTATGGCAAAACCTGCAAAAAAATTTTTGCTTAGGATTTAGACTGACAAGAACTGAACCCTATCTATCCATCAATGATTTAGATATAAAATTTGCAGACGATACCAAAATGGAATATGTTTCAAATACTATGCAAACAGCATTAAAATTCAAAACGATCTGGACTGGGGCTTCCCAACCCATGTGCCAGATTGCCACAGTGACCTGGGCTGGTAGCCTGACTCGTAGCTCTTCTGTGGAAATACTGCAGAGGATCATTCTTTGGCAACCAAAATAAAACTGCTGGAGCCAAGCTGGGAGCCAGTTTTGTCAAGCCCTGCAATAGATATTTTGACAACTCTGAAAGACCACCTGTCTGAACCAGCAGTGTCCCCCACCCCACTGCCCCATCCACTTTGCAGCCAGAAGGAAGGATTTCAGCAAGGAAGCTCTTCTCTTCTCACTGATCTCCCACACCCCTGGCCACACCAAGGAAATTGCAACCTGTAGTTTCATATACTCCACCTGTGTCCCTAGACAATGGCTCCCTTTTGCAGCTGGGGGGGACAGGAGATCAGTGCTCCCCTGCTTCTGGCTTTAGCATGGGCTCCAGTGCCCAGGGATACAGGCAGAGTGCTCTGCTCCCTGCTAGAGCTGGGGTAGGGGAGTGCTGATCTCCATTAATTCTGGGTCCAGCAGGGACCCCAGCACCTAGGAGCAGGCAGTGCATGCTTTGTTGTGTTCCCTGCTAGAGCCAGGGAGCAGAAAGCTCTGATCTCCTGTCCCTTGGCTGCAGCAAGGAGCATAAACCAGTCTTTTAGACCTGTGGCAGTGCACTCTACTGGGACAGTAGTCACCTATCCAGCTAGCAGGAGGAGAACGGCTGGCTACTTTAAAAGCCCCCCACAGGCTACAGGTTGGAATCACCGATCTGGACAAACTGGAGAAATTGTCTGAAGTAAACAGGATAAAGTTCAGTAAGGACAAATAAAAAAGGGTTTCCACTTAGGAAAGAACAAATCAACTGCATATATTAAAAAAAAAAAAAGTTAGGAAATGACTAAGAAGGAGCATTAGGGAAAGGGATCTAAGGGTTATAGTGGATCACAAACTAAACGTGAGTTAACAGTGTAACACTGTTGGCGGGGAGTCATTCTGGAATGCTGTAAGCCAGGCACCAAATAATTCTGGTAACATTTTAAAGGCTTCATCTGGAGCACCATGTCCAGTTCTCAGTGCCGCATTTCAGAAAAAGATATGGACAAAACGGAGAAAGAACAGTGAAGAGCACCAAAACTAATAAAAGGTCTAGAAAAACATGACTTATGAAGAGTTTTCTTTTAAAAAATGGGTTTGTTTAGTCAGGAGAAGAACAGACAGAGTGGACATGTTAACAGTTTTCAAGTACATAAAGGGTTGTTACAAGGAGGAGTGTGAAAAATTGTTCTCTTTAACCACTGCTGAGGACAGGATAAACAACAAAATGTTTAAATTTTAGCAAAGGAGGTTTAGGTCAGACACTAGTAAAACCTTCCTAACTGTTAGGGTGGTTAAGCATTGGACCAAATTACCTAGGGAGGCTGTAAAATCTCAGCCACTGCAAGTTTTTAAGAGATGAGACAAATACCTGTCAGAAATAGTCTAGTTATTACATAGTTGTGCCCTGAGTGCAGGGAACTGGACTAGATGACCCACTGAGGGCCCCTCCAGTCCTATCATTTAGTAGCATGTGTGTATGAAGTATATTTAACAAATATTAGGAGATACCATAAAAATGTTTTTATCCAAGAAGAACAGCCGTGAAGATGGTCACAGCAGCACAGGCAACAGCACAAAATCATGGAGTTGGCTGCAGCAGAATAAGATTAGTATACAAGCAGTCAAATAATTCATTTTTTACAACATTCTCTAACAAAAAAGTGTATGTAAGAGAGTCAGAACGTAAACATCGGTAGAGTCAGCATTGATACACTGCCTGCTGATGAAGTCTAAGGCTATTAATAAGACTTGTATCTTCTTAAAATTGTCAGAAAATGCTAATTGTATTTATTCAAATTGTATAAGTACCTGCCGGCGACACACATATCCAGTGGTCAGAGATATGGAAGTTATAGCTATTGTCACAAACAACACAAAACCTTCATCTACCTTTCAATTCTATTTTAGATATTCTTCTCCGAGTACTCATTATTCAGAGAGTGAGGAGAGAATGCAGGCAAACTCAATTAGCCTAGCTGCATACACAAAAACCATCATAATCAAGTTCCAAAGGTGCAGCCATGTTAGTCTAGCTCATTAAAACAAACAAGGAGTCCTGTGGCACTTAAAGACTAACAAATATATTTATTGTGTAGGCTTTTGTTGGAGAAAATTCCACCTCGTCAATGCTCTGAAAATGGGGGATCCATTGTGCGTGCTGTTGCCTGTACTGCTATGACCATCTTCATGGCTGTTCTCCTTGGATAAAAACATTTTTATGGTATCTCCTAATATTTATTAAATATACTTTATACACAAATGGGGGAACCATCTTCAAAGTGTCTGATGAAGTTGGATTTTCTTCCATGAAAGCTCATGCAATAAATAAATTGTTAGGCTTTAAGTGCCACAGGACTCCTTGTTTGCTTCATCATAATCAAGAGTTTTTCTCCATAAACTGAGTAAACGAGAAGAAACAAACAAGGTGGCACTTTTATAGACTAAATTTTTTTTAAACACATGAGCTTTTGTGGGAGAAAACCCTACTTCAGACACTTGAAGATGGGGGAACTAACAGAATGGGAGGAAAATAAATGCAAGGAAGTATAAGTCATAGGATCAGGTCAGAATATTTCAGCAAATCAAAGCAGTTTAGATTTAAACAGGGTAAAACAACATATTAGAGGGTGGGGAGGTAGAGATGGGGAAAGTCACTTATTGTAATGAGAAAGCCAATTCAAATTTCTGTTCAAGCCTAACGTAACAGTGTTAAATACACTTTCCTGCATTTATTTTTCCTCCCATTCTCTAAGTTCTCCAAGTGTCTGAAAAAAGTGGGATCTTTTTCCTGCAAAAGCTCACGTGATAAACAAACTCCTTAGTCTCTAGAAGTGCCACAAAACTCCTTGGGTTTTTTGCTGAACTAGACTTCACACAGCTACCCCTTTGCCACTTAATAGAGTTAGGTAACATGCATCCTTGATTACATGATTGTTGTCTGTTTAAATTCAGCAGTTGTTTTAAGAAAGATTTTTTAAATACACTCCTAGTGGAGGGGTGTTTAATGTACCAGCATATTTAGGAGGGGAAGGGGGCAGGAAATCAACCTGGTTTTCCTTTAAGTTCCTCTCATGCTTTGTTCAGCTTCAGTACCATACGAAATTATGACTCTGAAAGAGCTGTTCTTTATTACAAAAGGAGGATGTTAGCCATCATCCTCTTAATTCTTGGCACTAAATATAGTTTGTGATCTTGCTTGTTGGGTGTTCTTATTTTTGCTTGTGAGGAAAGGACTGCTTGTCATCTGTTCCAACCATATGTGGAGGTAGTCTTCCTTTTAGTATCTTAGCTTTCACATTACATCTTCTCTGCTTCAGAACTGATTTACTCATAAGCAAAATAAGTAAAACACAGATAGCTATTCTGGTTGCATCATTTGCAATTTCTCATTTTTATTTTTCTTCAAACAAAGAAAAGAAATTACTCTAAGATCAATTCCAATTTTTATTAAATCAGATTCACTGCTCCCCTCTGCCTCCTTTCAGTTTAATATGTTCTTTCCTTGTGAGTAAAAAAACCTGTAAATTTGAACTTAAAGAGTCAAAATGGACTTTCCTTAACACTATATGGACAGTGACTGGGCTTATCTTTCTGTTGTTAACAGTTTCTATGGCAGTAGTAACCAAACAGAAGTATCACAAACAGGAAGTGCATTTCAAGTGCAATTCCTGAACTGTGCCTTGCAAAACACAGAAAGTAGGCTGCTTCCATGGGTAGTTTTTCAGGTGTCAAGTTAGCAATGAGCTTTTCCTCAAATACCTTTTCTAATGCAAAAGTTACTTTCTCCCTTTGTGCTGTTTTATGATATACTGGAATACTCTGGAATTTTATTTATGAAGAGAAAAGAGAAAAAGACATCCCACATTTCCAGAGCTGTGCTTTGATATTTTTCTATCATAACTTTGAAGACTTTTTTCAAAGCAAGTACTGCACCACAAATGTTCTACAGAATAATAGTACTCATTGCCACCTTCTCCTTTCTGCTGATAACCCATGTTTGTAATGGAGGATGATTCATTTTTACAGAGTTCACTAATGTGACAGATTGTTCAAAGTCTGAACTGACTTTGCCCTAAGCATTTGCCAACACAGGATGCAAATGTTCAGTTTGTTTATGTCTTCATAGTGAAGTCAATAAAAGTTTCCAAGTTCCAAAGGGTTGCCATGTCAGCCTAGTTCAGCAGAACAAGCAAGGAGTCCTGTGGCACTTAAAGACTAATAAATTTGTTGCATTTTGTGGGATTTTCTCCCACAAAAGCTCATGGCAATAAATGAATGTGTTAGTTTAAGTGCCACAGGACTCCTTGCTTATTTTAATAAAAGTGATAATAGAACAACGTTTAACAACTATTTCTACTAAATACAATACATAGACATTGTCTTCGAATATTCAGAGTACTGTGCTTCTGTCACCTATTGTGTAATCTTCTAGTCCCCTGTTTAGATAAGACTTCTGCATTATCCCTAGTTAAGTGGTTTTTCAAGTGGTATGTGGCAACTCCCAAAGAGTGCTGCCATATTTTAGCTGAGGCCATTTTAAATCTCCCACCCTGTGCAGCCCAGGCCCCAGACATGTGGGCTGCAAAAGGCAGGAAACAATGCTGCTGCAAAGGCAAGTTTGTGGGCCCTCTGACACCCCCCTCTTCACTCCACCAGTCCACCTGCCCCCCACTGGCCCCCTACCCCACTGTCTGCCTCGCCAGGGCCCCCACCAACCCCCTGGCCATGATACCACCCCTCCCTGCTAGCCCATTCTGTCCCACCACCTGCCTTGCTGGGGACCCCACCACCTTCACAGCCCGCTCCATGGCAGGACCTGCCAGGGCTCATTGCCAGCCCCACCAGGCTTGTTGCTGGCCCACACAGGCCTCTCACTGGAGCCCACTGCTGCCCTCTGGAGCTTCCTGGGCCTGTTCCCTTCCCCGTGTCCCATCAGTCCCCAGGCCTTTTGCCAGCCCTGCTGGCGCCACCACCACCCCAGGCCTGCTGCCGGCCCTGCCTTGGAATTGTTTGTCTCGTTGAAGCGTGCCATCATACTGAAAGGTTTGGAAACCACTGCCCTAATTTAATGACAAAGAATTTAAAACAAACTAAAACCAAAACCCTGTTGAAGTAATTTTGTGGGGAGCAGAGTGGAAAGGTGACATCTGTATATTTTTAGAAAAAGTTAAATTAAAATATTAAGAAAAAATTAGAGGAAGAGAATCAAGTTTACTTATTCCATTATTGTTGGTGTTGCAATTTTAGGACAGTGTGAGGGGATTTAATCTCATGAGACCACAGGTAGTTCAGAAACTTCACTCTCATCTGTGCAGAAGTGACTTCCCTGTCCCAGCACAACTCAGGGAGGTAGAGGAGTTGATGGAGCAAAAAACCCAAGGGACGCCCCTTCCCCAGAAGCCTGGAGAGTTGCTGTGGATGCCTGCTGTAGAAGATAGGGATCTAACGGGGAGAGCAGAAGCCTGCATTTTTGAATGTTCACATTTAGCATCTAGTTTACAGGTTGAAAATTCAACTTGTAATTCTCACAAAACACACACTGGAGAAAGTAGGATACAGACCAAAAAAACTACACCATGTTCATTCTGTTTTTAAATTATATTGCGATTTTTAGGGCAAGCCTCACCAATCCTGGGGTGTGAATTCAGTGTCTGAGGTCAGGGGTTGGTAATACTGCAGATTTCAACTGACTCACACTCACACAAAAAAAAGTTAATGGTAGCCAAATGAATTAAGGAAAGCCAGAAGAATTTTACAGTGTGTGTGGGGGGGGTTTGATGCAAGTGCTACTGAGGAAGCAGATTCATTACTAAGTCAAAGTGAAAAAGCCACAGTCTGATCCTGAATTGCTAGTAGCCCTAAATTCCCCACTGTCTCCATTACAGCATTCCTCAAAAAGAGGATTCTGCGATGACTGAACTACTTTCCCCTCTCCACTTTCAAAAGAGGTCATGAAAAGAATGACCATTTACTACCGGAAAAGAGAAGGGTGTGGCTCAAGATCATTATTTCCTGCTACTTTGTTTCCTCTGCTTCAAAGCTCTTGGTCTGGAGGGGAAGTAGTCTCTGGGTTCATCTATATTAGGCTATGCCTATACTGCTCAGTTAACCCAAGTAATCAGCACCTGAATACGAGCACTTGGAATGGCCTAGCCTGGTTGTGACCTTCCCCACTTCAAAGGCCTATCTGCATTACTGCGTTCTTACTGTTTCTGCTCTGTAAGCTCATCTGGGGCACATCCCATGGTTCTTTGTTCTCCAATGCACAAGGCAGGTTCCCCAACTGTGAGACCACTTCCTGGTGCTTTTCAGGGTAGGGAGAAACCATGTGAAGTGCATTGGAGAACTGAAGGGATTTTTCCCAGTGTCCTCACCACACAGTGAGCAGGTAGCAGCCCAACTTAAAGCAGAGCCGAGGTTCCAGCCTCTGGTGTCCACTCAGCCAGCTACTTTGGACTTAAACAACCTTCACACCTTGATAAGATGTTGTTCCTTATGTACAGGATACAGCGATTAAGGCTAAAATTTGGGTAAGAGCCCAGGTTAATTGTGCACTGCAGACTCACACTGGTAGAGCTTCTTTAATGGTAAATAAGACTATTTTTAAAGTAGACCTAGTTACCTCACAGCAAAATTGTAAAATGGTTGCTGCTGAAAAAATAAAATCCACACTTGAACCAATTTGGCTACAGTGGTACTTTGATATTTTAGTCTGAATTAAAGGCATTGAAAAATATCAGGTAAGACAACATGGATGGGACAGGAGGAAAAAATTACACGCTCTGTCTTTGCTTCTTAAAGCTTTATGAGGAATCCTTGAAATAGCCTGTTAGAAAAGTGGTCTCCAACCTTTCACCAGCAGGTGGCGCAATGCTCATAGGTTTCAGTGGCAACTGATCTTCAGAAGTAGATCATAAGCTACCGCTTGGGGATCACTGTATTAGAAATGTCATCATTTGATATCTTTAGTAGCACAGTAAACAAGACCCTATAGAAGAACAATGCTGCATTGCAAACAAAGTCTGTTCTATTTTTAGTTTCTCTCAACACTGAGTTTTCATGGCACACTCTGTTCAGTCCTTCCTTCCTTTTTAGGACGCAAGTCCTTGGAATTAGCTACAGCTGTAAACCAACTAAACGGTAAATTTACAGCTCCAGATTCCACCAATCAATCATTTCTAACAGGCAGGCTTCAGTCCAAACATCAGGCCAAGTTTCTCCTTTAAAACAGAATAGGTACTTTAGTCTGGACACGGTGATTCCTCAATTACCTTGTCAGCTCTTGGATGGCAAATTTGGCACTGTTGATGTTGCTTTTGATTGTCTGTTTAGAGAAATGCAATTGAAGAAAAATGCTACGAGAATAAAGTGAAAAGGGGCTTGGAGAAAAATGGGAGAATAGAAAACAAGACTCAAAGAGTAGAAAAGGCATCAGGAAGTAAGGAAATAGCAAGAATTCATTTGTTGTGGAATGTAGAACATTCAGGACTATGGTCCTTCTGTAAATTCATGAAAGTATGACATAACCCCCTGATACCCCCCTTTCCCCCACACACTGGGAGAAATAGGGAAAGAAAAGCAGCTGGACAACCGAGGAAAAGATTTATTACTGAACATAGAATCACACAGTGAAGCTTTCAGTTCATCCTGTTGCTGATCTGTCAGGGGGCAACTATCTTTCTTTTTGTTCGTGTAAATGTACCCTTCGTTTGCTTAAAAAGAATTGAGGAGAGGTGAGAAAGAGAATGATGGAGTTTCTTATTAATGTATACACTTGGGGATGATGGAGGAATCTTCTATATAGCCTGACTTCCTCAGGTTAACTTATGAAGTTGCAGCTATACTGCTCTTTTTAGTATGTCAGCTTCAAAGTTTGCATTCTCTGATATTAGCAAAAAAGCCTTTGAAGAAAGACCAGCTTTGGAGTCTATGGAAGAGAAAAATGAAATTGGCTAAAAAAACAAGACAGGACAAACAAAAAAGCCCTGAATGTCATAGTATGATCTTTCATGATTTCTATTACCTATGCATGATTTACAGCAGGAGGAGCTCACCCATGAAAATTTTGCTGAAACCAATACCAAAATTATTAAGCAAAAGGAGATCCCAATGACACTCATCTGTTTTCAAAGTTTAGCCTTTGTGCGAAATGTAAGATTTACTCTTACTCTGGCTCTTCATTTTATGTAAAAGTCAAGTAATTTTTTTTAGAAAGAGTGGGAACCTGAGTTTGTCAAGCCTCTACATGAGGTTCAACAAGGACAAGTGCAAAGTCCTGCACTTGGGATGGAAAAACCCCATGCACTGCTACAGGCTGGGGAGTGATCAGTTAAGTAGCAGCATTGTAGAAAGGGACCTGGGGGTCATGGTGGATGGGAAGCTGGATATGTGTCAGCAGTGTGCTCTTGCTGCCAAAAAGCCCAACGGCATACTGGGCTGCATCAGAAGAAGCACTGACAGCAGATCGAGGGATGTGATCATTCCCCTCTATTCGGCACTGGTGAGACTACATCTGGAATACTGTGTCCAGTTTTGGGCTCCCCACTACAAAAAGGACATGGACAAATTAGAAAGCGTCCAGTGGAGGGCAACAAAAATGATCAAGGGGCTGGAGCACAAGCCCTATGAAGAAAGACTGAAGGAACTAGGCTTATTTAGCCTGCAAAAGAGAAGACTGAGGGGGGATTTGACAGCAACCTTCAACTACCTGTAGGGGTGCTCCAAGGAGGATGGAGCTCAGCTGTTCTCAGCAGTAACAGAGGATAGAACAAGGAGCAATGGTTTCAAGTTGCAGCTGGAGAGGCTGTGCCTGGATATTAGGAAAAACTTTCTTACTAGGAAGGTGGTAAAGCATTGGAATGGGCTACCTAGGGAGGTGGTGGAATCTCCGTCTTTGGAGACGTTTAAGGCCCGGCTGGATAAAACTCTAGCTGGAATAATTTAGTGGAAGTGGTCCTGCTTTTTCTGGCAGGGGATTGGACTAGATGACTTCATGAGGTCCCTTCCAACCCTATGATACTGTACAAGAGCTTAGAGAGCACATTTGATAACTATATTCAAAAAAGTTTGGGTCTCCCCCAACCACACACATACCAATTAAGGCTCCAGTCATACAAGAGACTATGTGCAGGCACATCTCTGACCTTCTGTACAGCCTCATTAAAAAACAACCACCACCAACACAAAAACAAAAAAGAACCCCACTGGACATCTGGTGACTATTACCACCAGACGGTCAACTGCAGGATCACGGCTACGTAACGTTGTGTGCAGGTTCTATGAATCAGGCTTTTCATACATATTACGTCACCACACACTACTCTGCACAAGACAGAAAAGAATGGCAAGCTGTGAGTTATTGCTTGAGCAGAAGTCACAAAAGAGTTATTAACTCATGGTCTCCCATGTCACTTTCCACTTTTTAGCAAGTTACTGGTTAACAAACTGAAAGACTACAGAAGGGCTGGCCAAACTGTGGCCCCTGAACAACATGCAGCTCTTTTGCAGTTAAAGTGCAGCTGCCAGAGCCCCCTTATGCCTCCCCTCCCCACCATTCTCTGCCTGGCAGACTGGGGTGGGGGAGCTCCGGAGTTTCTACCCTGCAGGAAGGTGGTAGGACTAGTGGATTCTATCCAGCACAGTAGGAGTTTCAGAGGGTCAGCAAATTTGGCCACCCCTGAATTACAGAGTTATTTTAAAAGTTATACACAAATATGAAGCGAGAGAGCGGGAGCGGGAGCGCAAGCGTCTGTGTGTGTGTATTCATTCTCATACTGGCATAATGTTTACCCTTGCTGTATTTTAACACTATCACAGACTTACATTTTAAATGTCATTTCTACTTGTTTTTAAACAATGGAAATTTTCGATGTCTGCAAGTTTAGCTAAAAGAGCAACAAAATCATTTATGAATGATACTTAGCCAAATAAAGTACCACAAAAATGCAAAATATGTACATCTGCACACAACTTTTGCTCCTGAAGGCAAGTTTTAACATAGCCATTTAAGACGCTTCCAGGTTTAAGTTTATCACACATGCAAGGTTTTTTCTGCATTTGTGATTTTTGTCACTGGACAAATGAAATGGTCTAATTAACTTTTAAATTATGCCATCAGTTTTAAAGTGAAGTTCAAACTAGAAAAAAAAAAAAGATTCCTCAAAGAGCTATTTAAGGCAGCTTTTTTAATGGAATTTTACATACATTGTATTCTATCTGCTTCTCCAAAATTCCTTACTAAAGACATTTGCATGAAACTAGAAATATGACTTTCCATCTCCAAATCAAATAATTAGGTCCCAGACAAAAGTCTGGTATCAAGCAGCAAAGATGTTTTCCATGCCAAGAAAACAAGGTAAAACAAGAAAACAATGGACAAGATAAACAGAAAACGAAGTCCATAACTAACTCTAAGTGGAATATTTCAATTTTTCTTATATTGACACCAAGTTTCCTCCCCCATCTGTGTAGACTGTATGGTCATGGTCTGCAATGATATGTATCTGGAGAACAAGCGAGGAGTCCTGTGGCACAGGAGCATTGTTGCCCCAAGGAAAGACTCAGGGCCCAGGCCTGTGCCCCCACCCCTGACTCTGGGCTCCTGCAACTGTCAGCCTGATCCCCGATCCCCAGCCAGGAACAGGGCTGGGTGAGACGGTGGCTGCTGTGGGCAGCCCAGCCCAGGAGAGGCAGGTGCCGCTGCAGCTGGCCTGGCCCTGGATACCTGGCCAGGGACTGGGCTGGGAGAAGCAAGAGGCCTGCCAGAAATTCAGGGCACTGGTGCTGGGACTCAGGGCACGTGCCCCATGTGCCAGGCACCAGTGGTGCCCCTGCTGTGGCACTTAAAGACTAACAAATTTATTTATTGCATGAGCTTTTGTGGAAGAAAAATCCCACTTTATCAGATGCTTTGTGGGATTTTCTCCCAGAAAAGCTCATGTGATAAACAAATTTGTTAGTCTTTAAGTGCCAGAGGATTCCTTGCTTGTTCTGCAGAACCAGACTAACACGGCCCTTTGAATTTCTCTGGAAAGCAATTTTCAGTTTTTAAACAATTGCTACAGCAAGTGGAGGAAAACTTGGCTTGAGGGCTGGGGTAGGCCAGCAGATCAGGGCAAATAAGCAGCTTATCAAATTTGTCTTTCAGTGCCTTTTTTGTACGAGTTTATTGTGCGATGCATTGATCGATCCTTCCTCTAATCTTCTAATCTAAAACACACAGGCAAGTTACCCACATCCCCTAGTCACCACTTCCCCACAGACACCCTCCCTCCCCTCCTTTATGATTTTGAAGGCTTAGAGCCCAGCTAGCAAACTTGAGCGAAAACAGGGAGGGGCTCTGCACCCCGCTCAGGGAGGCTGGAGCTCTTCGCTTGGGGGCCAGCACAAGGCAGCAGCAGCCTGAGGAAGAAGCCGACCAGGGCTGGCTCTACAGTGAGGCAAGAGACAGACGTGGCTTCAGGTGACAGTTCTTAGGGCCACCTAGTTCCCCTGAAAATCAGGCTGGCTCCCGCCTCTTCAACTCTTTCCTAGCCCCTCAGGCACTGTTAGTCAGCCTGCAGCTTAACTCATGTAGGCGGAGTGCACTTTAAATCCCTCTGCAGCCAGACGCTGGAGATTTATGCACTTTGGAAAACTGTTTGCAACCTCCATGAATGAGATGGGGGGGGGGCGGGGGGAACCAAACCAAAACGTGGCTTGGGGCGCCACAACCCCTTGGGCCGGCCCTGAAGCCAACACCATTCAAGCAGATTCTGCCTAACGCAAGAGTTTGGTAGGGGGTCTTCTTCCTCCCCCTGTTAGCTATGGTAGAAATAGGAGGCACCAGGGATTTCCCTAACTCCCCCAGTAACACTCATATACCAAAGCAGTGAGCACTCCCCAATTTCAAGTCCTGGGGAGAGTACTAGGAGGTGCATGCTCCCACACAGACAGACACCGTATCTATCCCTTCCTGGGCAGACACCCTGGACAGGAGAGGGGCAGCGGCTCTGAAGAAGAAGAAGAAGAAGGGGGAGGAAAGCGGAGAACAGGGAGCTGGGCGGTGCCCACCCCAGGAGCGCCGGGACAGGTAACCCCGCAGCCCGGCCGGCGCACGCTGGCTCTCACCTTTTTCACTTTGCTCTCCAGCTCCATTGTCTCCCCTGCTAGCGCCCCGGCGGGTGCGGGGACCCGGCGGCACGCGGACGTGGCTAGCGCGCGAAGCCTGGGCTGCCGCAGCCTAAGCCCGGGACCCCGCAGCCGCTCCGGGCGCCCTCACTTCCGCGCCGGCGCCTCGGGGAGTGGAAGGGAACAAAGGAGACGCCCCAGCCAATCCGGCTCGGCCGCTCGCGGGGCTGCCAGCCAATCACAGGCTCCCAGCGGGCTCCGACTGCAGAGCCGCCGCTGGGGCGTGTGGAGGGGGCGCTGGGTCAGCGGCAGCTGCCGCCGGGCGGGTGCGACTCAGCGCCAGGCGCGCGGGGGGCACGGGCTGGGCTCTGTCCCTGCACGGGCCGACTCGTCTGACAAGCTCCTGGCGAAGGTATTCGCTGGCACAGCTCGGAGTCGCCACCCTTGGACGTGTGGCCCCTCCCAATGGCGGGGAAATGGCCTGAATGAAGAGGGGTTTCCCGAGCACCCCCTGCACCCCCCAGCCCCCCAGTTCTCGGGTAATGAGTGTTATAGAGACGGAGTGAGCGCCCGACGGGGCTTAAAGGGACAGTGGTGGGCCCTGGAACCCCCCCAGCCCCGCTACTGCCCCCCAAATACCTACCCTGCACCTCTGCTACTGCCCCCCAAATGCCAACCCCCACCCACCTACCCTGCACCCCTGCTACTGCCCCCCAAATGCCAACCCCCCACCCACCTACCCTGCACCCCAGCTCCTGCCCCCC
>ML682013.1:17931617-18008977 GCA_007922195.1 Podocnemis expansa
GCTACTGCCCCCCAAATGCCAGCCCCCACCCACCTACCCTGCACCCCCGCTCCTGCCCCCAAATACCAGCTCCCACCCACCTACCCTGTCCCCCAAATAGCAACCTGCCACCTAGCTACCCTGCATCCCAGCTCCTGCTCTCCAAATGCCAACCTGCCACCCAGCTACCCTGCAGCCCAGCTCCTGCCCCCAAATGCCAGCCTCACACCTACTTACCCTGGAGATTCCAGGCCCCCACCCACCTAACCCACACCCCAGCTCCTTCCCCCCCACATGCCAGCTGCTGCACCCCAGCTCCTTCAATCAGCCCCTGTCTGGCTGTTGGTCCCTCAGCCCCCTGCTGCACTGCACCCTCTTGCCCTGCTGCCCTGGGCTGACCCTTCCCTGCACCCTTTCCCCCCAGGGCTGGCTCGCCTGTCCCCAAGCCCCCCTGGCCTCAGCCCCAGCGCGGCCTGAGGCTCCAGCCCTGAGCCGGTTCTCAATGAGCATGCTCAGAGGTTCTGCGCATGCTCAACAGAGCCGGCCCAGGAAGGGCCATCCTTAAAGGGGGGCAGAAGGGGCAGCTGACCTAGGCCCTGTGCTTTTGGGGGCCACATGTGGCTGCCCCGCCGCCTCCCCATGCTGGGGACCAGGTGAGTGGGCAAAACATCTGTCTGCCGCCGCAGTGCCGCTGCTGGTCCACCAACCTCCTGTCCTGGCCACACGTGCTGCTCTGGGCTCCGTGCCAGAGCAGCAGGGAGGGGGCGGGAGGCAGCGCGGAGCGGGTATCGCTGCCCCTCTGCCTCCTCCCTGCTGCTTTGGCAAGGAGCCCAGAGCAGCGCATGTGGTGGGGGCAGGCGGACTGGCAGCGCTGCGGTGGGGGCAGGCGGACTGGCAGCGCTGCGGTGGCGGACCGCCCTTTTGCCCGCTCACCTGGTCCCCGGCATGGGGGGGAGGGCAGCGCAGGGGTCTGCCCCTCCATTGGCCCAGCCAGCCCTACTCCCAGTGCGGGGGGTGGAGATGGTCCCGCAGAGGGCAATTCGCCCTGGCTCTGCACCCCTTCGTGCCCCTCTAGGGATGTCTCTGGGCCCAGGGAGGGAGATTTAAAACCTCCCAGCTCCCTGCCAGCTGGAATGCAATGGAACACGGTTTCAGGACATGCTGTTTTTAGGGGCTCTGCATTCAGGGAGCCCCTAAAAATAGAAAATGGGACCAGAACGCTCCTCTTCAGGGCCCGCTATTTTTAAATGGCGGGCCCCGGAACGCACTGTTCCAGGTCCATTTTCTATTTTTAGGGGCCCTGGAATGCAGAGTCCCTAAAAACAGTGGGCCCTGGAACAGCATTCCACTGCATTCTGGCTTACTTTAACCCCTGACCCCCAATACCCTGTTATCTCCCACTACCCCCCCCCCATGCCCCGCATTTCAATTCCTATGGACCCTACTGGCCTGAAGTCAGCTGTGGTATTGGCAGGAGACAGGATCAGTCCCCAGAGGTCCCTCTCCCCACATGTTCAACAACCTCCCAGCCAGAAAACAGTCTCTGTTCTTGGGTTTGCCTCATCTTTTGATGACTATATTTCCTCTGTCTGCAGCTCTATTGCCTTTGGTTCAGCTTGCCCTCTTCCAAGGAATTTCACTGTGGAGGGCAAAGCATTTAGACTGAATGTCAAGCTGACACAAGCTGTGTTTAAAGAAAATGTCAGAGGGTTAGATTTTGGCTATGTCTCTGCTGCACTTTGGGCCATCTGGCCAATTACAGGCAGCTTGGCTGGGACATAACTTTTGTCTCTGTTCTGCTTTGTTTATTGTATTACAGGTTATTATTTGTATTCCAGTCAATTAGAAAATTGGGGAGTTAGGCCCTGAGGGATTTATGACCAGATTTTTCAAGATACGTAGCTGCTTATAAGTCCATTACTCGTATTAGGCACCCTTGCCCAGGCTCTTCTAAAAATTCCATTAAGGTTGGGATTTACAAAGAAACTTAGGGGTGGAAGGAATCTGTGAAGCAATTTAGGCATTGCAACATTTGTTTAATATTTTAGGCACCTAGAAAAAAATCAGAGGAACAGCTCTGTGATCTGCAAGCAGACAGACAGCTACACTATATATAAAATGGAAATATGTGTCTTATTTAAAATGTGATCTACAAATCTTGCATGGCAAAACTGACCAATGTTGATGTGTTAAACCCTGGCCTCTTTCTCAGAAATATGCACCTAAATCTGCTTGCAGGGAGGCGCCTAACTCTGCTAGTGACCCACAGATGAGACCTGCCTTGGTACTTAGATGCCCACATAGTTTTCTGTGGGAAAGAGTTAGGTGCCTGCTTTGCAGTATGTGAAAGTGGTGTTGGTAACCACCTTAACTTCTATCCCATTGGTTAGGACACTCAGCTAGTAGGTGAGAAATCTAGGTTCAAGTCCCCATTTGCTGGAAGAAAATGTGAAATTATTTGAATGGGTTTCTCTGCCTCTCAGGAGGCTGTTCAAACCAGTGAGCTCTGGGAGAGGCTGATATGGGGATTCCCCAGTCTGTTTGGTTGAAGGACGAAATAAAGAATGATTGGCCGGGGAGGGGCTTGACACATGGTCTCCTGACTTTGTTAGACCACTGGAGTATAGAGTCATTACTACTCTCTTTCTCTCTGGCCCATTGACCAATTATGGGTTTATCCACAGTGGAACAGCCTCAACTGGATATACTGAGGGAGCCCCACATAAGAAAACGCCAAGTTCATGGATCAGAGCAGCCTTTTGCGAGTAGAAAGAAGCTCTCAGTATCTATTCACTGAGGTAATATATTGTTGATGGGGGTATTTTTCATGAAAGATTGGATCCTGATTCCTGTGAAGCCAGTCAGCTCTGCTGCAGACTGAACTTATGGGAGGAAACTACTTTATTAGATAGGGGAGGTAATGTAAGTAAGTTTGGGCCCTAGTTCACATTTTATCACTATTGTCCCTAGTACTGGGTGAGTGGGGTGACCATCTGCCATGCCACTGCCCTTCTGTCCCCCCCACTGCCTTCATGTGGCAAGCCATGGGGCAGAAGTGCAGAGCTTGCCGTCTGTGCCAGTACACCATGCCTCAAGCGGTGGAGCGGCTGGCCCAGGGGTGGAATGGGAGCGTGGAGCAGCTGGCCCAGGGGTAAGGTGAGAGCACAGAGCCTGGCATCTGTGTCCCCCCCCCATCCCCCTGGTTGTCCCTGGACTGCCCCTCCTCCCTCCCCCCACAGCCCTGCATTTTATAACCTCATTTGCATTTTAACTTGTTTCTATCACTTTGATTTGTTCCTACTAAAGCCTCTATTCATTCTTAAATAAACATTTTTTTGTTTTATTACAAGTGTTGTGTGTTATACAGGAGTGCT
The DNA here is from genome assembly GCA_007922195.1 of Podocnemis expansa. Lineage (NCBI taxonomy): Eukaryota > Metazoa > Chordata > Testudines > Podocnemididae > Podocnemis > Podocnemis expansa. The sequence continues at coordinate 17,934,971 of ML682013.1, forward strand.
GGTTTGAGGTTGAACTAGGGTGTGCTGTCCTTTGGGGACAGAGCCTGAGAGTTTTCTATCAGTAGCCATTGTCTGGGCTGGAGAATGTTTCAGGGGCTTAGCTGCAGCTGCACCTCTTGTTAACCTACAATGCAAAGATAGGCCTGGCACAGCCCGGGGCAGGGGGTCAGGGCCATAACTAGGGTGGGAAGAACAGGCAAAGCCCCGGGTACCGAATTGTAGAGGGTGCCAAACCAACCCTACCTGGCCCCGAAGAGGAGTGTGCATTTGCTGAAGGCACATTCCTCTGGGAGCCAGGCTGGGGCTGGGGGAGTTCATCTAACACCCTGTCCCTTAGCATGCTCAGGTACATGCTTGGGGTTGGGGGGAGAAGCCTTTGGCCACACCATGCGATCAGGGCAGCTCCAGCTTCCTGGGACCCACAGCCAGGTCCCAGGTAAGGGGAAAGGCGTGGGCACCCTGGGGACCAGGACAGGGAAGTGGGTGAGTGGGCAGGGAAGCCAGTTTGGCTGGCAGGGAAGTTACCCCCCACCCGTCCCTGGCTGTGCTTTGGCTGGCAGCAGGGAAGGCACCCTCCACCTGGCCCTGGTCGCGCTCTGTCCAGCGACAGGGAATGCACCCCTGCAGCCACCCGGGGGACTGGGGTCAGATCGGTGCCCGGGGGGCACCTTTGGGGCTGCTTGCCCCGGGCACCAGAAGCCCTAGTCATGGCCCTGCAGGGGGTACAAGGGAGGTGCTTCACTGGCTGGTGGTGTTAATTACCACAAGCCGGCCTCCCTCTCTCTCTCTGGAAGCAGGGGGTAACAAATTGATTCACAGTGGTAGGAGCCCTGAGAATCATCAGTCTTCCATTCTTGGGTGAGTTTTCTAATCACTGAACTAAAAGTTATAAAGTGGGCTCCATCATCTCTGGCTGGCTTTTAAATGGGGCTCAGTTTCAGTAGGTACACTCTGAGTGTGTCTGCCAGCTGGAGCTCTATATGCAAATTATGCATATATTCCCTTATGCAAGTTATGCATATGACTATGTTCCCCTAGTTTTATGAATCACATTAGGGTTTAGGGAGGAGATAGACTCAGGGTACCTAGAAGGAGTTAGCAATGTACGATTTCAGAGGCAGAAGCTTACTCACCTAGGGAATTTTTACTTTGAAAAACTTAGGCGTCACATGAGTTTTGGTGCCTACAGAGTTTGGTGGGAGTTCTGTGGATCACAATGGGGGACATAAGTGCCTCAGGAGCTTTGTGGATTCCATCCTAGCTGCCTAAATGCCAGACATAGACATCTAACTTTTAGGTGCCTAGAACAAAAACTGTCGGCATTCTTGAGGCTTGAGTTCAGCATCTGGGCTAGCATAAGCAGTCCCATGAGAGCCTATGGGAGAGTCTAGCAAGAGGGATGTATCGTAAGCTACACACCTCTTAAGGAGTTGAGGACTGAAGGGAGTCGTACATTTAAAAATGCTGCATCAGTGCAGCTGTACCACTGTAGCACTTTAATGAATTTGCTGTTAAGCCAGGGGTTTGGACATGCAGCCCATGGGCCAAATGCAGCCCTCAGACCCTTTTTATCTGGCCTGTGACTGCACTCCATTGGACCACACTCTGTCCCTAAAAGAGAGAGATAGAGAGAGAGAATGTGTCCCTGCACACCCAGCACATGACAGTGCCACAAGTGTCAGGTCTCTCAAAATCACAGAGCGCTGGGTATGCAAGACTGCATTCAACAAGACCACACTCTCTCCCTAACGGAGAGAGTGGAAGAGAGAGAAAGAGGTTTCGCAGAGTGCAGTTTGCATGTACAGCACCCTGCAATGCCATGAGAATGCCGTAGTATTTTGATTTATGGGACAAATGGTTCACTTGAAGTACATTTAAGTCAAATTGGGCTCTCCATAGCAAATGAGTTTGACACCCCTGCAGTCAACATAAGAGAGCTCTCCTGCCGGCTTAGTTAACCCACCTCCCCAAGAGGCAATAGCTATGTTGACTGGAGAGGCTCTTTGGTCAGCATAGCACTGTTTACATCAGGCAGTTAAGTTGGTATAACTGTGTCCCTTGTAGTGGATTTTTCACATTCCCAAGCAATGTAATTATATTGATGCAGGTCCACAGTGAGATCAGACTTCAGTTCGAGCTGCAGGGAGGTACCTACCTCTGTGGATACATAATGAAAGAAGAGGAAGCAAGCATGGAAATGACTCTGCAGTGAGTACTTCCTTGAGAGGTAGACAATCCAGGGTCCACCCTCCTGTTGCAATGACTTTTTAAAATAATCATCAGTTTCAAACCGGAGAGATTGGAGGAGCCCTCCTCATCAGAATAGTCTGTGGCTAGGGAACTCATCTGAATGGTGACAGATCCCTGTTCACATCTCTTTTCTTCCTCAAGCAGAAGGGGACTTGAACTGGGGGTGTCCCTTGTTCTGAGTGAGAGCACACACGACTGGGCTAAAAATTATAAGACAGGTCATTTTCACCCAGCTGTTCTGTGTAAATTTGCCCATAGGTGAGCTGTGAAAATGCTTACTTGATTGGGCCTTCCACAGGCAAGGTAAGCAGAAGAATCTCTCTCTGTTCCCATTTGTGCAACACACAAACAAAGGGCTGATGTGGGGACAATTGCACTGGGGCTCTTAACTCAGCTCCTCCCAAATATCTGCAATGGGGGCAATAGGGGCAGGTGGGACCCCAGCAAACACAATGTATTGGGCTCCCAGATTTCTCTTGATCAGCCTGACTCTAGGGCTTCAGCATTCAGCTCTCTGGCTTGGGGTTGCAGTGTATATGTGTAAAGAGAGAAATATAGGCACCCAGAAAATTTTTACTGAAAAAAATGGGTGATGAGTAAGTTTAGGAGCCTACAGGCTTTGGGGGCAGCCAAGTGAGAGACCTGTATTTCTCATTGGGCCCTGATTCTGGGATTTAGGTGCCTAAAGTACCAGTTAGGCAGTACGTCCTTTTGTGAATCTAGCCCTGATAATCTTTCCATTGAATGAAATGGGTTTTGCATTAGGCCTTAGGCATGAAAACAGTTTTTCTGTTTACTTAGGTATGGAGCAATACATTCCACCTTTTCTGCTTGTTAACGTTAAAACATTTATATGTCACTGTTAACATTCTCAACTTTTGACATTTGTAAAGAAAGGAGATGTAAAGTAGGGAAAGGTGTGTCGATTGCTCCTATTTACAAAGAGGGTGGAGGGAATCCGAGTGACTTGTGAAGAAATTAATATTTCTTCATAATAGATAAGAGGCAGGGTTGCAAATCAGTTTTAAGGGCTTCATTTCTCACTCTTTAAAGTTTGAGCAAGGTCAGTTTTTCTCTGTCTATTTAAAACACGATGCCCAACTTTTCCAAACACTAGTCAATTATTACTGCTATAGAACTTTTATGAAAAGAAACAGCATATTATACATGTTGTGATGCAAAATTTCACACTCAGTTATACAGCATAAATCTGGTGCAAATGAAGTAATGGATTGCACCGATGGATTTACCTTTAAATTTGTACCAATACAACTGAAAACAGAACTTGGAGTCGTGGTGTCCTCCTTTGTGTATGTAGGAAATCAGGCCACGCCTCCCTGTCCATTTGGGAGGGAAGTCATACCCCTTCAGTGCCATACCTAAGGTGACAGGCTCAGAAATGGGGGAACTACCTGCCTTGAGGCTCTGACCTAGTGACAGGGAGTAGCTAGCAAATAGTTTGAAGTCCTGGTCCTCAAGCAAGGTGAGGTGGCAAATAGTCAGGAATGAGCACCAACATGGTCTAGACACAGGGGTCTCAAACACATGGCCCATGGGCCGCATGCAGCCCCTAAAGCTATCTCCTGTGGCCTGCAACAACACTATCATTACCGATATTTGCAATATTGCTGTATGAAAAGGTTTCAGTGGTTAGTCCTCGGACTAACGGACTAGTCCTCATGTGGCCCTCCTGCTGATTTGAGTTTGAGATCCCTGGCTAGAGGCACAGGCAGGCAGCAGGCACACACAGGCCTCTTGGCCGAAGGTGGGGAGGCTGCCATCCCAGAGATGGGATGGCAGAGGTAAGCAGATGCTGGCCTATTCAACTCCACTAGATCCCAGTCCAGGCCCATAACAGTGGAAGAGTGTTTTGCCACTGGGGCAGCAGGGCACTAACTGAAACATGCCAACCAGTGCTCTGGTAAGAGCACAGCCAGACTGTAGTCAGCTTCCCCTGGGCTTCTTCCTAACCCTCCCCCCCTTTCATTTATCTATAGCACAGGGTCATCCTCTGACTCCTCAGGGTACACTGAGAATAGCAGTTGCAGTGTACTTAAAGACTCAGTCAGCCAGTGGCTCTAGCCTAGTCCTCAGACAGCTACCACAGAAACTTCCCGGCTTCATCTGTCTCCCTTAGCAACTCACCCTCAACTGTGCTAGAGCAGCAGTTCTCAACCACTGTGTCGGGACACGCAACTGTTTCGCCAGTGCCACACACAGTTAAGCATGTCCCAGGGAGCTGGGGAGATGGCTAGATTAAGCCAGGAGGAGGTGGGCTGGTGTGCCCCGTAGGGTTGCGACACACAGCCAAGCGTGTTGTGACCTGCGAAAGGTCAAGAACAGGCACCTGGGGCAAGCAACTCCAAAAGCGCCTTCCCCGACCCAGGGCCTGATCCTGCCCCAGACACTGCTGGCTGGTGGCATGGAGCCATGTACAGTCCCAGCACCAGGAGGCACCACAGGGCTGGATCTGGCTCCTGCCATCAGTGGCGTATCAGGAGTCGTAGAGCCCTTGGGCCTCCCAAACGGTGGCCCCCCCATTGGAGGGCCTCCTGCCCTGCCAGTGGGCCAGTGCTGGGGGGGATGGCTGCGGCTGATCAGCCCCAGGGGGCAGCAGGGCTGACTGCTGCACGTGTTGCGGATTCCAGTGAGGCTTTGGGCCGCACCGGAGCCCGTACTGCTCGCGTGGCAGTCAGCCCTGCCACCCTCCCACCCCATCCAGCGGGGCCACCCTGTCCTGCCCCTGGGGACAGAATGGCTGGTGATGAGACTGGCAGAGCTTGGCTCACCCTGCCCATGGGGGTGGATTGGGTGCCATGGATGGGGCAGGAGCTCGGAGCTCAGCCTCAGGCTGGCCGTCCCTGCTCCCCTTCCCAGTGCTGGGTTTGGGCTGCCAGCAGGGCAGAGGGACTCCAGCTCCAGCGTCCTCTAAAATAAGGCGCCCGGGGCTTAGCCTTGGTCACCCCGCCCCAGTTACAGCCCTGACCACTGTGCTAAAGGGCCTACCTTTTATATTTTCTGATCCTGTCCTACCCCTCTGCTTTCAGTGGGGCCTATGTTCCCTCTAAGCTGTGCACGTGTGGGCGTGCACACAGGTTGTGAAACCCATGCACACAACAAAATAAAGCGTGCACAAAAAAGTTCAACAATGCTAATATTTTTATGCTACTTTAAGAAGGCGATTTCAAGTAGCATGTTTCAAAAAAGATTTTGTAATTTATAAAATCATTTCAATCACCATATCAAAATAAAATTTAGACATTATTTGCATTATACACACTTCATTGCACTGACAAGTTTGACCACACTCACTGGAGTGCGCACAAATTTGGACACTGGTTCCAAAGCTTTGCACAAAAGAAATTTTTTGCACACACAGCCTATGAAAAATTAGAGGGAACATTGGGAGCAGGTGTGAAGGTCCTGCTTCTGCCCACTAAGGAATGGGTTTCTCTTCTGTCTGTTTCCAAGGAAGGCCACATCCGCTCACTACAATGTATCTGTGATTTTTGCATAATTGCTACCAAAAAGTGGTTGTATAATTATTAGATAATAATAATTAATATATTTATAAAGATATTAGTGTACTTATCAGTTGGTGTGCATCTTTGAAAATACAGATTGTGACCTCAAACTTGCAAAAACCTAATGCCCATGCTTAAATTTGGAACAGAGATTCTGACACGTGACATAAAATCACAAAATTAGAAACAGACATAAACATTTAAAGATTCAGGCCTTTGCATTTCATCCTACAGTTTCAAATGAGTAAGTTCCACATACATATTCTCCTTTCATATTTTCCTGTAATTTTATGGGGAAAAAACTAGATATATGCATTAAAATTGCCCCAGGCGACACTTACCAATTAATTGGCAGATTATTTTTTTTATTAAAAAAAAACCAAGGAGTCGTGTGGCACTTAAAGACTAACAGATTTATTTTTCGCATGCGCTTTTGTGGGAGAAAATCCCACTTTGTCAGATGCTTCGAAGATAGGTGAACTTACAGAATGGAATGAAAATAAATGCAAGGGAGTGTAAAACACAGGATCAGGTCATACAGTAACAGCAAATCAGAGCAGTTGTTAGGTTCAGACTCTGGGAAGCCTGAAGTCAAATTACCTTTTTATTTCACTGATTTAAACAGCCCTTATTCTGTCACAAACACTTTGTGATTAAATAATTGTCAGATGCAAGGCGTTTTGTTTTCTCCTCTAGAGGCCAGACATGTCTTATTTCTAATGTTTATTTGGTACTGTCATTGTTTGTTGAGAGATTATTACAGGAAAAGAAGATTAATATAGAATCCTTTGGGTCTGGGCCACATCACAGCAGCTGTTCAAGGCACAGTTTTTCTCCCGTTGAAGTAATAACAAAATTCCAGCTGACTTGTAACTCTAATAACAAGCAGCATCATACAGCTCATTGTACCAGTCACTTCTAGCAAGGGATCTATAGAGTAGATGCAATCTAGATTTGTGTTGCCTCTTCAAGTCACATCATGAGAAAGGAAAGAAAAGGCAATGAAGGCATCAGCTTGCAGTTGTGATGCTGACCTGGCCAAAATGAGAATCATGTTTCAGAGTGATGCGCCTGATGGCAGTGTGGTTTTTTGAGTGGGGTAGGAAGGCTAGTTGCCAAAGTAATGAGTGCATTATGAGTAACAGTGCAGATGTGTTAGATGGGTAGGCAGAGAGAGGCATTTATAAATCTAACCTTGAAGCTGATGATGTCACAATGGTTATTCATGTACTTCTGATGAAGCGGATATTTAATAAACAATTATTTTATTTAAACATTTAAAGTGGCTATGTCACTTTAATTTGCAGCTGAATTCCTCTGATTGTGCTGTTTACTCAGAGCTTAATATGTTATAGCAAATGACAGCGCTGTGCTTTTAAAATTTTTTTCTTAAGTATAATCTGTAGTGTAAGATAAATACAGATGTCTGTTTTGTCTCAGTGTGCATTAATACACTAATTTAGTTTTCATAAAACAATTCTGTGCTAAAAAGGGATGACATTTGTCTTTCTGTATCTATTTAAATATAGCAACTAGTGTAATGGCTTGAAGAGATACCAATTACTGCATCGTTAGTCCACTTATTACAGCTCTAGCTTTTATTCCTAGTAGTAAAATCAGTAGTTATGAATATTCTGAAGTGCACTCCTCCTATCACAACAAGATTAATATTTTTAAACAATCTATAGTTTAAACAAATAAAGTTAGCCAAAAAAATGTCAGAAAAATGCCAAATAAGGCCAGAGATACTCCTTGGCTCTGTGAAAAGCCCATTGCACAATAATAGTTTCCATAATATTTCATTTGGGTTTTGACAGTGCAAAGAAGTGCTCTCTGCTTTACATAGAAATGTGAGAAAATAATCCAAAACTGGCTTTAGTAATTTTACCTATGCTGCTTTTTCTGTTGTTGCTTACCTTGTTTCTATGCATTTGTTTTATATACATACATTTATTTTATCTTTATTCAGAACACTTATCTACGCTTTGCATCTTTTGCTCTAAGAACCACACAATGAAATGAAATGAAACTAGCTTTTAGAAATAGTGATTTTTAATCAAATCAATAATGTAGTATTTTCCTTGTTATAATTTGGACTAAAAGCTACTGAAAGAGTAGCTAAAAGCAAAAATTTGCTATATTGCAATCATGAGCACTTAATTTGTTCTTCCTTCCATACAAGGTGACACAAGCATTCATTTTTTCACTAAAATTTAGAGATTAACTGCATTCTTTCATAAGGGGATAGTGTCACTACCAACTAGCAGAAAAATACTTATTCTTATGCCATAAGTAACCTCTGTCTGGACTGCCAGAAGATCTCTAACACTATTGAAGAAGAATAGTCACCTCACATGAGATCATGCTTTATGGCTACAAATACCAAGACAAACAGTAATTAATTTACATATTCTGTCCATTTGGTATTAAGGCCATTGTGAGCTTTGCCAGTCAGGCCCCAGCCAGCTGGGTCTTAGGAAACAGCCTCTATGTATCAGCCTTTCTAAATAACGATTCCTTTTTAGGCCCTAAGAAAAACTCCTGGCTTAGCTGCACAGTTAGAGCATTTTCTTTCAAGTGGATTAATAATGCTGTTAGGGTTATGCCATCACCAAGCTAGTACTTGAAATACTGAATAGCCCAAAGTCTCCCCCTGTCTCTAATTCATGCCCAGAAAAGCCAAAATTAGACTAGAAAAAAAGTTTATTGGTTGAGTGGTGGCCCCCTACTCTGGCCAATAAATCACAGAACCAGTCCAGCATAAAAGAATCTTCTATCAGTGATGATTAGTCCCCTCCCAATATCTACAAATGAAATGATAGCTATTGAGGATATCCTCTAAAGTGTTTCCCTGTTTTCACATCCTTCTAGCTGTTATCCCGAAACTTTAATATATATTTCATGCTCAAATCCTTCTTCAAACTCATATGTCTGAATAATAAGGTATGGTTGCTGTAATGTAGCTATAAGTACCCTCTTTTAAGTATAAACTTAGGTCCCAGTCCTGCAGATTGCTGTGGATAGACAGAATTCTGCAGAAACATAAACTGGGGCTCCGTTTGGGTGCTGGGGCCCATCCTGGGGCCTTATGTGGCTTTAAGTAAAATTTTAAATCAGAATTACATCAGCAGTTGTAGGTATCTGTAGCTGCTTTTAGCTTCTGATGTATAATTCAACACATCCCTTGTATGCTGAAGTATTTCCAAAGGCGACTTAGACAACCCCTTCTTCTTAACCCTTTTGCAAGAGAGATTTCTAGAACTGTTATGAATTAAAAGAAAGGATTATCCAAATACTGGTGATCCAGAAGGGACAGGCTACTAGACTGGTGCTCACTACAAAAAGATGACAATTGTCTCAAAAGCAGAATAAAAAATAGAGCAAATTGAATACTCAGGTGACAAAAAAGAATTTGCAAATGCTTAAAAACAGACTCAGTATCTTTCTTCTAACATGGAAACATCTCACAAACAGCCATGAGCCTAACCACATCATCATGTTTTACACTAACTTCTTGTGCCTGCTCTTTAGTTAGGCCTTGATCCTGCATTACTTTACACACTTAAATAGTCCCATTGACTTCGAAGGGAGAATTGACAGGCATAAGGTTAAGCACTGGTGGTGGGATCCGTGAAGGGACTTAGACATTTTCAATGCTGAGCATCACAACACCTATCTTTTAGATGCCCAGCAAATCACAGGACTATGGCTGCAGTACACAAAGCCAAGTTAAATACAAAGTCTCCCTATACAGTGAATGGGAAAAGAAAGACACTTTAAAATGTGATCTACAAAGGTTAGCATGGTAGGTGGGGAGCCACATAAGGCAGCCAGTAGAGAATGCCAACAGGAGGGGTTTTTGGTAAGCCCAACCCCTCTCCCAGAGAAGCACCTAAATCTGGGTTGCACGGAGGTACCTGTCTCTGCTTAGTGATCCATCAACAGGAACCTGCTGTTTGGAGACAGGTGGCTTAGGCACCTATGCTGCTTCTTGAGGGGATGAGTTAGGTGCCTGCCTTGCTTCACACACAAAACAGCTGAAGGAAAAGGAGAGAGAAGGAGCCCCCACTTCACAAATCCCATAGGCAGTCAAATGCCCATCTTTCCTGGTCTGTGATTTGCTTTGAGGTTTACTTGGGAGATAGGCATCTGGAAGCCAACTGATAGGTAGCAATGTGCATGCTGTGATAAGTATTTAAGTAGAGAGGTAATCTTCACCTTGAAAACTTAGGGACTAAGTGAGTTGGGGCACCTGCAGATATGGCAGCAGTTTTGGAGGTCACAGTGGAGCCAAAACTGGGATTTGGTTACCTAAATCTGGGTTTTAGGACCCTGCATACCTCTATTAATACTGACTGAAAAGGATCTGTAATACATTAGATACACAAGAAAAGACAATACAAAAAGTTAAAATAAGGGTTTTTCACAACTTTTGCTTATGCTTTGCTTTATATTTCCCACATATCTTCTCTCTCCTCCTTGTCAATTTGCTGCTTTATTATTAGTATTTAAGTTCCCTTGTGTCTCTCTAAAGGAATCACTTAGGATCTGTGCTTACCTATCCCATCCACCTTTTAATTGCTTCATAACCAAAATATTTTGAATAAACTTTTATAGCATCAGTTTTTTATCTATTACAGTTAAAACTGTAGACCCAAAAAGCAATGTAAGTGTAGTGAAGGGGCATGACTTCCATCTCAAACAGACAAGGAGGGTTGGGCCAACTCAAGTGGGGTGAAGCCAGAGCTTGCCCACCCCTCAGGCTGGAAGTGAGGTGTTAGGACAGGAAGTATAAAGGGAGAGCCCGGGAGCTTAGTCTGTACTGCAGCCTGTCATCAGTATCTTAGAGACGAGTTACTTGTGGCCCAGGATCAGCGTCCTACGGATGAGTTGCCTGCGTCCTGGTACCCTTATCCTACCTGCCAATGGCCTGCAAGTGGACCTGGAAGAATTGCTGGCAGCCTGGGGTCTAGAGGCACTACTGGAACTGCTCACTCTTGAGGACACACTGACCCTGCAGGAGGCCAGTGACCTGGAGGATTTGCCAGCTGCCGCTGATAGAGATGAGGTCCAGATGGGCTGTGACCTGGAAGAACTGCTGTCTGCTGACAGCCCTGATGAGCCACCAGATCTACCGCCCTCAGTGACATTGAGGGGTTCTACAACATACCCCTGGGTAACTACCCTGTTGAGTCTGAGTGAGGATTGGCTGACCAGGTATAACTGGGAAAGGATGCAGAAGATAGACGAGGGGAGGGGCACAACAGTTCAGCAGCTGTGGAACCAGAAACCAGTCAGTGTTGTGAAGCTGAGACGCCACTGACCCCATGGCTGACCCCTCTGCCATGACTAGGGGCCTGGGCTGGGATGTGCTGGAGTTGGGAGGGCCTGCGTCCCCCTTCTCCTCTCCCACACCAATCCTAGAGTGCTTCCTTGATCTTGGCCTGTAAAACCTGTGAAAGATTACAGAGCACTTGTCAGCCCCACCTGGCGGTGGGAGCAAGGCTAGAGACTGTTTACTTGCATTGCCAGAGGAGGCGGGCTAGAGATTATTTCCCTGCCCTGGAGTTGACAAATATCTTCTGGAGCAGGGTTGTGAGGGACGTGGCTGCCCTCCAGATAGACAAGGGTGGACAGGCCAACACTTTACAATAAAAAAGGAAATATTTAGCTGAAGCAGTATTCCGAAGGACAAGACAACCTCATTGTTTCTTTTTTTCCTCCCCTTCCCCTTGTCATCAATCATATAAAATAGTGTTAATAATTAAAGTTGCTGAACACTTTCCATTATAAGACCTTATTTTCAGTTGCTCCTAACTTTCCCATACTTCGTCCTTTAGGGCAGTGGTTCCTAACCTGGAGTTCACTGATTCCCAGACATCCACAGATGTGTTCCAGGGGGTCTGAGGAGCTGCTCCCTGATGGGGCCAAAACCCAGGTGTAGCCCCAGTGCTCCCTGCCAGGGCTGGATACCAGCAGGGGTGGGGGGCAAGCAGAGGGCTACCTGCTGCCACCGCTTACTGGCTGCAGATGCTGGTGGCAGCTTGGCTTTGCTCCCCTGCAGGGGCTGCCTGCCCCCACTCCCCTGCAGAGGCTGGCGGGGGCGCATGGTGGCAATGCCTTCACTTGCCGGCCCGCCAGCTCACTCCACTCCTCTGCAGGGGCTGGCGGGGAGCCATGGCTGCAGCAGCCCCGCTTGCTGGCACTAGGAGGGGGAGAGGGACATGGCTGCAGCGGCTCCCACTCCCGGCCTAGATTCTGGCCACGCAGGCCAGATTTTTTGTCATGTGGGCTGGATCCTGGCCGCAAAGCTGTGTTGATAGACAGGGGTGCCACAAAATTATATTTTTAGTACAAAAGGGGTCCCCAGCCTGCAAAAGGTTGGGAACCACTGCTTTAGGGTGAAATTTTTCATGGCAAGTGTATGCCTGATGATATTTTTTATGTATTTTTTTATCTTCAGTAAAATTTCTCAGCTGTTTCTCAGAATGAGAGTAGGTGAAAATACTATGTTATGCCCATGAGCTAAATTCTCCTACGCTTTTGTCCTGAGTATGGACCAACCCAGGGATGAGCAAGACTTCCCAGGCAATTGCTATTCCCAGCTTCTGTGGTTGGAACTGAGACTCGGAATACTATCTCCTGTGATCACTTACCCCCTGCCAGCAACCAACAGGAGAAAGATGAAGCATCTTGACTAGAATACAGAGGTCCAAGAAGGGCTGGCTCAACCCATAAGCAAATAAGGCCCTGGCTCAGGGCACCACTGCCTGAGGGGTGCTGTGGCACTGCACTGGGGGCAGGGCAGGCCAGTCCAGAAGCTGGACCAGTGCTCCGTCCCCTCCCCAAGCCAGCCACTCTGCCCCGAGCGCAGAGCAGGCCAGCCCATGGGATGGTTTCCACTTGCTCACCCAGCCACTGGGTTGCCCTCCCTGCTTCTAGGGAGGAACAGCCAGCTCAGAGGAGGGGCAGGAGAGAGGAGCCCCACCTCTGGGCTGGCCCTTTCCACCCCTGGGCTGGCAGTTCCACATCTTGAGGGCGGGGTAAGCCAGCCCAGAGTGGAGGCCAGGTTTCATCCCCTCTCCGCAGGGGAGGGAGGTGCAAAAGCTGGCTCAGGGTGCCACAGCCCCTTCCCCTAGGAAGGCCAGAAGTAAGGCTGCTGATGGGATCTTAATTTGATATCTTTGCACATCGTATTAAGATAGAATGATTACATGATCCCATTCTACTCTTCACAGGATCCCTGCCTTCTTCAGTGCACAGGATGAATGGTGGTACTTAGGTGATGAATCGGAGTTGTGTAGTTAATGAGATTGCAGTCTGTGGCAATCATGAAAATAGGCAGGTGATTTCAGGAAGAGAAAGGATGATCTTTTGGCTTAGGCTTACGAACACTTCTGGCAAACTGGATTCTATTGCTGCCTCTGCCTTAGGGTTGTTCTGTGTTACTGGTTGTATCACTTAAACCAGGGGTCTCAAACTCAGATCACCATGAGGGCTGCATGAGGACTAGGATATTGGCCCAAGGGCTACATTACTGAAACCTCTTCATACAGCAGGGCCACCAGTTTATTTAATTAAAATTAAATTAAAATCAATTAAATTCAAAGTGATTGTAAATAAAATTAATTAATTGGGTTTAATTAATTGAATTTGGGTGAATTTTTAATTGAAATTTAATTTTTAGCAGGCTTCTTAATTAAAATTTTTTAAAGTTTTTAAATGGAGAGAAGGAAAGAAAGAAGGGAGGGAGGGAAGAGAGAAGTAAGAAAGAATGAGGTGGAGAGAAGAGAAAAAGAAGAAAGAGAAAAAAGAAAATGGAAGGAAGAGAAAGAAAGAAAAAAGAGAAAAAGAAATAAGTGGAAGGAAGATTAAGAAAGAAAGAGAGATGGAAGGAAGAAAAAGAAAGAGATGGAAGAAAGAAAGCAGGCTCAGGGGCTGGGTGATGATCCTGCACTTGCTGGTGGCATGGCCTTGCTCCCAGTCCCTGAGAGGTCGACCAGGGTCCCAGGGGGACAGAGCGGGTTGGCTCGCCACACTCCCCTCCGATTGGCCCTGGGCCCCATCCCCACAAGAGACAGCCCTGCAGGGCTCTGCCTGCTGCATGACTACCAGGTGGCGGCAGGCTCCACCTCCTCTGCCGCTTCCTAGAACTGTGACTGCCAGTGCCAAGGCCGTGCAGGGTGGGGGTGAGTGCATGTGACCCAGAAGTACTGCCAGCGGCCCAGAAACACTGCCGATGGCATTGGAATAAGCTCAGTCAGTGTCAGGACCCTGGGCAGGAGTCAGGTGGTTGCAGCTTGGCTGCTGGCTCCTGGGCAGCAGGGATGCAGGCAGTTTGAAAAACCAGCTAGGTGTATGGAACCCTTGAATTACAGCTTATGTTAGAGGCCACAGGTTGGAACTCCATGGGCCACGTGTTTGAGACCCTTAACTTAAACTAAAGTCTTCATAGATAGTTACTAATGTGTTCCTCATTTTTTGAATTCCCAAGCTGAAAGACTAGCATGCTCCAGCCCTCTAATCATGAATGCAGAACCAAGAGCAAATGTGATGATTCTGAAATGATTCTGCAGTCCCATTTCTTGAAGAAAAATCATGTAGCAGATGTAGTTGTGATTGGGCTGAGGAGTTAATTAATTAACCATTAAAACAATTTACCTAAAGTCATAGTGGATTCTCCATTACTGACAGTTTAAAAATCAAAATTAGATTTTTTTCCCTAAAAAGATATGGTCTAGGGCTTATTTTAGGAAAATTCTCTGGCCTTTGTTATACAGGAGGTCAGAACGGAGGATCACAATGGTTCTCTCGGGCCTTGGGAACTATGTCCATCTATGTCTGATTTGTTATTTATTTAAATTGATAAATTCTCTAAATGTAAAACTTATGTTTAGCCAAAAATTAAAGAACACAGGACAACATAAATACCCAGTTCTATAAAGTATAATTCTATACTTCACTGAAATTTTTTTTTCACGGTTAGCTATTCTATTTGAATATATTTCCTATCAAATTTTGCCTAGTTTTACCAGTGAAAAGAAAAGACAAATATATGTGGGCAAGATCTTGTAAACTGATGAGTGTTTTAAGAGAATGAACACATCATTCTTCCATCTAGGACAGGCAGATTTTTTTGTCTTGATGGGCAAGTGACATATGCCACTAATTTGACTGATTTTGATCTATTTGCACATGTGAATATCATACATTATTTAAAGATGATTTATGATATGGAACCTTCAAATGGTGGTGTTATTGTAGAAATGACATCATCAACAGATTAAAATTACCATTTCAGAATATTGGTACTATTTTCTGTTAATTTAAGTGCCACATATTATTTCAAGGCATAAAACTGAATTTCTGTGTGACCTCAAAGCATCACATCAGCAATCCAAAAGATAAAACAAAATCGAGTAATAAATTTGTGCAGGTATCATTGAAATATAATAGCTCTGGTGACACTTCTAGTTCACATCGTCATCATCATATTGTTCATTGCTATGATCTCTCTTGAGAGTGTGAAGGTGACCACAGTCTTCATTGCCTTGGCACATGCTCAGTTCTGCACAGGGCAGATTGTACTAAGAGCAGACCCAATTGATGGTGCCGCAATCCCTGCTAGTACAGGCTCAGATAATGTCTTCTAGATGTTGAAATGCTATTGGGCTTTTGAACACTACAGGAAATGATTAATCAACCATATTTTATCATCCATGTTGCAATCGTGATTCCATATC
Source organism: Podocnemis expansa (assembly GCA_007922195.1). NCBI lineage: Eukaryota > Metazoa > Chordata > Testudines > Podocnemididae > Podocnemis > Podocnemis expansa. Next base: position 17,950,488 of record ML682013.1, read on the forward strand.
TGATTTGCTGGTATATGAAGACATCCAAATCTTTGTTTGCCAAGATGCTGTTTTTACACACCCTTCAGAGCTGTTCTTATGTGACTGGAGTTTGGCCAGTGCCTTGTCTTTTTTGACAGCTAGCTAGATTGAGGCATAAGAAATTCAGTTCCCTGTGGATCACCTTTTCTTTCTCAGTTGAGTCACACAGCACTGCTGTGAATTTCCTTGCTGTAGAACTTGCAGTTTGTCCATCACTGTCTTCCAATTTGGCAAGGTAACTGAAATGGAAGCTCCCTTTGTTTTGAGAACAATAAACTGATTTTTCCCCCCACTACTAAATAGAGAGGAGAGTCACATCCATAATGCGCGCACAGCAAGAAGAATATTGCAGAAGTCAGAAGGGAGTGTATCACAAATTGCTCACTTGTCAACTGTCCTGTTGACAGTGCCTGTTTCAGTCTATATGGCTATGTCTACACTTCCCAAACTTAGCTCAAATTTGTTAATTCAAACTAATGAGTTTGAATGTAGTTTGAATTACATTCGAACTTATTAGTTCAAATTAACAACATGGACTACATTGAATGACAGTTAATTTGACTTAACCCTCTTTGTTAATTCAAACTAACTGCCCTTATTTTGAACTGTCAAAGTGGACTTAAATGTCTACACTGTGCCAAGTTTGAACTAAGGATCAAACTAAGGGCTTAGTTCGACCTAAAGGGCAGCTCGTACTAGTTCGAACTAAGCTTTCATTAGTTTGAATTAAGGAATTTCTTAATTCAACTACTGAACGCCCAGTGTAGACAGGGACTAACTTAGTTTGAATTAAGCTCCCTTAATTCGAACTAACTTGCAAGTATAAATACAGCCTGTGTTATCTATGTGTTTCCTTCTGGAAAGCAGTGAACAGCAAGAGTATAAGCCTCTGTACCAGGTGATCTAATTACTCTGATTCCTTTGACAGGAAATGACCCAAAAGCTATACTGGAACATACCTCATGCAGAAGCACCTTTGTGCCCACTTCGTCTTGAGTACTGTACAGGAGTAAAACAAACAAGGAGTCTTGTGGCACTAAAAGATTAACAAATTTATTTATTGCATAAACTTTCATGGGAGAAATTCATGCAATAAATATATTTGTTAGTCTTTAAGTGCCACAGAACTCCTTGTTTGTTTTACTGAACTAAACTAACATGGCTACCCCTTTGGAACTTGTACAGTGGTAGTTACTCCTGAAAATCAGACTTGAGGCCCCCCTATAATGGCCTGCCTTTATTACTTTCTTACATGTAGATTTGTCTGGTTTTTGGTAGGTGAAAAAGGAGCTGACCCACCTTAAAATTGCCAGGGTTTTACTAGGGGTTTCACTCTGACCTTTGGAAAAAGTTCCAAGGACAAACTAATTCTGTTGACTCTTGGTCAGACACAGATAAAGCCTTCTACTAAAAGGATTGATGCTTAGGCAGTAATTTTAAAAACTATTCTTTATTTAATGCATCAATACGCCCTGATATAATAACTCTTGAAAACACATGCTAAAAGAACAAAACATAAAAACTATAAACACAGTTATACACATCAAAGCATCCAATACTGGAATATCATGCAGTTGAAAATAGCTTTAAGAAATTACATTTTATATGCAGTGAGCAGTCACATGTAGGATGCTGGCAGCAAGTTCTCACTTAAATATTAAAACTGCATACCTAACAACAAATATACATACACAAACATCCAACTCTATAACTCAGACATACACTCTGTATATCCTGCTTTCTCTTTATATTACAATCGTCATGCTTACTTCTGTACGGTCTTCTCCATCTCTTATATGTCAAATGGTCCTTGTGCTCTCTCCTATTTCTTAGATGTTGCAGTAGTCACTGCCTTGCTGACGCTGCTTCTCTGTTCCTGCTGCTGCTTGAGGCCTCTTCAGTGATTTAGCTCTTTTCTTCAGCTCTTGATCTTTTTTTTCTTCTGAAGACCTTTTCTCCACCTCTATCTTGACTGGTTTCAACCACACACATTAATCAAACTTGTCAGCTCTTTGCCTCATACACAGGTTTTGGTCCATTATGATTAGTTACTTTGTCAAATCTTTTTATTAGCATACCAATCCATCAGGCATCTTAAGCCTTCCCTGATTGGTCTGTTCTTATGAACCTATCACAGCCACTAAACTTACTTCGAGATACCTTGAGGTAACTTACTTAAAGCCAGATTTGGTTGAGAATCTGTATCATGCTCAATTGACCCCTCCCTTCAAGTTTTGGAGTGACTCCTCAGCCTGCCTGTTGCTATAGGCCGAATTGCCCCAAGTCAACTATTTTAATTGTAACTCCCTGTGACTGCCATCATGGTATCCCTGGCTGTAACCATGTCAAACTGTCTTTGTTAACTATTAAACATTTATAACTATAAACAATTGCACATTTATGTGCATTTTAACATTAGGATTCATTGTCATCACTCCAATTTTTACTTATTTAAGTGAGTTTAATTTTGATCTTTCCCTTTCTTCTGCTAGTGGTGGCAGAGCAATGTTCTTAGTGCTGTATTCCTTACAGAGAGCAGAGCAGCTGAGAAATCTCTTGCATCAGGTCTTAGTCTTCTCAGCTCCTGAACTGGTGATGTTGTTTGCTACTTCACCACTGGAAAACCCTCCAGCAAGAAGGAATTTTGTATGGGTATGCTCCTACACTCTCAAGTGCATTTTGAACCATTCACAGACCAATTTTGTAAGTGACTGCTTCTTGGATGCCATGTTAGAAAAGTTTTCCACTGAGGCCTGGAATATCCAACAATCACTTCATACGTCTTCCATCTAATCTTAAATTCTGTCTAGTACTATCTTTTCAGTTTTCACAAAGTTATTGCAGTAATATCTCTCAAAAGACTTTGATTACCTAATTAGCTTTGTCAAATCCTTTAAAGACGTGACTCAAATACATGGCAACCAATTCATTGAAAGTGTGTAATTTGTGTTCAGCCATGATTTGTATGATAGCCTGAACCTAGTGAATCCGATAAACACTGTCATTTCTTTGACATCCCTTAGATCCTGGATTATTTCGGTTTGAACTCCCAGCTGAAGCCCTAATTTAGTTTCGTCCTTCTCATTGTTACATCAGCATGGAAGTGAGACACAGGCTCAGCTCCTAGTTGACAAAGAGCAATTACCAATTGAAATTTCAAAGCTGCATCTTGCTAAGGATGAGACTGTGTGGGAAAGCAATTTCTTGACTGCTAGCTGCTGTGATTATCCTTCCATTTCTAGCTGGGCCAGCTCAAGGGGCTGTGGCACCCTGAGCTGGCTTTTGGTTTTGTGTCCCCCATGGGGGGGGTGCAGAATCCGGCCTCTGCTCTGGCTGGCTCACCCTGCCCCTAGGGCAGAGAACAGCCATCCCAGGGATGGAGCCAGGCATCCCAGAGGCAGGGCTCCCCACTCCTGCCCCTCCCTGGGCCAGCTGAGAAGTGAAGTGAGAAAGCGGAGCCCACTCCATCAGCTGGCCTGCTCTGCCCCCAGGGGCAGAGTGGCCGGCTTGGGGCTGTGCGAGAGCACGGTTCCAGCTTCTGAGCTGGCCCACCTTGCACCCCGTGCAGCACCGTGGCTGTCCCTAAGTCAGTGGTGACCCAAGCCACTGCCTGATTTGCTTATGGGTCGAGGCATTCCTACTTTCCAGACTTAAATTCAGTCTTTCTTCCAATGTCAGCAAATGTTTTGATGGCAGATAGCTTCTTTAACCCAGAGAAGACATACCCCATCAGAGTGTATCTCTAACAAATCCCTCCACTTGTTTCTTCACTACCTCTGACATTTTCAGTAGAGATTCTTATACGTCTGTTAGATGCTATCCAGGTATATTGACAAGCACTTCTCTATGAGAGTCACAGGTCAAATTTGTTTGTTAGGTTGATTGCCATGGCTGGTAAGAGCTAAAACATGGTGTTCATCCCTCTTCAGTGGAGAGGGTTTGTGGACTTTGTCTTCACTACTGCTTTTTAGGTAATTTATTTCACCAATACTGAATTGTGCACGTGTGTCAATAAAAGCTAGTTTCTAGATTATTTCAAAGGCTATTACTGAATGCCTGGGCAATTACAAATTAAAAGCTTATATCAGGCTTACGAGATGCTACATTGTGTGTAGAAAAGCTTACACATGGAGAAGTATTACATACTAAGTTCATGTACTTTGTGTGTACTCTCTGTGCAGTATAAACTGGGGGCACGTAATCAACTGCTAATGCCACACAACTCTCATCATGAGACTGATCTGATCAGCAAATACAAATTTAAATTAAATACAGAAAACTATTATCACTTGTGAGATACTTTGTCCATTAAGAATATGTGATGTGAAAACATATCAAGTTATCATATTGCACAATGTTGATATTTGCCACATGCTAAACAGCTTGATCATCTGAGAAAAAATACTTGCCCAAACAAAACCAATAAAAATCTTTTCATGCACTGTTGTTTACTAGCTTTGACCATATTAAAATATTGAAATTAAGAAACGATAAAAACTGTTGTCACACTCAAGTTGCAGGGTTTCTGGGGCTGTGCAAAAATGACATTTTCTCATTTTGCATACCGTAGTTCTACCAGGTCTGCAAGCTTTCAGCACCACTTGACAGTTTCACATCATAGCTCATCTAAAAGTGCATAAAATGAGCTTTGAAATGATACATGATGTGAGCATGTATAGGATGTGTACATTATTTTCATTAGTAATCATCCTTTGGTCTCAAGAGACCATGTGCATGTACCCCTGAGAGGTAAAAAAATGTGCTCAGTTGGTTTTATGGTGGCTGCAGATTTGGCTGAAGTGACCTAATCAGAAGATAATCTCTGCCACATTTGTGACATTTAAAGTTAATATTTTGATCTTTTGCTCTCTGTTTTCTGTGATCTCTTTTTCTCCTCTGCTAAGCTGGTTGTTTCCTCTTGTACCTTTTGTTGGTGATCTTTCCTGAGCTCTTGTTTCCAAAGGCTGCAGTCATGAAAGTGATCTTCCCAATTATCCATCTCCATGTCCATTTCTTTGAGGTCTCACTTGCATGAATTCTTAAAATGCAATTTTGGGTGTCTTTTAAAGGTATTTTTCCAGATGCCAATTCACTGTAGAGCAGTGTTTCCCAACCAGGGTGCCATGGCACACGGGTGTGCCATCAGGCCGGAGCAGATGTGCCATGGAATTTTTTGAAAAACTACTTGAAGAATTCTGAATTGGCTCATGAATATTCATGAGTTTATTTGGACACTACATGGTGGTGTGCCTCAGCATAATTAAAAGTAGCAAGGTATGCCATGGCAGAGAAGAAGCTGGGAACCACTGCTATAGAGGAAGTCCTCTGAGATGCCCCCATCGTTCATTCAGCACACATAACGACGCCAGCAGAGGTGTCTCTGTTGAAGGAGTGTTTACATACTGGGTTTCTTGGCCTGCACATCAGTGTGTTAGTGACTTGCTTCCTCAAAGAGATTCCAAAAATTCAGTGAAGATAAAGCATATGGAAGCTGTTGAGCCTCTTTTTTCCTGATGAGCATATGAGGTCCATGTTTCACTCCCATACAAAAGTGTACTGATAAAACATGCATGATACAAAGATCTTTGTGTTCTGTCAGTGTATTATTTTCCTGTACCCTTTTGCTCAGTCTAGACATTGTTCTAGCATCTTTTCCAATGACAGTGTTGATTTCTATCTGAAGTGCAAGACTGACTGCAACAGTGAACTCCAAAGGTATGTGAAATTTTTCATCACTTCATAATTATGATGTATGATGGAGAGTGCTTCTTCAAGTCCTTGATACATTATGTTAATCTTTCTTAAGCTTATAGCAAACCCAAAGTCTTGGCAGGTTTTGAAAAACTGTCAGTGAGATTTTGGAGATGGGCTTTTGTGTGGGTTGTCACTGCTGTCCCATCCACAAAGAGTAGGTGTAGAATAAGAGCCTCTTAAGTCTTAGTTTTAGATCTAAGCCTTGTAAGATTGAACAACTTTCCAGCAGAACTTGTATGCAAGTTGATTCCCAGTTAAAGAATGAAAAGCTTATTTCAGTAGCAAGGAGAAGATCCTCCTGAACAGAACTGGGACCGTACACAGTCTTGCTTGGCTGCTATGAATCTAGAAGGCCTCAGAGACTGAACCATTGTGTTGGATTGTGTCATATATGTTTTCATGGAAGGACCAAATCGTGGTTAAGAGCTGGGGAAGACATTCAATCTTTTCTAGAAGCACAAATAGTCTGCCGCTAGTTGACAAGATTGAAAGTCTTTATGAGATCAATAAAGACTATTTAAAGGTTTTTTTTAAAATGTTCTCTGAATTTTTTTGTTGTCTCAGCAAGAAGATCATGTTGATAGTAGATCTTTCAGCTCTGACATTGCACTGCGATTCAGGATAAATTCTCTCTGTCAGGATGTGAAATCTATTCAGGATTAGTTGAGCAAAGGGTTTTTCCATGATGCTAAAAAGGAAAATGCCACAATAGTTGTTAAAGTTGCTCCTGTCACCACTGTTGTGATAGAGAGTGATGTTGCCTTCTCTGATTTCTTGTAGTATTTCACCTTCTCTTCACTTCAGTACACACAGAGCAACTCATAAAGCTGTTGCAATAAGATAGGTTTTCAGCATTTTATGACCTCTGACAATATGGAGTCTTTTCCAGGGACTTTTTTTTTTGGGAAGGCCATTTATGGCAAAGCTAAGCTCCTTGACAGTTGGCTCATAATTGATCTGGTTTAAAATAAGCAGACTTTTGATGGCAGTAATGACTGCATCTGTAACAATATTTTCATGATAATAAAGCCCAGAATAATGTTCTACCTTGCCATCCATCTGCTTGGTATGGTCATTGACGGTTTCCCCTGGTGTTGATTTCAATGGGGCTGTTTTCTTTGAAGTTGGACCCAGGGCTTTCTTGATCCCATCGTACATGTTTTTGATGTTGCCTGTAGTGATTGTTTTCATATGCAGTCAGTACTTGTTGGCACAACATCAAGTAGTTTGTTGTACCTTGGTTCTTGCAACTCTCAATGCTTCTAAATTTTTTTTTCTTCTGAGTTTCTCATGTTTCATTTGGGCTGTATGTTTAGCCTTGATGACTGGTGTCATCTCACTGAATATGCATCAAACCAGTCGTTAGTCTTGTTTTCCTTCTTCCCAAAGACTGATGGAGCTGCATCATACAGTGAACTCCAACAAACAGCTTTTTTTGGAGAATTGCCACATGCCTATGAAAGTTTACATATGGAGTGATTTTCCTTGGAAAGCCATACTTAACTGAGATTACATATAGTGTCGAGTTATCTGCATTCCTCTTTCATTTCTGAAACTGTCATTCATCTCTCACCTAGTTTCAAAATTGAATGCATTGCTGTTCAGACTGTCTTATTCTATTTGTTCATGTCAGTCTTTCAAAGAGAGTATTGTGAGTTGCGTTTTTGTTCAGTGTGTTGATCTGTATGATCTGTTAAAGAATGAAACTTTACAATTTAAAATAATACAGTGAACAGCAGACTTGTAGTATGGGAATAAGGGTAAAAAAAAATGATATCGATGTTTTTTAGCCAGCATGCCATTATTTAGATTTTATGGGGGAGAGGAAGTGAGTAAAGTCAAGTCATTCTACTTAATGGAGGGGCAGAATTCTCGAGTTGTTGGGGCACTGTTCTTGGACACAGGTTCAATTCTCTGGTCTGTCCCAGACTGTGTATCTGATTTTGGGACAATCACATAGAGTACAAATTTTCAAAAGGGACTTGAGTTCTTCACAGGGTGTTGTGAGGATATATACCTTACATATTAGTAGGTGCCCAGATGATTTGGTAAACAGGGTCAATGTAAGTATCTTAAATAGGTTACGTGGGAGTAATGAGTCCCAAAATTTAAAAATATTAGAAAAGCTGATCAGATATTTATTTAATTCTGCTAGTCTAGCCTATTCTTTTTTTTTTTTTTTTGCAAGGTTAACATTTCATCCAGGAAAATTCATTTGAGGCTTGATCCAAAGCCTGTTCAGATAGACAGAAAGATTCCCCCTGATATTTTAAGCTTTGGATCAGATTCTTGGCTAGCTCAAATGACTAAAAGAAACAAATAGGACTTGATTTATTCCTTGCCTCAGTTACAGAAGTCTGCTCATTGCTACATACAAAGATGCTGCTGTTCATTTGGAAATCCCATATTTTGAGTTGCATTTCAAACCATTTTCAAAATAAGATTATCAAACATCATATATAAGCACAGCACTTAGTAAATCTGAATGCACATTGGCAGCCATTTGTTGTGCATTATTAAACATTTTTTACAAATCGCAATGTTGTCACCATAATTAGAAGCCTCTTTATACTGCACTTTTGTGGCTTGTTAATCTGACAAAAAAGTTGTTAATATGAAGGGCTTAAATAGGATATTTATTTTAAAAAATAATCTTGCTCTTGAGACATCTCTGATTATTCTGTTTACTGTGAAGACTCTCATTATTTGGGAGAACTTCATAATATATTATTACCTTTAGATTAATCTCCTGGTATAATTCTGATTTACAGTTGTAAAGCAGCAATATTCTAATCTTCTTATATTTGTTACTTTCGTATTATAATTAAGGCTAGACTTCTAATACTGTGGCCATAAGAGTTGTGGAATCAACATTTTTTACAAGAAACAAACAACCCAGCAATGGTTGGTATCTTTTCTGGTTTTGTTTTTTTGGGTTTTTTTGTATTTTCTGCTGATATAGGAGCAGGTGGGAGGGTGAATAATTAAGAGGTGAAGAGATTTCAGTGAGAGCCTTGAAAGCTGCAAATTTAAATCTTGGGCTACCTGGAGGGCTGTTGGAGAAAAGGAGTTTACTAACAATCACCTTCAAGAGATTAAATCCTCCAAGGAATCCTAAAATGATTCTCCCCTCTCATCCACAAAAATATCTATGACCTTGAAGAACCAGCCTGGGTTTCAAAAGTAGCTCCAGCATGGCAACACATATGTTCAGAACAGTCCTCTCTTATCCTCAGAACAGTCCACTTTGCACGTTTTGTTGACAAGATTCTGTAGTGTAGAATAGGTCAGCCCTAACTCTGCTTAGTGATCCTTGAACGGGAAGTTCTCTTGTGCTACCAGGCAGCTACGGTGCCTAAATTGTTTCTTCAAGGAATGAATTAGACACCTGCCTTGCCCCATGCAAATAGCTTGAACAGGAAGAGGTGGTGCTTGTGCATACCTTTTACTGTTAGTACTGGGGCTAGAACATTCACCTGAGATGTGGGACACACAGCTTCAATTCTTCCCTCTGCTTGAGGGAGAGGAAGGAGTTGAAGGGATCTTATACTTCTCAGGGAGATGCTGTAACCATTTACCTGTGAAATATTCTGATGTAGGGCTTTCTCAATCTCTCCTTCAGAAGTTGTTCCACTGTTTTAAATAACTAAAGTGATTGAATAGGGAAGTTGGACCCTGTTGTCTTACCTACCAGATGGGTGCCCCAGCCACCAAGCTATAGAAGTATTCCCTCTGTGTTCCAATGAGTGTGCCACAGTGGCTAAACATTTAAGTAGTTATTGGGGTACAAACTACTATATTGGGTTAGACTAGTGATTCATCTAGCCCAGTGTCTTGTCTCTAACAGTGGCTTTTACCAGAGCTTTAGGGAGAATGTACAGAACAGGGTAATTTTGATGAGATCCTCCCATGTCTTCTTCTAGCTTCTGGCAGTCAGAGATTCAGATTTGGCTTGAGCATGGGGTTACATCCCTGACCATGCTGATTGACAGCTACTGATGAACCTATCCTCCAAGAACTTATGTAGCTCTTTTTCTCAATACAGTTGTAACATCACAACACCCCATGCCAATGAGTTAATTGTGAGGTTAATTGTGCATTGTCTGAAAAAGTATTTCCTCTTATTTGTATTGAACTTGCTTCCTTTTAATTTCATTGGGTGACTCTTGGTTTTTGTATTGTGGGAAAGAGTAAATAAAATTTTTCCACACCATTCATAATTGTGTAGACTACAATCACATCCACCTTAATTGTCTCTTTTCTAAATTGAACAGCCATAAACTTTTTAGTGTCTTGTCATATGGAAACTATTTCGTACCCTTGATCTCTTTACTGCCCTTCTCTGAATCAGTTCTACTATCATCTTTTTGAGATGGGGTGACCAGAACTGGATAGAGTGTTCAATGTGTGGGCGCTACAAAGATTTACCTATGATAGAACTTCACAGTTGTGGACATCAAAGGCTAAGAACTGACTGGTCAACCACACATTTCATTTGGAATCAGAAGTATGCAATTGGCCATCAGCAGAGACCAAAAGGGGGGAAAAAAGGGAAATATAGTACAGTACCATTAACATAAACTACAAAAAATATAAAGGAGTTTAAGAAAATTGATGGAGTAAGGAAATTGTTTCTTATACTTGATTTATTTACATTAAAAAGGTTAAAATCAGCATTTTTCTTCTACATGGTGAATCTTCAAAGCTGTGTTAAGTCAATGTTCAGCTGTAAACTTTTGAAAAAACAACCATAAAGGTTTGTTCAAAGTTATGAACAACTTCCAATCCCAAGGTCTTCATAACTCTCAGGTTCTACTGTAGTGGCATTATAACAGTCTCATCTATGACTTCCCTAATGGCTCCTAACATTCCGATAGCCTTTTTGACCACTGCTGCATATTAAGCTGATGTTTTCAGAGGATTTTCTATGGTGACTCCAAGATCTCTTTCTGGGTGCTAGCAACTAATTTAGAACCCATAATTACAAATTTGTAGCTGGGATATTTTTTCTAATCAATCTCCATGACTCTGCATTTAACAACTTTGAATTTCATTTGCCATTTTGTTGCTCAGTCACACAGTATTCTGACATTCCCTCCATAACACTTCAGTCAGCTTTAAACTTAATAGATGAATGAGAATGGCTTGGTGGCAAGGGTGCCTAGCTGGGAAGAAGGAGAGGTCCAGTTCCTCTACTTCAATCATTTTCACTAAGGCAATACAGAGGAAAAGTCTGATTAACAGATTGTGGCACATGAGACTCCTTTACCATAGGTAACACAGAAGTTGCTAGTTCAATCCTGTGGTGGCCTAGGAAAGCTGCAGTTTTTTAATACAGTTCTTGAGAGTAAGTATCTCTTCTACTGCCCCATAAAGATAGAGAGATCTCTGATGGAATAAACCTAAAGGAAGCAGAGCCTGTTTACCCCCACATGGTGCAACCTTCCTTAATGCAGTCTCTCATTCTGTGAGATTGAGAACCCTTATAAAGCTGTTAAGCTTTACGTGTGGCTCCAAAGAGGATATATTTCTCTACAATGAATTATGTAAGCTTTGTATCTGCCTGTGCTCTTAGACCAGCCTTTTTGGCTCATTTTTACAGCCCTGACAGGCCACCAACCTCTGCCAGCAGGCTCCCCCTTCCACCGAAAAGCAGTTCGCCTCTTTGCTCACTGATCTCCTATCTCTCTGGCCATAGCAGGGAAACCACACACATCCTGAATCTGAAGGCAGTGGCTCCCATCTGCAGCTGGGGGGATGGAAGGCCTGTTTTCCCCTCCCCTCTGACTCCAGCAAGGACCCTAGCACCTATGGTCCTAAGCGGGCTGCTTTGCAGTGCTCCCTGCTACAGCCAGGGGGAGGGGAATGCTAATCTCATCCCTGTGGCTTCAGCAAGGAGTCTGCATCAGTTTTTTAGCCTTGTGGAAACACACTTCTCCTGGGTCCATAGGCAGTGACTCCATTCTGCAGCCAGCAGGAGGTGGAGCTGAAGGTCACTTTGAAAGCCCCTGAGGGCCACTTTTGGCCCCGAGAACACAGGTTGGGAACCACTGTCTTAGACCATCCATATCATTTTGAATGATTTTTCGAGTTATTGTTGTGCATAGTTGGAATGAATCTTAACTCCTTTGGTGTATTTTTGAAAACAGAGTGTGTTGGTTTAGTAGATACTTCTGTTTTTAGTCTGTAACATTGGTTAAGATTACCTTTTCTGAAAACTTCTGGGTCACATCCCATGGTTTGGCTGATGTGTATAGGATGATGTGGGTGTGTACACATGTGCAAAGGTGGTGTGAAAGCTCATTGTTGTACTCTCCTGGTTCTGCAGTCACTTTGGATAAAGTCAGGCCCCTGACTGCCAGGTTAATGCAACCTGAAGGCTGCTCTAAGCTACTTGTAAATAGTACCAAGATACAGGTGGGGCTTATTACCTCTTTTGATTGGGGCACCACCCCTTTTTCCTGCTACATGGGACACAGAAAAGGGGAATGGAGCTCTGTGTTTGCTCTGCATAAATGAGAGATCACCATTATATTCAAGTGATTTTTTTCCAGGCTGGTTACACTGGTTTTAGGAATCATTTATACTGATAATTATGCCACACCAGAGAATCTGTCCCTTTCTGTTTGCCAGGAAATCTTCAAACTTCTTGAACATGATGTTGGATGAGGAAGGTTTCTTTGTGAACTTCTTTTGTGTCTGTTATTTTAATCTACTAAGGTCACAACACTTCAGAATTAGATCACTGTGGTTTTTATTATTTATTTAGAACCATCTCAAATATATATTTGCTTGAGGCACGAGCTTCTTCCAGGCCTCAAAAGATTTATACTTTGTTACACCAAGAAATTTTATTTCTTATCCAGCTTTTTCCCCAAGACTCAAAGTTAATTTAGCTTTTGGAAAAAGTCCAAAGAAGAAAGTACAGCCCTGGTTAAGAGTTACAATTCTTCAAAGAAAAAGTTCAAATGATAAATTTTCTCTGCTAATGCCACTCTGTTTTCAGCTCCATTTTTTCAACTTTTTCAAGTTTAGCTCAGCTAATATCATATTCGGTCATTGAACAGATGTGAAGTTTGTTCTTAAAACTAATTTCCATCTTCTTAATTTTAAAACATACAATGATAAATATTTGATACTTTGTACATGACATCACTATATCTACATTAAGTCAGGATAGTATAAAAACAGATGGTTCACAGTAATATGTAAAGCAAAATAGACATAGAACAATAACATTTCTCTAAGATCAGAGACAACTTATGTTTCCATTCTGACATATTTCATCTTAATTTCTTTTTATCTTACTAGTAAGGATATGTTGCATGCATCCAATCATGTCTATTTGCAGCACAGGTCAATAGTGTTACTCATGACTCATATAACAGTGAGAAATTAACAGAGGTCTATATGCAGGGAAATACCTGTGTGAAAGCCAGGAAACCATAAACATATCCCTTCACAGAATAGGCAAGGTGTGAAATCTGCTAAAGCTACAGCTGGAAATCCTGAGTGTCTTGAAAAGCAAACAAAGAGTCCTGTGGCACTTTTAAAGACTAACATTTATTTATCACATGAGCTTCCATGGGAGAAAATCCCAGTTTGTCAGATGCTTTGATGAAGTGTGATTTTTCTCCTATGGAAGCTCATGCAATAAATAAATTTATTAGTCTTTAAAAGTGTCTCAGAACTTCTTGTTTGTTTTGCTGAACTAGACTAACTTGGCTATCCCTTTGGAAATTCTGTGTCTTGAGATACTTATGGAAAGCAGAAATTTCATATGAAAGTTCATTGCCTCTTCCCTCTTCTTTAGTCCTTGCTCTGAGTGCTATAAGTTTTCCACAAGCTGCTTTAGCATTCAGTTGTAGTTGCATAACTTGCTGAAGAACCCACAGAAGATAATGTTGACTCATTAACAGTCTTTACTCCCAGTGATGATACATGAGCCAGAAAGAATACAGCTTGGCTTTCAAATCCTAAATTGAATGTGAAGGGCTGGCAGCCAAGGGGGAAAAATCCTTCATTTGTAAATTGAAGCAAATTGACTGAGGGAGACATTGAGAGACATTAAACATGTCACTCCACAGTGCTTGTCTTACAGAGTAGCTTTTCAGATTAGAATCAAACCTTAAAACAGAACAACAGAATAGTGTTTATTTCCTCCTCTGGCTAGTAGGGGAATTTCTGTTCATACTATGTCAAATGAAGCACCACGTTCCAGGAAGTGCATCTAGCAGAAAAAAATTCCAGCTTAGCAGACACAGGCCATAATATTTGCATGTGACAGGTCATACAGACCTTCAGAATTTGAAAGGTGACCTTCTTTGTCTTTTGTAAGGTCTGAGGCCTTTTTCTGCAGTAGTCAGCAGAAGCCACAGTAGCAGCCATGAGCTAAGAAGCAGAGTCACATACTCACATTACATCTAAATTGCATCAAAACAATGTAATATCAAGCTGTTACGAAGACGCTCCTATCCTAGTAGTGCTCAACAATGGAACAGATCTTAAGATGTTAAATAACAACTGCTTTGATTTGCTGTTACAGTGTGACCTGTTCCCATGACTTACACTTCCCTTCATTTATTTCCTCCCATTCTGTAAGTTCCCCCATCTTCAAAGCGTCTGACAAAGTGGGATTTTCTCCCACAAAAGCTCATGCAATAAATAAATTTGTTAGTCTTTAAGTGTCACAGGACTTCTTGTTTGTTTTTTTTTTAAAAAATTTGATACCATTCTGTCTGGCAAGGAATCACTTAGTCATGGCTGTGATTGTGAAATTTATGCTTTATTGTTTTGCCCTTATGGCCCCTATTTCTCTATTGTTTATCTTGATGGTCTCTGTCTGATTCTTTAATTGTTTCTGCCTTTTGAACAACTAATTTTGTAAGATTTAAACCAATTAAGAGGGTGGCGTATGATTGGATAAAGAATTGTTTCATAATGGGCTAGGATTGGTGGAAAAACACTATTTGGTAGTACAGCTAAGTAGGATCCAAGTTTTAACTATATAACAGGGGTGACCAAACCTTTATGGAACTCAAGAGCCACACAAGTTGATTATTAAACATTTGAGAGCTGTATCGAGGCTTATAACCATACACTTTTACCTACTCCAAAATTACAGAGTTTAAAATTCATTGCACACTTGAATTTTATTGTAAAAAGAGGGCAAACATTGATCCTACTATTATCAGATTCTAATAGTTACTTAAGATTACCATGAAAACTAGGCCTACACAGTAAATGATCTATTTTCTTCTTTGTATTTTTGTTTCTTATTATTTTACGTGTTTAGAAGGACTTGTAAAACATGATTTTATTTTAATAACAAATAGACCGCATTAGGGCCTGTGAGAAAATCTAAACATGCAACCACTTCTCCCCACCATCCCAACCATGCCGTCGCTTCTCCCCACCATCCTGACCCCATCCCTAACCCCAGGCACTGACGCTGGCTCCCTCAGGCTGATGCCTCCCCCCCGAACCCCCTTACCTGGCCACTTCAGCTGCTAAGTGCAGGCTGGGGCTCTCTCCCCTTGCTTTGAGCCCTGCCTTGGCTGAGCATCCAATATGGCTGCTCCAGCAGCTAGGCACAGGCTGGGGTCCCCCACCCCACACCCCCTAATCATGCTTAGGGCAGGAGATTTAAAACTCCTAGGCTGGGTCTGCTTTCCTCTGCACTTTTTCATTCAAGAGCTGCATGCAGCTTCCAAGCTGCAGTCTGGCCATGCCTGCTATATAAGGTAGAGTCCAAAAGAATTATTTCTGGAACCTAGCTCCGGGACTACAGAGTTGTCAGACCTCATCACCTTGGCAACCATACTTTGCAGAAGCTGGAGCTCCAGATGATATGACTGGCCATCAAGAAAAGTTTGTCTGTCTTAGTGGGAGCATTGTATGCATAGGGCATATATTCTATTTTGTTAATTGTTAAATAGAGGTTAAGAATGTTACTGTTGTAGTAAACTTAGGGAGGAAGGGGTTCACACCCTGGTCAGTGAGTCCCAGGGGAGCCCATAGGAACAAAGTACAGGTTTCTGAATTGGAGTAGCAGTCTTGCCTGTTCCTGTTTGGTGGCAGCAGAGCTCCTGGAAGGATCAGGAGGAGACCAGGTAGAAAGGCCTGAAGATGGATCCAGTGACATTCTTGCCAAAGATAAACTCAGTTTGTAACTGACTAGGCATGAGTAGAACAGGGAATGTTTAACTAGATGAGGTCAGTCTTTGCTTTTGGTTTATTTTTGGATTCCTCTGTGCTGAACACATGTACATGCTTCCACTAACATGTAACTACCTAAGTTAAATCCCAGTTAAACTTTCTGTGTTTCTTATCTGTTCCTTTTAATTAAAGATTTTACCCTTTTTAAAATAAGCTCTGGTTCTGTGTCCTAAAAGGCCAGAGGATTTGTTTGCATGTCCCTCAGACTGCACAGCCAGCTACTAAAGGGGATTTGGTCCCAGTTTCAGCTGATATCCTAGCTGGGGTTCAATGACTCTCCTGAAGGCGGAATAAAAATGATTGAGGGTACCTCACAGGAAGGAATTCCGAAGTGCATCTTCCTGGGTTTTCAAGAGGTTTTGCATTTGGGTGGTGGCAGCAATACCACTACAAGGCCAGGAAATTGGTAGCCTTGGAGAGTTTTAAGACCAGGCTTTAAGGCCAGTATGTTTGCAGGCCCCCACCTTCTGCATTCAGAGTGCCAGAGTGAGGAAACAGCCTTGACAACTGTATGAGGCTCTTTAATTTATAAAAGGCCTGGCAACTCCACAGAAGTTTATACCCTAATCCCTAGGAACCAGGGATATAGCTACGGGTGGGCCCTCGTGGGCCTACACCCACCCGCTTGGCAAGCAGCCCACCTCCCTCCTCCCCCCACTGCAGCACTTGGAAGTGGCATGAGCTTTTCTACCACAACCACAGACTGGCCACAAGCAGGTATCCACAGCCATGAGCAGCAGTGCTGTGTGCAGATAGGTAGGGATGAGCTGCTCTCCACCTGTAACTCTGACCCCAAGGAAGCTGCTGCTGCCTTTCTGCATCGGGAGCTGGGCTGCCTCTCCCCCTCCTGAAACTTCAGTTGCTACTAGGCCAGTGGTTCTCAACCACTGTGTTGGGTAACAATACTGTGTCACCACACAGAGGTAAATGTGTTGAAGAGCGCCGGAGAGATGACTGGATTTGGTCTGGGGAAGGTGGGCTGGTGTGTCTTATAGGGTCACAACTTGCCACCAAGTGGGTCATGAGAACCCTTGTACTAGGTAACTGGAGTGTCATCAGGAAGCTTCCAGTAATGTGACCAGCACTCTGGAGACCCAGGGGCCTGACCAGAAAATGGGGGCTGGCTACATCCCTGCTAGGAAGTGGAAAGTGTGAAGATGCCTAAATTAATTGGGTTACACTTTGAGCCCACGGAATGGTAAAGGTTAGGTGCCCCAGGCTATGTTTACACTACAAGAGCTAAGTTGACTTTATTAAGTTAACTTAATAAAGTCTACTTAAAGTTGACTTACTGAGTCCATGCTTCTCTTAAGTTGTAATAATGAAGTTGGTTACGTCGACTTAAGAAAATGTCCTAATTAAAAATGTGTTTGCTTAAGTCAACTTTACTAAGCAGGCACATTATTACATAGGTCTTCTTAAGTTGACTTAGATGGCTACATTGTATTAAGTCAACTTAATAAAGTTGACCTAATGCCTAAGTCAACTTAAAGAGTGAGAGTTACTGAGTTGACTTAAGGAAGCCCTTAAGTCGACTTAATGCACTCCAAATGTGGTCAGGGCTTTGCTTAAGTCAGCTTAAGCCTCCTTAAATTGACTTAAGACCAGAGCTTAGACATGCCCCTAGAGTGTGCTGGTAGCACTCTGCTTACAGGTTTTCCTAATAAAGTAAAGCAGCATTTGCCTGGAAGCGGGTGAGCTAAGTCCCAAAGGAGTGTTCTCAGGAACTTGAAACAGGCAGCAAGACAGTTACAGCCAGTCTTCAAGAATATATACAAAGGGCAGTAACAACCCCCAAGTGTCCCCAAATATCAGGATGCAGGCCAAAAAATCCTGAGGCTGGTTTCTTTTGTTAAGTGGGAACTGTAGCATAAATAAACCATGCTATTAGTTTTTCTTACTTCAATAGGCAAAACATTTTGCTATTGCTGTATAGATGGTACCAGTGGATTTAAATTAGTTTGAAACAGTTGTCACTCATACGGGAGATTAGCATGTGGTATTTTTGTCATGCAAAACTTTTCCATCAGGCTAATTGGCATTCAGTCCTGGTGGACTGAAACATCTAATGTTCCTAATCAGGACTTTTGTGGTTCTATATTATGGAAATACATGCTTAAAAAATTTCACTGTATCAATACTTAGTTGGTTTTTTCCTAATGTTTTTTTTCTCAGACTGCGGAACCTCTTCGCAAGAGCCAGCAGAAGAATGTTACTGAGTCCCAGTTCCTGCTACAGAAGAAGTTTGCTGCCACCTTATGGGCCTGTGAAGTATTTTTGGTGTTCTTTGTAATTCATTTTGATTGCAAATGATTATGACGACTCTTTTTCTTGCTAATTAATTTTCCTTTTATTTTTTATTCTTTTTTTTTGTATCAGAGGAGTATATAGAAGCCACAGTCAGAATAGAGGCCTCATTTTGGTTCATGTTAAAAAGAAATATACATTTTTATTTATTTTTGTTATATTTAGTTTTAAAATTATCACAAATTTTATTTCTTCATTATCTCTGCCAATTTAAAAATATTTTCTGGTGTTTTATTTTTCCATTGCAGCTCTTCCCATGGAGAGACATTTCTTTAGCTACTATCATCTCTATAAATTCTTCTGAGGAAATATATCTTTAAAGCCAAGGTGTAATTTTTAAAGCCATTGTAACAGACTTAGTTCCAGATACTGTACTCTTGGTTCTCTACATTCTTTGCTGGCTATAACACCCAATAGGTGAAGGCTCAGATAATCTGCTCTTGCATATGCAGAAGATGTACCAATCTTATCTTTTCTTCTTACCCCTTACCTATAGCATATCCTGGTCTTTGGCCTGGGAAAAAATAGAAGTAGTTCCTTTACAAGGTCTTCTAAAGCTTTTCATTTTAGAGGATATTCGTCTTAAGTACTAGGTACATTTTTATACCCAGGAAACTTATAACATACTATTGGCTGGTTGATGGAGAATGGAAAGCTGAATAGCAACAGCCATTGGGACATTTGAAACAATTGACCACATGGAACACCAAGGAAGAAAGACAAATTGTAGGTGCATGTAATATTCTATATTTATTTACTAGTAAAGATATACCTTTCATGTTTCCAAAATATCAAACTCTCTTGTTTTGGATGATCAACATAATTGATGGATTCCTTTAAAGAAAAACATCAAAGAAAATCATTCATATTGTTTTTTTCAGGTAACTAATTACACTGAACATAAAATTTTACCGTATCTTATTTGTTTCTGTAACTGAAGACATCTCATTGCTGCTCCTTCTAACTTTCCACATAGCTGATTTTGCTTGAAATCATGCACAGGCTATATTTGAAGCAAATCAGTTACAAAAAATCTTAAAAAATTTTTTTTTTTTTTTTTAATCTACTTTAATAGTTCTACTGTCTGTATGTTCAATGTTCCCTCTAGTGGCTGGTTCCTGCTTGGAGATAAATAGTGAAGCCATTCACTCTACAAAGTTCCAGCTGCCAGAAACTGAGG
Source organism: Podocnemis expansa (assembly GCA_007922195.1). Lineage (NCBI taxonomy): Eukaryota > Metazoa > Chordata > Testudines > Podocnemididae > Podocnemis > Podocnemis expansa. The sequence continues at coordinate 17,969,968 of ML682013.1, forward strand.
CAGCATGTCTACTTAGCTGTACAGGTCACTGTAAACACATCATGCCTAGGGCCAGGGAAGGGCGGGTGGGGCGAATGCCCAGGGCCCTGTGCTTCTGGGGGCCCGTGCTGTTCTGCTTCACCATGGCTGGCTGTTCCCCATCCGGATGACCAGGCGAGCTGGCCAAAAGTGGCAGCTGGCTTCAGTGCTCCTGGTCCCCTGCCCTGCCACGCGCAGTGCCTTCGGCGCCATGCCACAGGCAGTGCGTGTGGCAGGGAGGGGACTGTGAGCACTAAACCCAGCTGCCACTTTTTGCCAGCTTGCCAGATCCCTCACAGGGGAAAAGCCAGTGCAGGGTTGATGGGGTGGGGCTGTGTGGGGCCCCACAGTGGGCAATTCGCCTGGGGCCCTGCACTTCCCCAGGGATGGCCCTGATCATGCCAGTGTTGGTTTTCTACTTTCTCTGCATTGAAACCTGTTGAATTCAGAATCCTAATCAAGGTGGCTCTCCTGTTATTCAAAGCCCTCCTTGGGAGTGGCCTTCGTTACATGAGAAATTGATTCTTTCTCCAAGATCCTGACCTTCCATAATAACTCCTTTCTACTGAAACAATGACATTGACAAATACTGTTGACAAGGTTCAGGAGTACAGGTGCTAGAATTTTCATAGTAGTTGGCCATGGCCTATGGAACTCACTTCAGCTATGTCTACACTTAGAAAGTTAGTTCAGACTAACTTAGTTTGAACTAATTAATTCAAACTAATAATAATTAGTATGAATTAAGTTAAAGTGAACTAACATGGCCCCACTAGGAAAACCCATCTGTACTAGCATGTCCATGGATAGGACTTGCTAGTTTGAATTAGGAGAGGGGGCACCATAGGAAGTGTGGAAAGCACCCCCCACCTGGCTCTAGCCCCACTGAGCTGGGCAACAGGGAAAGGCACCTGCACCTGGCTCTAGCACCGCTGAGCTGGCCTGTGGAGAAGGCATCCCCCTGCCCGGCTCTGGGTGTGCTGGCTTGGCATGGGGAAGGGCCAGCGCTGCCAGAGCCAGGCAGGGGGATGCTTTCCATGCCACCTGGCAAGCATGCCTGGAGCTGGGCTCGGGGGTCTCTTCCTCGTGCCCAGCCAGTACGTACAGAGGTGCCATGCACTCTGGGAGGAAGAAGGGCAAACTGCATTAATTCAAACTAACAGTTAGTTTGAATTAATGTGGCTCCATTGGGTTAGTTTGAACTAATAGATTCAAACTAACCATTAGTTCAAACTTAAGGAAGGTTTTACAAGTTCGAGCTAAGCTTTCCTTAGTTCAAACTAAGGAAATACCTTAGCTTGAACTAATGAAGGCTATTGTGGTTATACACTTATTTAGTTTGAATTAATTGTCATTAATTTGAACTAAATTGTGAATGTAGACATACCCTTCCACAAGACATCAAATGACCACAGTCCATGGGCCTCAAACTCCTTTCAGAGCTAAACATCAACTCAGCACTCCTTCAATATTTTCCTCACACGCTACTCCAATAGGGAAACAAAGTTTGAGGTGTGTGGTTTTATTGAGTTCTCTAATAAGGTTTTGTGGATTTTTTTTAGCAATGAATAAAGTGCACAATACTATCCAGTGGTTCAGGGCTTGAAAAATTTAGTTGGCATGTTCTAGCCTCAAGACTCAGTTGACTAGCCGAAATAGAAAAATACATGCACCCCTCATCTCCTAACTCATGTGCCATTTTAGTTTAAAGGAATGAAACACTTGGGCTTTAGTTATGTTGTTTTTGTAATATATTCATTCAAAATAGAACAATATTGAATTTGACATTTTATTAGTGCCTTTCAAATAATTAACTCTCTAGCTAATATGTGACCAGATATAGATTAGCAGACCAGATTGGCTGCTATTTGATCTGTTGTACTTTTAGGCTTATGTAAACTCCGCTGAGGCCAGAACAAAACTGTCAAAAGAGAAGAGCCACAACTGGTTGGCTGATATACTTCCTTCCCCTCCATTACCTCTTACCGCATCCCTCCTTGGCATAGTATTTGGGTCAGAATCTACTTTACAATTGTATGTCAGGCAGTCTGGACAGACCATGGGGGGCAGGCATCATCAGGTGGGTCTGCCTGTCTATGTGCGTACACTCATACCCTTGAGGGACAGTGCCCATATAAAGCACACATTAACCTAGCTAACAGGTCATAAGTGCATCGATCACCATCATGAGATCCATGTCCGGAAGAAAATTTGGTAATTTCATAATATTGATGCTCACTGCTTAAGTACATCTTGAGTACATCTTCATCTACACTTTCAGCTGGAGCTATGAATCCAAGTTCAGGATGATGTATCTGGGCTAGTTTTGATTGAGCGAATGTGCTCAACAGCACTGTGAGTGGCAGGCACGGATAGCTGTTCTGAGTATGTACTGAGTGTGACAGGCATGCAATCATCATGGAAGCTAATCCTCCTGCCACACACACCATTTTGGCTGCATTCTGTTTTTAGCACAACAGCTCCAGGACAGCTGGCATGGATACATCATCTTGAACAGAGTGGAACCGTAGTCATACCTTGAATCTATCCTTGCTTCATTTGTTATTGACTGTGTACTAGACACTTAAAATCTATTAAAACTTGTTTATCTATACTTGCTTCATTTGTTATTCACTGTGTACTAGACACTTAAAATCTATTAAAACATGTTTTTGTCTAATCCTGGACTTCTTTATCTAGCTGTATTTCTGTGATTATATTTAGCCTTCTTATAAAATGACTGAAATATATTTTACTTAACAGTTTTAAAAGTGCTCTGCATTGATGTTACTCTGCTCTTGTTGAAGCTAATGGAAATGCTGGGCACTTTTCAAAGGGCCACCTGTAATCGATAGATGTGTAGACACAGAACATCTAAACTGTAGCTGAACTTAGAGTCAGATTCTGACACACATACTCATGTTGAATAATACCTTACTGCTTCAGTAGATTCTCTGAAATCAGCAAGAGCACTCATCAATAAAGGTGCTGTTCAGCATGAGTAATGGTGTCAGAGTCTGACCTGCAGACTTCTGTTTTGGATTCTCTTGCATGTATTTTTTTTTGCGGGTATGGAGAGTCCCTATTCTGATCATTCTCTTTTTCTTTTTCTCCTCTTATGTGCTGTCCCTGTCACACTTCTTTTTAAAACTTTTGTACAGTCACCCCTCCATACACTAATCTCTAATGTAGTTGGTCAAAAGATCTTTCTGTATGTCATTGTATTACATCTGCATCGAAGACTAGCAGGTTTTGAATTTTCTGAATTTTTTGCTAGGTCGCAAGAGTTTTCAGAATGCTTTTTTTTAAATTTAAGATTATTATATATAAAATAATAGAAGCCAAAAGGACGTTTCCAAGATCACAATGACATGCATCCCTATTGCATGATGGACATTAAATTCACAAACTCCACTCTACTGATCACTTTAGCATGTTTTTGTAATAGTTGTGTTCAAATTGGGGATCTGTGATAAAGGAAAGTTTAAAACATTACTAATGTCTTGTGATTTTAACATGCTGTTGCTATAATCCAGTAAATTTAGAAAAAATATTCACTTATTTATCGTACAGTCAGATGACAATGACTCAGCAGTTAAACTCCAGTGTCTGCCACAACAGCACCTCTTGGGAGTTTCTAACAAGAACTAAACAGTAATTAGTTTAAAAATTACTTGAATTGAATAAAGAGGAACTACTCTGAGTGAAGCAGGGAAGTATATAAAAACTTCCTACAACAAAGTGGGCAAGATTACTGGTATTTATTATCTTTCTTTATCATATCAAGAAAGATAAGATGTTTAGGAGACTTGAATCTTGAGAATGCTGTATAGTGTCAATAGCATAAAATTAGTAAGGGCTAAATGGTCTGCTCCTACGTAATCGAATGGGAAATTTGCTATTGATGTCAAAACGAATAAGACTGGACTCAGAAGACAGGTAAATATACCTCTGAGGAGAAGAAGTCTATTAATCAACATTAACATGTAATCTATTTTTGCTGATTGTTTTTCTCCTACCTAGTGTAGTGCTTGTGTTGTGAGGACTTAGACAGGTGTAAGAGGACAAATGATGGAGAAGGTAGCATATTCCAAATGGTATACCTTTCAACATGCTTTTTCTAACAGAGCTCTGACAAAAGAGTGCAAATTAAGTTTTATAGTTAAGGGCAGTATTTTAGGTATAGCCTCATAGGGTTGGAAGGGACCTCATGAGATCATCAAGTCCACCTCCCTGGGGCTTGAACCCAGAGCCATTAGCATACTAAGCAGACGTGCTAGCTATTACATTGTTTCCAGAGCTTTGCAGGGGTTGCTAGCAGGGAGGGGCAAAAGTTTCTGAAAAATTTTGGGGCAAACAAAATAATTAAACAACAGAGGCTGTGGTACTAAGATTGGAAGTAAAGGCTAGTTGTCCTTTTGTTTTTAGGATTATCAGTGCATATTCAATCTAGTGTTTACATCTTACATATGGAAAGGAATTTGTATTCCTGTGAATTCCAATAGTTATGGGCGGGTACTATTATGAGGTTCTGGAATTGGACAAAAGAAGTCTAGTCGAAGGCCTTTTATTTGCAGCCTGGCTGTCAGACAGAGTTGATGGTCGTGGGCCATTATGTACCTATTGGTCAATGACACATTAGCAGGAAACTTACCAAGGAGTTTAGCAACTGACCACTGGGAATTTAAAAAAAAAGAAAAGGAGGGTGACGTGAGTCTAACTATTTTTGGGTTCAAAAGTTGCTAGTAGTTTCTTAGAAGGCTAAATCCTAATCATTAGCTCGTAATTGAAATGGTTTAGAAAACAGCTCCAAATAGATGTTTTATGTAATCTCTACTAGAAGAACAATCCCTTCCTCTGTTCAGAGAAGCCATTCTATGGGCAAGAAAGGACTAGTGCTTTATGAAGTAGTAACGCCTGAAATACAGAATTTACTTCGCAAAATCCCACAGCTGTGTTAGAGGAAAATACCATGACCTAGTTCTAAACAAATTCAGCAGCAAATGTAACTGTTTTATAGATAGATAGATAGATAGATAGATAGATAGATAGATAGATAGATAGATGTGTGTGTTTATATATACTATTTTAAGATTTTAATGTGTGTATATATACGTATGTGTGTGTGTGTGTAATCTTGTGTGTATATAATGTGAAATTTAATAAAAGACTGATTTGTTAAAAGATCTGTATTGTGTAATGAAGGGAAACAAATATACATTAAAATCTTAAAATAGTTACATATGTTTTGCCTTAGCATACTTGGACAATATTAATTTGTTCTATGGCATTTAATCTTCAGGACTGGGAATTAATATGATTTATTGCAATAAAGGGTGCACTTTTTAAAAAAATAATATGGTATATTAAAAGAATATTGCACTTTTTCAGAGCACTATGGAATTATTTTAGGAAAACAGACATTAATTAAAAGCATGCTTTTCTTTTTCTTGAAAACCATGCTGAAATAACCCAGTTAGCTGTAACCTCTTAAAACAGTGGATACTATATTATTAGTCATTCAGTTAAACACTTTAGTTTAATAAATGAGAGATGAGTCTGATGTGAAAAAAAGAGGAAGCAACTTGGGTTGATATAGCTTGACCTCCGTTCTGGGGAAAGAGTTGCTTATTTAAAACTGAAGGAAAGCACACACTGTATCTGAAAAACCAATTAAGAAAATACATATGACAGATCATATGCCTGAGACATTACTGAAGGTAACATTTTTCTGAATAATTTTACAGGCAGTAGGTGCATAGACATTCATTATAGCAAGTTGTGAGCATTAAAATGTCTTTAAATGGATTATTATTTGTACTACATTGTGCCTAGAGTCCCCAGTGACGTTGGGGCTATATATGTATAGCCTATTAGAAAAAGACATTCTCTGCCCTCATAGAGCTTAGAATCTTACTTTAAACCAAAGTTGAACAGCTCAGTGAAAAGTTGGGGGTGTGGGAGAAGTGTTACAATAATTACAATATTGTATACAATAATTACAATGATACAGATGTTTATTCATATTGTAGAATTCAGTACTGCATCCAGAACTCAGTTGATACTGTTTTCTTAACCTGTATAATTGTATAAATTGTAATATTTCATAAGACTGAGACTAAGCTGATATTATATTTAATATGCACTCCTGTTTGTGTTTCATTCTTCCGTGTATTTTTTTTTAAAAAAAAACCTGTCTTACAAACTTTTATGTAAATTTAATGCCCATAAATTGCAGCCACTGACTAGAGTCAGTATTCCTATAAAATGCTTAACATTAATTAACAGAAAAGAACATGGAACAAAATTTTTTCATCCTTCTTAGTATGGGCTGGTCTACAATGAGAGCACAGGTTGGCCTAAGGAGACTTAGGTCAACCTTCTACAGCCCCCATCTGCACTTGCAGGGCTGTAAATTTGAACTAATGCCCATGTAATTTGATCTTGTAACGCGGGGGCCCCCGCCCCACGGGGCATAGGGCTTAGGTGAAATTCAGCAGTTTGAATGAAGTTTAGTAGCCAGAGGGATTGGTGGAGAGCTGTCTTGTAAATTTCTCTGCTCTAACACCTACTGGTGCTCACCATGTCCAGGTCTTGTTGGGTCTTGGGCTGCAGGGGGGTTGAGGGAGGCAGCTGCATGGGGCTTATCGCGGTCCCCGTGGGGCAGCCACTGGGTACTGGGGCAAGCCCCTGAATGGCCTCAGCAGCACTGCTACCTGGTACCAAGGTGAGCCCCACGGTGGAGGTAGCTGGGAGCTTTTGGGCTCCCTCCAGAGAGTAGGGAGATCACTCTCAACTCCTCTGCGCTATCCCTTAGGTCAGCAGAAGTGGTCATGGTGAGGACACACTCCACTGACCCAAAGATGGCAGTGTGGAAATCAGCCAGTGCTATAATTATTAGTGATAGCTGAGTGCTGATGTAAGAAATATCAACACTTTTTGTGCAGTGTAGACATAGCCTAAGAGTGTAATGCAGGCAAAACTCTGGTTGTTGTAACAGGGAACTTTTCCCTTACAATGGCTGTAGAAATGCGTGAGTTCATTAACTAAGCATTTTTCCATTCAGCAGTTCATTGCAAACTGCCAGAACAGCTCTCCTCAATAAAAGGCAATTTTTCTACATTCCATATAGTAGTCACTTCCTTCACATTGCACACATCTGTATAACCATGTTCTTAAAGTATTTAGTATATGTCTGGACTAATAATATTAATAAGAATTAGTCTCAAATTCTCTTGCATCCCCAGTAACTGACATTTATATATAGCCAGATTCTATAGTTATTCAGGTGTACATACATTTCACAGGTAGGTAGGTTAGCTGCAAGAGGCATATATGAGAGAGAGAAAATCTAAAACAAAAAAGAAATGAAAAACAAATTTCCCCAGGCTGACTTAGCTGACTAAAATAATATCAGGACTTAAAATTCCATCTTATATATCATTCAGATGTTGCCAAACTGTTACATGGACATAACACCTAATAACTAGTACTGTTAGAAAATTCTGGTTAGTTTTACAGGAATTATTGAAAAGGGGCTTTTCTAAATTTCTTGCTAATTTTTTTTCTTTTCCAACTAAAAGCCTAAACCATTTTTGTTTCAGAAAATAGGTCATAGTCAAAATGTGTAACTTTTGGCTAATAATGTTCAGTTTACATAAATTAAAAAGTTTTACTGACAACCAGTTGGTGAGATTTTTTCCCAAAAAACTAAACATTTTTATTGAAAAACTGAATCAAGCCCCCACTTTTTTATTGAAGACCAAATGTTTTAACCAAAAAAGTTCAGATTTTGGTTTCTGATTCTTCTACAACAAAAAAGGAGAGGAAAAATGACAGCCAACCCCCCCCCCCGCATAAATGCAAATGTTGTTTTGGTTACTCTGTTGAAGAAATGAGAGGGTAGGTAAATGTTGAAGAAATGAGAGGGTAGGTATGGTAGGGTTAGGTCAGGAAGGGCCTTGAAAGTGAAAGCTAACTTCTGTTTGATGTGATGATAAAGGGTGGCCAGTGAAGGCATGCAAAAGAAGAGATGACAAGGTCAAAACAACAGGTTAGAAAAATGATCTTTGTAGCAGCATTCTGAGTGGAAATGAGCAGGGCAAGATGGCATTTGTCAAGGCCAAAGAAGAGCATCTTGCAGTTACTGAGATGATGAAAGCCTTAGTGAGAGTTTTATCTGTGAGGATAAAGAGGAGACACCATAGCTTAGAGATGTTTTGCAGAAAATATAGGCAAGATTTAGATCTAACCTAGATGTGAAGACCCAGAGAGAGGTCTCAGCTGAAGATGATGCTCAGGTTGCAAAACTGAGTGACAGGCAGGATGGTGGTAGGTGTTCAAGGTGATTGAGAAAGAGGATAATCACGATGGCTTGTGATGGAGAGGGTTTAAGAGCTCTGTTTTAGTCATAATGAGCTTGAACTGATAGACAACCATGGGGAAATGCTGCGAAGTCTGAGATTTTAATTTGTAGAGGAGAGACATCTGGATTACTAAGGCATTGTCAGCATAAGTATGTTTGTGGCTGAAATTTCCTAGAGATAGGTAAGGTTAGAGGGAGATGAGAAAGGGACCAAGGTTAGTGTCCTATGAATCACATTCATGGAAGACAGGAAAAGAACTTCCTGGTATCAGAGCTAAATGCCAATAAAAAGAAGTGATTTTACTGACCAGCACAGCTAAATATCCCTTGCTCTTCACTTGTCCATTGGAAACCACTTTTATGCAACTAAGGAAAAGCTCAATGTCTGTTTTCAACAGAAAATAACACAGTAAGGTGGACAAAGCCTGTTCTTAAATGCAGCCATGAATTGTGCAGTTCACAAGAATGGAAAAGGGGGGCACAAAATCCACATGCAGACAGCAGTGAGTGTTGCTGGAGTGTAAGGACCTGATGCAAAGCCAATTTAAAATCAGTGGTAGACTCATATTGATTTCACTGAGTTCGGGCTTAGAGCCACAGTGTACTGGCATGTGCACTTCCGTATTTTGAGAGCGTGCATTTCAGTCAAAAGGAGTATATTTATGACAAAAGGGGGCCTACTGTCCAGTGAGTATTCATGTGCTGTGCTGAGCAGCATGTGATAGTGGACATCAGTAGTGGGTTAGTTCCTCTTCCTATGAGAAGCAGAGCTGTAAAACATCTTGCTTTGATGACAATACATCTGGCATTGCAAGCATAATTGGAATTGTTTGTGCTGCACTTACCTAGTGCTTAAATATGTAGAATTTGAAGCCCTTTAGGGATATATACCTGTTGACAACCATAAAAAATGTATTATCACATTGGTGACTGGTGGACTTACCCTGCATTATTTTTAATTACCGGATGGATGTGCTTTAGGTTTATAATGTTAAGCCTTCTACAAATTGGCAGGAACCTTGCCAATTCTACTACCAAATTCAGGGAAAAAAATCCATTTTACATAGCAGATATCTACTTGACTTTTCATTTAAATCAAATGCTAATTGTTTTTGAGGATTAGAGGCATTTGGAAATCTGCATTGACTATATAACTGCCTTGTTCTAAAATTAATTTTTCTGATATGTTTTGCTTGCCCTTGGAAGCCACAGAAGCTATGTCTACACTTAAAAAATTAATTTGAAGTAGTTAATTCAAAATAAATACTTTGAAATTAATTCAAAGTTATTATTTCAAATTAGCACTACTTCAAAGTTATTATTTTGAATGAGAAGTCCAGTGAAGACTCTGTAATTCGAATAAGGTAGGAGTTATTATTTTGAATTAGAGAGTCTTCACTAGACTCTCTAATTCAAAATGGGGGAGGCAGGCAAAAGAATAGGGCCATTATTTCGAATTAAGCCTATTCCATGGCTTAGAATGGCTTAATTCAAAATAGTAACTTCCAAGTAAGTGCTGTGTCAAAAATAAAAGCAGGTTTTATTACTTCAAAATAGTGCTTCCTTATTTCAAATTAAGAAAACGCTTATTTCAAAATAACAAAATTCATGCATGGACAGGAAAATGTTATTTTGATTTAAGCTTCCTTAATTTGAAATAACTTCTAAGTGTAGACATACCCAGAGAGTGCAAGATTTTGATGTTAGTACATACTTTGAGCCTGACAACTTACAGAATGCTAGTGAGCCAAAAGGACAAAAGACACAAAAGGACTTGGGCAAAAGGCCTGGATTAAAAGCAAAAGAACTTGGATATTTAAACCCTACATTTGGGTGCTTAATTCCTAGGTGCATGTATGTAATCTACAGAACTCACTCATTTGCCACCTTATTTTGTAGGTATCTGTATTTTCACTGTGAAAGTTCCTTACACTTAAGTTTCTGCCTCTGGACATGTGCACATCTACCTCACTTCAGGTGTTTGGATGCCTAAGATACATCTACACTGCAAATAAATGTCTGCTGTTGGCCCATGTTAGCTCAAGTTTACTCCATCTTGAGGTGATTGGGCTTCAGGGCTATAAAATTGCAGTGCAGATGCCTGGGCTCAGAGACCCTTCTTCTGAATGTCTGTTTTGCAGTTTCATACCCCTGCAGCCCAAGCCCTGGAAGTCCAAGTCAGCTGACACAGACTAGCCAAGGTGTTTGACTGGAGTCACATCATGACCCCAAAACCTGGAAAAGATTGGCAGGCTTCCACCTATCTTGCCTACAAGGTTTGTTCTGATAGGCTTATGCTGAACATTGCTTCTAGATCAGGCCCCATGCAAAATCTGGCTTGTGAAGGATTTTGCCCAGAGTTTGGAGCACTCACCAAACCTGTGGGAAACCAGTGTTCAATTCCCTTTCTGCCTGCTGGGGACACGGGATTTCAGAAAGAGTCTCACTGCTAAGGAGAGGTGGGGCTTGCTCCCTCAATCACCACTGAAGTTGTTCCACTTAGTCTCAAGAACAATTGCAGCAGAGGAATGAACACCAGGTCTTCCACCTCCCCATTGATTGCCTTAAACATGGGGCTACATAGTCATTTGTACTTTCGTTTTCTCTGGCTCAATGGTTTTTAAGTAGTTAACTGAAATGGAATAGTTTCAAAGGGAGACAGTGAGAGACAACTACATTGGAACATTACATAGCTCAGTAGTTACAGGATGCACACGAGAGACGGGAGGCTTTCAGAGGGAGAAAAATTAAATATGAATCGTCCATCTAAGGATGACTGCTCTAATTCCTGAGTTAAAAATTATAAGGGAGGCATTACTTTGTTCTCCATTTCTTTCAAGGAATGATGTGGATGATTAAGCTACCAGAGTCCAGCAGAGGGGTTTCTAGCTATGGACTGTAAGCAAAGAGAAGCACTTTCCTACAAACTGTCCTGATGCATGTGTCTCTGTGAGGAGGTAGGGATGTAGAACACACCTCTCTCAGCATCCACTGTTGACTAGTTCACGTAGTCACCTGCCTAGCATTCTGGCACTTGGGTGCCTTTCTCTCCTCAGTTGTACAAGGAGCCTATCATCCAGCCTTTTTGGATTCCAGTGATTTTTCAAGGTACCTAAAAGTCATGTGTTGCAACATTTGAATTCCTTTGTGAATCTGGGCAAAGATACAAGTGAAGGAAGCAGTAAGGCCTTAGGCAGGGCCATCTGAAGCAAGGAGCTGAAGACCAGAGGCATTTGGGTAAAGTGTGAAATTGGAAAATGAAAATAAACCATAAGATATAGTGTACAATGGGAGTCATCAAGTCTAATTCTAGGAGAAACAGCTATTATTGTACTTGGGGCAGGAAAAGATTGGTTGGAAGTAGTTTGGGTAAGGGAGAGTGCTCTGTTTTTGGTGTGGGACAGATATAACTGGGAAATAAGGGAAGTTACAGTTAACAAAAAGTGATTAAAAAGTTCTGCTAAGTATCCAAAAGATCTAGGGGCTTATTCAATACCTGCACAATTTGAGATCAATCCAAAATTGATCAGCATTTTAAAATACAACTTAATTGACATTAGAGTCTCTCATTTGTCAAATTATTTTGTATAATGCATATGCATCCAATATCTAGTTATCATAAATTAGCCATTTGGCTTCATAGGGGTCTGAAAGCACATCAGTCTAAGTTTGCTTTGTTCCATCTTTAAGACCCATGCTAATAATGTTTTCACAAAAAGGAATTCACAAAAAATAGAATAATGGCTGATTATAAGCATCAATTATTTTCTTTTACCTTTGGAAAAACAAGGAACAAGCAAATATTTTAAAAGAAATGCATAATAAAATGAGACACTTAGCATCAGATTCTGATACATTTACTCACATTGAGTAGTAACTTACTGCACAAGTGGTCTTAAAAGTGGTACTATGCAACATGAGTAAGGGGATCTGTCCCACAGGGTTTGGAAAATACATGATATCCAATAAATGTTCTACTGCTGGGGCCACCTTAAGAGTACGTGTAACAATGATTTAGTTATTTTTGTAACATTTTTAACAGCATAGGATGACAGTGCTGAAATTCCCACATGTGCATATAAACAAGAACACACTTCCTCCTTTTAAATGTCACTACACATTTTTAGACACAATAAGCCTGGAATCTATATTCTTATAACAGACTACAACACAAGATGTTTGGGGGAAAAGACAATGATCATAATTCATGCCCATTCTGGTTGATTTTAGACACAATTTCTCTTCCTACCCCCATTTATCTTCCCCTTCTTTCTTTAGAAATTAATTTAGGAGTCTCTGGGTGAGGAGGAAAGGCAACTTTCTGTTCTCAGGTTGGTGGTGAGAAGGTTAATACACTTTTCCTGCAGAGATTTCATCCTCCACTGCAGAATTTGCTTATGGAAGGTGAGAGCACTGTGATTAGGCTCAGCTGGACTTATTCTGTCAAGAGGTATAGTTTATAACAGAATGAGTGCTGAAGTGCTCCTTTCTCTGGATTTTGAGCTAATTTGGAAAGTAGATTTGCCATGTCATTGAGCGGCTATTTTTATTTTGTTTGTTTGGCTCTCAAATCTGTGTTGCTTTTCTTTCACCAAACCCTTGACTTACTTTTTCTATCTCGCTATTGTCTGAACTCACTTATACTCTTGACAATAACTTCTCATTAGTGCAGTCTGTCCTTTTATCAGCATTTGTGTGAAAATCTTATGAGTAACCCAATTACTACTAGCTTCAGAAAAGTCGTACAATACTTTTACTCCTACTCTTTAACATATAATAGTCCACTGTTCACTCCAGTGATCCCCTGTGTAACTTGGAAGTGATTTGACAGAACATGAAGGAAGGCAGGGAAAGAATATCACATAGGTAAGAGAAGAGAAGGAAAGAGAATGAGGAAGATGAAGGGAAAGAGAAACCAGCAGACGCTGAAATACCAGAATAAGACAAAAATTTACAATAAAACCAAACCCCTAGGTTAAGTTAGGTCAGTTCTCCTACTGCCACTTGGACATGCATAGCTGCCACTAAATGGACAAGCAGACAAGAAGTTGCATGTGAGTCAACAGTGTTCCCTTATTGTCAAGAAGTTAACGGCATATTGGGCTTCATTGGTATGAACATTGCTGACAGACTGAGGTAAAGTCCCATGTAAGTGTCCTTTATTCAGTGCTAGTGAGGCCTCATTTGGAGTACCATGTGCAGTTCTGCCTCTCCCCCACAATGAAAGGGATGTTGACAAATTGGAAAGAATCCAGTGGAGGGCAACAAAAATTATTGTGGGGCTGGAGTATGCGACATATGAGGAGAGTTTCAGGGTAAGTCTATACTGATGATGGCAGAATTGCCACCGTCAGCATGATCTTTCGGTTGTAATTCAGCGGTCAGCATAAACCCTCTGAATTGCTCTGGAAATCGCCATAGCAACTCCATCCCCGAAACTGGAGTTGCTGTAAGTTGACTGCAAGGCATTTCTGGTCAGCTTACCCTAGTATATAGTGGCATCTTAGTAAATTGTCAGTAGATACGCAAGGTATTTTACATGTCTTCTGTATCTCTTGTCGACTACTGCTGAAAAGTTCAGTAGGTATAAACTAGGCCTGAGGGAACTAGGCTTGTTTAGTCTGCAAAAGAGAAGAATGAGGGGGGATTTGATAGCAGTCTTTGAAAGGAAGTTCCACGGAGGATGGAGCTAGGCTGTTCTGAGCAGTATTAGATGACAGAACTAGGAGTAATGGTCTCAAGTTGCAATGGGGAAGTTCTTGATTGGATATTAGGAAAAACTTTTTCACTAGGAGGGTGGTGAAGCATTGGAATGGGTTACCTAAGGAGATGATGGAATCTCTGTCCTTAGAAGTTTTTAAGGCCTGACTTGACAAACTACAGGATGATTTAGTTGGGGTTGGTTCTGCTCTGAGTGGAGTGTTGGACAAGATAGATCCCTGCCAACCCTAATCTTCTATGATTTTATGAAACATATAAGTGCTTCCATGATGTTCTGTCTTGATATCAGGAATCAGAGCTAGTCTCTGGGCAACCTAACCAGTGCAGTTGGCCTATAATAGGCTGCCTGATTGGCTATCCTGCCTGATTGGTAGGAAGAATCAGCAGACGAATGGGCAAGCTCCATGGCAATTTAGTGGCTGCTTGAAACAGTTATTCGTGTCTGTCATAGTATTGGTTCCTGCTTCCTTCTGCTTTTATTCCTGCCTCAGACCCAATCTTACCTCATTCTGGCTAGCTGGATTCTCTCCCTGGGCTCCAATTCCTGACTTCTGGCTCTGGCATGTGGCCTCTGACTTCATTTCTGATCTTGGGATTCCCAACTAATTTCTGCTCTAGCCACTAGGCATGACCATTTCACATCCGAGTCTCTGACCCCTGACCCAAGTCTGGCGTGTTATGGGGTAGAATATCTGTGAAACAGGTATCTGATTCCACCCAGCATCTTCTGGGAGCTGTTTTCCATCCTATTTCTATTGAAGTCTGAGATGACTCTGGTAGGAGGTTGCTTAGACCTACCACGTGAGTGAGTATTGAGCAACTGTTTGAGAGAGCAGAATCTGCTTAGTTAGCAAGCAGAGCTCTTCATTTGATGTGAATTCGTACTACCACTTGATGTTTTTGATCATTTGGAGATTTCTCAACTGAATGGTGTCCAACTTCTTTTCAGTTTTAATCATGAAGGGTCACGTTTCAGTCCCATAGGTCAGAATACTGACCATGAGGTATTATATATCCTCTGTGTCATCTCACTATTCATCTGTTTAGGGTTGCACTGATAATAATGAATGGAAAGTAAAACTTGAAAGGTGTGGGACAGGGAAAGAGAAGCAGCAGCAGCTATAGCAAATTTTAAAAGAATGAATTTAATAGAAAGCAGAATGCCAACGGTTACAATAAAGTACTGTTGATGTAAAGAAATGTATACACATCTGCACCTGGTAGTTTACCATGCTACCATTTTACTTTGGTATCATTTTACCATTCAATGTGAACAAGTATAATTGACTATACAAGGTAAAAAGCAGTGAAGAGCAGATCCACACTGACACATGTGTATGATTTTCCTGCCTGGTGGAATCTCTTTCTCACTGCAGACTGCTATATATTCCTGCCGGAGTTAATTTTTATCTTTGGTATTTAATTCTTTTCCTTTGTGGTTTTTTTTCCTCAGTGATGTGTGTCTTTGAAACACACCATATTGCTTAAAATAGCATGTCCTGCCTTAAAACACAATCCTTTGGAAGGATACTCCTGGGCCCTGCATAAGGGATTTATTCTTTCCACTACAGATCATTCTGTCTGATACAGGCTTCTCAGAAGAAAATACCTAGGTCAATTTGCAACAGCCTTCCCCTGTTGAAGCCTGATCTTTTATAGCAACACCAGCAAAGACTTAAGTGCAGATAGGGGAAATCCCTTTTGAATAAAATAAATAAACGTCCTTGACAGGAAGGCTCTATCGATTATGGGGGAAATATGAGTAGGGATCTCTGAGCTTAAGAAATGAGAGAGTCACCTACATCTCTACCATTTCAAAATATTATGGAATTCCAGCTCCCTGATAGTGAGCATATTACATATTTTGCACTCTTTAATACCAACTGCAGAAACTCATGGAGCTTTTTCAGAGCAGTGGATATGCTGCCCTGATTAATACCCAGAGCTTGAACTACTGATTGGAAGTCAATATTGGAACTTCTGTTAATGTATGAGCTAAGAAACTATCTCCATATTAGTATCTCAAATTCGCAGTTCTACTTCAGCTGAAGAAGAATTTCAATGTTTCATTCATTTATATTTTATATACTTTTACTTTTGCATCATACTACCTTTCAGCAACCATCCCAGTCTTAACTGTGCCCAGATTGTCATGGTTAAAATGACATCTTTGTCTGTTTTACTCTGTGGTTTCTATCTTTCTTACTGCATTAGTTTCTATTTCTCATTTAGAATCTGATGCTGCCACCTTTCTTTATACTCACTTTATATTCTGTGAGTAGCTTCACTGAAAAAGTGTTAGAACTGGGCCTTTGGCTTAAAAAAATAAATATTGGAGTGCTCCCCCCCAGCTGTACACATGTTTTATTATTGTGAGAAATATGTTTGTATTCAGTAATCCAAGTTTCTGACCTGCCCTGAGCTGCTCTTGACAAAGAAGGGGGAAAAGATGACTTTATATGACTTCTTCAGCTACCTATTTCAGGGATTGGCAAGAGCCTAGTCCTTCCCCAAGCTGGATATCACCTGAGTGGTGCTCCATCCTTATCTGCATTTCCTCGTCTCATTATGATCAGGCAGGTGGAAGTTAGCACAGAGGTAATATTCTGGCTCTGGCCCCCTAGGGAATCCTCTTATGCAGGGGAAATCCCCAGAAGGACAGTTAAGCTGACTTTATGGCTCCTCTTCAGCTTTGGAGCTGGTCTGAGGATCTGGCCCAGCATTTGCATAACTAAATTTCAGGATGTTATGTTGACAGGAAGTGAAACTGTAATGAAGGCACTGATGTAACATTTATGAGGCTTGAGTCTTGGGGAGGAGAAGCTGTGTGTTTTGTTTTTTTTGTTTTTTTTGTGGGCTCTTAAAATCATGTGAGAGTGACTCAAGCTCACGTTGTATTTATGTGACTTCATAAAATACCATCAAATATCCCCCTAGTAGTTGCCAGCCTTTTTTAGTAATCAGGCTTGATAAACCTGTGCTGTAGCATGTGACAATGTAAAGTACCATTGGCCCATAACTACAGTTTATGATTCAGAAGCATCTTTTGGGTCTGCTTTTTATTATGGCTCTGTATATCATTGAAGCCAAATTCTGGCATGAGACCTACATGTGTTTTCATGGGAAAGTGTGAATACCAGTAGAATTTAGAGATGCAAATATTACTTAATATGTATTTTAAAGTGGTCAAACAGTGAGCTGAAGACCTTATGATTGAAATAAAGAGATGTTTTTACACATGGATACAGGACAAGGAGGGTAGGAAGAGGGTGAGAAGAAGGCTAGGTTTAAAGGAAGGAGATTATGTGTCTCCTTAGACAGTGCTGCCTTTGTCCTGAGTCACTGAGGAATCTTAGCTGTGCATTTTTTTTTTGTTTGTTTCTTCATCATTAAGCTATCATTCTACCTGGAATCTAACAGCAGAAAACCTGGCAGATACATCTGGATCACCTTATTAATATCTGCTTTAGGAGAAAAGGGCTTACTCTGGAGGGAGAGTGGGGATCAAAAAAGGTTGCCATTCCATGCAAAGAGCCATCATGTCCTGGTTTTTACTGATAGACTCAGCAAAGTGCTCTGTGTACCTTACCTAAGAAAACTATGCCAACTCATTTGTTATAATAACTGTATTGTCCCATGAGTTCAAAAATCACAAATGAGTCCCCAGATAATCATGGGATCGGCTTTAAAATGAGATTTAAAAAAATAATGAGACCTTTTTATTAACTACTGCTTATTATTTTATAATTTTTTGGGCTTAAAGGTTCAAGTTTGGTAGCACCCTTCAAAAACAAATTACTCCCATTCATTGAAATAGCAATGTGATTTTCCCGTATGTACAGCTTTCTGAATTCTTTTTCCATGTCTCAGATTTAATTAGATTTCTGTTTAGGTTCTTATTCCCAGAAGAACAAGTAGAGCTTTTTGTATTAGAGGTTCTGTCTCTCATTCATAAAGACAAACAGGCCTATCTCTTTGCATCAATATTCACACTTTGCATAAGCTCTTTGAAAGAAGATTTCCATTTTTAATGGTTTTAATTAACATTTAGGAAAAACTTGTTTCATATGATATAAAGTGACACATTTAATTCATTAAATGGATAATAATAGAATGTGAATTGATTTGTTTCACTAGAGTTTAAAAGGCTTCTGCTCAATGGGATCTCCTTGTTAATTCATTAAGCAAGCTTTGGACCTTACGAAGATTTTTTTATTTATTTAATTAACACAGATGACTCCCAGGAGATAGTGTTCTCCTCAAATGTAAGTGATAGAGACAGTAATTCAAAACTTATTTACAGGTCTTTGTTTTCATTTACTGTAATAAGGACTTTCAAAAGTGAGATGAGATTATTGTAATACAGCAAAAGCTAGTGACATCATGGAACATCCCACATGCTATAGAGAGATAGTCTTGGGATTAAAACCTGTGTCTGGGAGCTGGGAGATCTTGGAAGTTTTGGCTCAGGTAGTAGTCTCTTGTATGATCTTGGGCAACTCTTTTCAACCAATATTTTCAAAAATAGCCACTTTGTGGTATTACACCCTGGGACATCTGGGGTCTATATTTCAGAGGAACTGAGCACCTGCAACTGCCTTGTAGTAAGGAGGAACTGTAGATGCTAAGCACATCTGAAAATCAGACACACAATTGGAAGGTGCCAATTGAAGCATGAAAAATCAGTGGTCACTTAAAAACAATTTGGCTATTAAACTCTATCTGATTTTCTCCATTCATAAAATAAAATTAAATATATTTACTCAAACTCACAAAGTTGTGGCAGTTTATTCACTAAGTACTTGGGAATGACCTCCCCCCCCCAGCTTCTAAATTCTTTAAAGAAGCAGGTCTACACTAACTTAGCTGACCAAATCACTTTATTCCAGTGCCTTCTTTTCTATACTGATTCCCCACTGAATAAAGAATACAGGTAAAGATTTGGATCTTATTTTCAAAACTTGCAATAAGATTGGCTCAGGTTACCTGAAGCACTACCTTATATTACATGGTCATGACCTTCCATGGGAGTTTTGTTCGATTAGTGCACTGGAATCGTATTTAAGAGTGAGACTTTCCAATCTGGGAGAAAGCTTTCTTCACAGCTGGCTGTGGAATTCTCTTTTAGGAAATAAGAACCTCCATGAATCTTGTTGTCTTTAGATTCATCACTGGTAATTCTTAAGACTGTGTGTTTTTGCTAAAATATGTGTTCTAGTTCAATAGGGATTAATTGGGAAAGTTCCACAACCCATATTATATAGGAAGTCAAACTAGATGATCACAGTAATCCTTTTTGTCCTTTATGGTCTATGAATCAGACCAAATTGTAAAACAGATTCCAATTACCTGATTTTCTCAGAATGATAAAGCAAAAGCAAGCCAAATCCCCATGATAATTAGATGATGGAGACAAAGATAATGTGTTTACTTTTACACTTTTAGGGTATTAGATACCATAGTATAAACATCTAGACAGCGTATCTTTAGTAAGCACTAACATCTTTAGATGGAAAACATTTACAGGTATATAAAATATTATTATGCACAGCTGGATTTATCTTTTGATCTTGTGTACTACACACCGTCCTGTTTTCTGCACATAATGAGGCAGGATCCTGAGGAAAACTTAATTTGTGATTTATAATTAGACTGTACCTTAATGAATTTACATAAGGAGGCAAAATTAATGTTGCATGACAAACTTCCTTAACATTAGAGCAGCTTATCATGCAAAGGCAATATGTTTTAAATGTTGGTTTTGGAATGGATTTTCCTAGGGAGCTGGTGGGTTTTTTGTTGTTGTTGCTGTTTTTGAAAGAAGTAAAGATTTTAGAAATGCTGACAATTACTTGTTAGATGGTATTAGAATGTTCTATCTCACTGAGTGCACAGCTTTAAGCACTGAATAAGGCACATCTCCTGAAGCCGTGCTTCATTCAGCAAACATATTAAGGCCCTCATTCAAAGACCTTTGAAGTCAACAGAAACAGTTTTCCCCTTGACTTCAGTGGGCTTTGGAATGGCCTATAATAAAGCAGACAGAATGCTCATATAGCGCTGCTTCTTTCAGAGCTCTACTTTCACATATCTGCTCTGTGGTGTTGATGACTAATTTTTTTTTTTTTAAATGGCAACTACCATTTGTATTTGCTCCAGGAAGATTTGGTAGAAATCCTCCCAATAGCCGTTAGGTCTCAGAATCTTGTGATTTTTAAGGGATTTAATGATATTTTCTTGTTCATTTGTTTGCAGTGATCCTCTGAGAGCTGCTGGCATTCAGGATGATTAAGGAGGGAATTCTGGGTTTTGGTACTGAGATCAGTGATTGATATTCATTGTAAAGTTTCCATAATAGTTAGCAAAGCCTGGAGATAGTTCTTCTCCTTTGTTGGTTGTTTTATTCTGTATTGGATGGCAAATGTAGAGGATTGTTCTGTAGGACTGCTGCTTCCTCAGATGAAATGCCAGCAGTGCCCTCCCTCTATTACAGAATTCCTAAGTTTTATTTTATATATGTTGGTTTAGTTTTCATTTAATATTATTCCATTGAATTCTGTTACACTTTTAAGATTTTTAGCACCTTCGTAGAGGTTTTTTTGTATTGCATTTCTAAGTCTGCAGTTAAAGAAAAATCAACTCTTGAGATTCTGTCCATTGCTTTCTTTGTTTTGTTTTGTTTTGTTTTGTTTTAAGACAGAATTTATTTTTCCTTTTGAGGACTGCTTTTATGATTTTTCGCGGGATTATTGGCCATACCTTTCTATTGAGGTTAATTTGCAAGTAATTTTTTATTTTCCTAGATATAAAATGCTTAAAAGGAAAATCTTTTAAGAATGAGCAGTTAAGCTGCAATGATTTAATATATGGCTTTGGAGCTTTTTGTGGTCATATAGAAGACAGGTGGATGATGCAAGAGATATTAGGAGAGAACATCTATATTTGTCAGGTTTGTAGTCAGCAAGGTCATTAATAGAACTCCTTGAAAAAAATAAACATTTTTACAATCATTTTTATTCTAAAAAATTACAGGTTTTTTTCCCCACTGAAATCAATATTTTGTATTGAAATCATTCTCCAAAAATTCAAAATTCAGTAAGTTTCAGCTGCATCCTTCAGATTCATAGAATCATAGAATCATAGGGTTAGAAGGGACCTCATGAGGTCATCTAGTCCAACCTCCTGCCAAAGAAAAGCAGGACCACTCCCACTAAATTATCCCAGCCAGAGTTTTGTCCAGCCGGGCCTTAAACATCTCTAAAGATGGAGATTCCACCACCTCCCTAGGTAGCCCATTCCAATGCTTTACCACTTGCCTAGTAAGAAAGTTTTTCCTAATATCCAGCCTCGACCTCCCCAGCTGCAACTTGAAACCATTGCTCCTTGTTCTGTCCTCTTTTACTGCTGAGAACAGCTGAGCTCCATCCTCCTTGGAGCATCCCTTCAAGTAGTTGAAGGTTGCTATCAGAACCCCCCTCAGTCTTCTCTTCTGCAGGCTAAATAAGCCTAGTTCCTTCAGTCTTTCTTCACAGATCTTGTGCTCCAGCCCCTTGATCATTTTTGTTGCCCTCTCCTGGACGCTTTCTAATTTGTCCATGTCCTTTTTGTAGTGGGGAGCCCAAAACTGGACACAGTATTCCAGATGCAGCCCCACCAGTGCCGAATAGAGGGGAACGATCACATCCCTCGATCTGCTGGCAACACTTCTCCTGATGCAGCCCAGTATGCCATTGGGCTTTTTGGCAGCAAGAGCACACTGCTGACTCATATTCAGCTTCCCATCCACCATGACCCCCAGGTCCTTTTCTACAGTGCTGCTACTTAGCTGATCGCTCCCCAACCTGTAGCAGTGCATGGGGTTTTTCCATCCCAAGTGCAGGACTTTGCACTTGTCCTTGTTGAACCACACAAGATTTCTATTGGCCCACTGCTCCAATTTGTCAAGGTCTTCCTGAATCTTCTCCCTGCCCTCCAGTGTGTCTACCATTCCCTCCAGCTTGGTGTCATCTGCAAACTTACTGAGTGTGCAATCTATCCCATCATCCAGACCATTAATGAAAATGTTGAACAGAACTGGCCCCGGGAACGACCCCTGGGGCACACCACTAGTTACAAGTGTTTAATTCAAGCACTTTCGTAGCTTTAAGTCCCAAAGACTTCACTTTTGGGTTTGAAGCTAGGTATGTGGTTAAGTACTTGGCTGAAGCTAGGTCTGAATTTCTAGGGTAAGAACAGTTACCATCCTGGAGTAAATTTATGTATGCTACCAGAAAAGGCAGTTGGCTCTAAGGTATTAGTCTCTCTTGAGGTACCTGTCAGCTTAGCTAATAATAATTCCCTTTACAAGAAAAAGCTTTGCTAAGATTGTGACACAGGTAGTTGAATGCATATTTCCTTTCAAGATCGCTAGAGTTTTTAAAAAAACAAAACAAAGCAGACATTAGAAAACGGGGTAGTTCCAAGTTAAGATCATACTTCTCAAAGAAGAAACCCAATACACTTGGACTCAACTTACGAGAAAATTAAAAACATGTACTACTTAATCATTCCCAGTAGCTTAATTTTATCAATCATTATACCTTCTAGAATAGCTGAATTGCATTCTGTTGTTAGACTGTCTTCTGACAATACATAATGCACATAGAAGTAGAAGTGCTTGGGAATTTTTCAACAAAATATTTTTTGTCAGTAAATGCAGATTCACTGAAACCACAACAGTTCATGGTAAGGTGACCAGATGTCCTGATTTTATAGGGACAGTCCCGATATACAGAGCTTTGTCTCATATAGGTGGCTATTACTTCCTACCCGCATACCAATTCTTCACACTTGCTGTCTAGTCACCCTATTTCACTGGAAAAGGTTAGTTTTGATTGACTTTTTTTTAACTTTGTTATTTCAAACTTTGTTAAGTTTTTTTTTGAAGTAGCCAAGATCAAAAAGAAACAATTTATTTTATTTGACATTTTAGTGTGTGAAAAACTTTGAAATGTCAGCTTTTCATCCTGATTCATGATGGTGACTTCTTTTTTTCATTTTGAAAATTTTCCTGAGATGATACACTTTGCTCCCAGCTCTGCCTAAAAGAATGTTAATGTCCTGGTTAGACAAATAGCATGACACTTTTCAGTAAGGGCTGGATTCTGCATCGTATTCTGAGAACCTTGCAACCTTTACAAGAGGTGATCAAAACCCCTGAGGGGTGCCCCCCCATATCTTGCAGTGGTCTACATCTTATACATTCTGTATGCCAAAAGTGAGAAAATATTGCACTTCCATGTAAAGAATGAAAATAAGTGTGTTTACAGTTCATGACATACAGTGCTGGAGACATACAAGTACGGAAAAATAATAAAAATCAACATGTGTGTATTTTTGAGACTCTCCTTGCAAAGTTGGGGAAATGATAGACTGGCATATGGGGTTGTGGGGGGGAGTTAATGTAGGCTGGATGTCCTGTTTCTGTTTGAAAAGCATAGTCTCAACCTTGTATTTCTTGGGTTTCTAATTTCTTTCTCCTTCGGTGCAGTAAGGTGGTGACGTTCTTGAAAATAACACATTGCCAGACCTCTGGCCTGTGCCTGCAATCATAGCTACACGTAAATGGAGTTGTGTTGGTATTTTCTTCATTTTTGAAATAGTTCTGTGAACGTGTTGAGCAGTGAAAAAGGGTGAGGGAAGGCATTTTCTTCCTTTTCCAGACTTTTTGTGGTGTAGGAAGGTACGTTCCAAAGGGGCAGCCATGTTAGTCTAGTTCAGTAAAACAAACAAGGAGTCCTGTGGCACTTCTAACAAATTTATTATTCGATGAACTTTTATGGGAGAAAATCCCATTTTGTCAGGTGCTTTGAAGATGTGAGGACACTATTACAGGATCTAATAAAACCAGCTACTTCATTAAAGGCTCATTCACCTGCTCATCCACCAACGTGATTTATGCCATCATGTGCCAGAAATGCCCCTCTGCCTTATATATTGGACAAAGAGGACAGTCTCTGTGCAAAAGAATAAATGGGCACAAATCTGACATCAGAAATCACAATATTCTAAAACCAGTAGGCCAGCATTTCAAGCTTCCTGATCACTCCATTGATGATCTACTAATTGTGGTGCTCAGACAGAGAAGCTGCTAAGATCACATTTATTTGCAAATTTGATTGCACTGCTTCAGGGCTTAATAGGGACTTTGGATTTTATTCTTATTACAAGAGGTGATTTGACCTCATCTTCCTCTATATGCTGTTTCCCAGTGTTTGAATCTTTACAACTGCTTTGATTTGCTGTTACAGTGTGACCTGTTCCCATGACTTACACTTCCCTGCATTTATTTCCTCCCATTGTGTAAGTTCCCTCATCTTCAAAGCATCTGACTTAGCGGGATTTTCTCCCATGAAAGCTCATACAATACATAAATTTGTTAGTTTTTAAGTGCCACTGGACTCCTTGTTTGTTTTATAGAAAGGTAGTCTCACTAAGTGACTTTAGAGATTTTGAGGAGAGAAGCCAGCCTCCTTTAGACAGTAGAAAGTGTCTAGGAATAGGTTCTTCCTGGATCAGTGCAACAATGTCTAGCTAGCCTCATAAATCATCTCAGCATTCTTTGAATCATTCCAATCCCTCAGATTTATGCTTGAGGATCCTCTGCAAGCCCTAGAAAGTTGGCAGTAAGAGGCTGCTGAGGACATTGGAGATTGGAAACAGCAGAGAGGACTAAGTGGGGAAGTTGAAGAGCAGCCCACCATTGCAGGACGAGACATCGGGGAAGCATTAACAGTTCTCTGGCTTCTGCAGCCAATGAATCTTCCTTGGATTTCAGCGACAAGACACCATATGGATATGAGAGGAGCATTATCTTCATACAGGGCATGAAGTCTGTCAGAAGTAGAGGGTTCAGGGGCAAGAAAGGAGGCACTTGAGTATCTTGAGATATAAAAGATAGCAAAGGAAGAGCACTGATGTTTCCTTACCCTGTCCACTATATCAGCCTTCTGTGGTATGCCAGAGTGGAGCATCACTCCAGGTAAACCTCAAAGGACCTCAGGAAGTCTATCACTGGGGAGACTGGGAGAGAACAGATGTCCAAGCATAGAAGAAATGGGGATGGGAGAATATTTCTCCCTCCTGAGGTCTACCAGAGGAAGAACTGCCATGGGGACTGTCAACCAACCATGTAAAACACTGGGAGGAAAAGTTCTCCAGTTCTATTGACAAGCACCTCTCATGCTTAGGGTACACTTTTTTTTTTTTTTTTTTAGCTTGCAAAGAAAGGTCCTCAGAAACTCAGCTCTGATCCTAGAAGCCTCTTATGCACACAGAAAATCACTGGAATCTACAAAGTCTGAATTAGGCACTTAGGCTTCTTATGTAATACAGGAAGAGATATGTGCCTGAAAATGAGCATCAGCATGCTAGGGAAGGAGCTGCCTCAGCTAGCTAATGTGAGAGGGTGGCAGTTTCCTGAGTCCTTCAGCTCTCACAGAACGCAGTCTGGGTTACAGGGGGTGCCTCTCTTGGTGTATGATCCACAGCCAAGAACCTTCTTAGGTACCTAAACTTTTCTAGCAACTCAACACAAAAGTGCTGGGGAAGGGGAAGAAGACAAGGCTGTTCTGATGGGTAATATTTTGTTGTAGGTCTTTGTTTCTCCTGCTGAAGCCATTATTAAATAATTAAACATTAATTATTTCCAAAATCACCCTGCAGTCCAGAGATGATGACATGTGCCTGAGAGGTGTAAATCCTCAGTTCAAATTCTTTCTCATTGTCAAACATAGAGGGCAACTGAACAGGGGTGTCCCACATCCTGGGCTAATGGTTATCAGGAAACTTCTTCATTGTTTTGCATGGAGCGACCAGAACAGCTAAGGTCAGAAGTTCTCAGGACTAGCGTAAAGTCACATAGGAAGTCAGTAGCAGAGCTGGGAATTAAACACAGATAGATCCTTACCTCCTGGTGCGATGGGAGTCACTAAGCCACAGTGCCCTGTATTTCATTCTCCTTAATAAATGTGGTTGAGTTCTCAGTGTTGAGCTGTCCTAAATATTTTTCAGTTCAGTGCACATTTTAAAAATTATCACCCATGTGACTTTAGAGGTCAGCTAGACACTGTTCCAGCTAGCCTTAAAAAAAATCAGAGTGATCTTGGTATATGTTTCACCTATCTTTATTTTTTTCCTTATACTGGCATTCTTCTGCTTGATTCATTTGACTGATGAATCACTGGAGATGTATATTTTTTTGACTGAGGATGATTATGCCTTTTTTTTCCTGCCTTGTATTCAGTATGAGAGGAATAGAAATCTTGTCTTGCCCACTTCTGGTAATTTTTAATGTTGTGATGGGTGTAATTTTGAGGTTTGGAAACTGAATACTGTTTATTTTTGCTTTTGTTTCCCCATTCCAGAATATTTAATGCTCTCCTTTTAACTGAGTTAGACATACTCCTAACATTAGATCTGCTTAAAAAAAACCAAACAAACAGAAAAACAAACAAACAGACATTTCACAATAATGTTGTTTAGGGGGTGTTTTTTGTCAAAATTTCAATGAAAATTATCATAAAATTTTCACATTTTGTTCAGTTATAACTTAGAACTATATTGTGAAATCCTAGCCTCACTGAGGCTTTGACACTGATTTCAGTAAAGACAAAATTTCAACTCTAAAGATCAAGTTCCAAAGGGGGCAGCCGTGTTAGTCTAGTTCAGTAAAACAAACAAGGAGTCCTGTGTCACTTAAAGACCAATAAATATATTTATTGCATGAGCTTTCATGGGAGAAAATCCCACTTTGTCAGATGCTTTCAAGATGGGGGAACTATGACTTACCCTTCCCTGCATTTATGTCCTCCCATTCTGTAAGTTTCCCCATCTTGAAAGCATCTGCTGAAGTGGGATTTTTCCCCAGAAAACCTCATGCAATAAATATATTTGTTTGTCTTTAAGTGCCACAAAACTCTAAACATGAAATTGTTCTATTGTGTTTGCCTTATTTCTCTCTGGCCACTAGGTGTCTCTCTATTCATGTTATTAGGAAGTTATTTTTATTTGAGACTCTCTTGTTTTTGATCTAGGTTGCCTTACTACATTTCAAGTCTGTTTCCCAAGTAAATTTTGCTCTTGTGTATCCTTTGTAAGAGCAATGATCTCCTTCTCCCAGATGTGCATAATGGAGATGGTTGATGATCCTTTTTACCCAAATGGGTTTACACTGAAGGATACAGCTTTTGATCCTACATAGGTCCTCATACCATGCTCATCACTTTGTTAGTTGGTCACCTCCATGGTTGCAGCTCTTACTTTATTGTCCCCTGCTCCTTTGACCCATGGCACTTCCCACCTGATAGTGAATGGGGTAGCTGTGCTGCATTTCAGCTTACCTGCTCTAGTCCAGAGTTTTGGTGGCACTGAGTACACTGCAGGGAAAAGGCAATGCTGAATTCCACTCAGAACTTTGAATGTGCAGTAGGGTATGTCTACACTGCAATAAACCCTGTACTTGAATCTCGGCTCAAATTTAACCCTGCTTGTGTCTAAAACTACAATTATAGCAGGGCTGGCTCAAGAGGTTGTGCTGCCCCAAGCCACATTTTGATTTGGTGCCCCCCCATCTCATTCATGGAGGCTGAAAATGGTTTTCCAAAGTGCATAAATCTCCGGCTTCTGCCTGCAGAGGGACTTAAAGTGCACTCTGCCTATATGACTTATGTTGCAGGTTGACTAACAGTGCCTGAGGTGCTAGGAAAGAGTTGAAGAGGCGGGAGCCAGCCTGATCTTCAGGGGGGCTAGGTGCCCCTAAGAACTGTCACCTGAAGCCACATCTGTCTCTTGCCTCACTGTAGGGCCAGCTCTGAATTACAATAGCCCAGTGCCCCAGGAACTTGGAGTGTATGAGCTTGAATTAGGACTGTGCCTAGGGTCTGAGCCATATTGCTTTGCACTGAAGACACAGCCCCATTTGACTTGGGCCCTGGTAGTCAACAGGAAGCATCCTACAAACCTGTGAGACAACTTTCTTTGTACATTCTATCCCAACAATCTGTAGTTCTCTCTTGAAAAATAGAGGCCATGCTACTCCTTTGCAAATGGCGAGCAGCTCAGGTCAGTATTAACTTGTTCTTTTTTGATCACTGGTCTGCAAACACGCTGGCTGTGTTCATACACACGGGGTTATTTCGATACGGTTGTTTTGAAACAACCGTATCGAAATAACGCCTTATTTTGAAATGACTTATTTCAAATTAGCAAAAAAGTCACTTCGAAATAAGGAGAAAAGCCGGAATCGAAATAGCAATTCCGGACAACAGTTATTTTGAAACGACTCACCGTCGTTTCAAAACAACATGTTCAGATGACGGTTGTTTCAAAACAAGTCGTTTAGAAACCACTGTCATTTCAAAACAACACATTCGCACGGTGTTGTTTCGAAACAACTGTTGCGAAACAACGTTGTTTCGCCCAAAGATTAGGTTTAACTTGTTTCGAAACAACGCAGTTGTTTCGGAACAACAGTTCCCGTTGTTCCAAAACAGCCGTGCGTTGTGTGAACAGCCGAAACCTTATTTCGAAACAACCTCCGTTATTTCGAAATAAGGAGGCTGTGTGAACATAGCCAGTGTTAGGGAGCCTTCTGGGTCTGCAATTGAGAGTGAACTGATCAACCTTCTTGTGAAGCGAGCTACTTCCTTGTAACATGCAGGGTGGGCAGTAAAGCTTTTCCGTAATGCACCATGGTCCTAGGCAAGAGCAACTACATTTAATTATGGTGAGAGTGGGGATGCTTGGGACTCCACGATATGGTTACTTTGACTTGGGTCTGTATATGGCACCATGGATGCCAGAGCCCTGTAGTCGAACATGGTTTAGAAAAGTCTTAACATAGAGTTAAAATACACTGTAGATGCTCAAACCCAGAATTCCCTAATAGAGATCAGGTGGCTTGAGTCCCACAAACCCTGGGCTTACATAACAGTGTAGGCATAGCACAGGTGTCTTTCTATTCATGTCTGGCTGGAGGTAGGGCTGAATTAGGAGAAGGTCTCTTATCTCAGCTCCTTTGTCATTAGCAAAGCCAGAGTTAGTGTAGGGGAATGAACTTCCAGGGCTATCTCTTTCATATGCTCAAAAGCAGCCATGGCGGCCATTGTAAACTGTATCAATGCTACTGTTAACTAAATTGCTATGAAAGCAGTGTCAGAAAGAGCTCTCTGCAGCTCCCTACATCTCCTAGGTATTGGACCATATCCACTCAACCCAAAAGGGAGTCACAGCAGCAACAAGGCCTGCTACGTCAAGTGGGAAGATGTTGAGAATTTTTCAAACAAGACTGTTAGGACTCAGACTGTTTTTCACACATATTAGTGGGAGAACAGAGCTGGGCTAAAAGGATTTATGAATGGAGAGGTAAGGAAAACATAATGGGCCAGAGTCTTAGCTTATGCTTGGACAGGCTTCCCCTTCCCCCCACCAGAAAGCTGCCCTAATGTGGAAACAGGATTTCTCCCAGCAAAGTGGAATCTGGGTGGCAGCATTGTTAAACAATCTGTCTACAAATCTCTTGCCCACCCCATTGCTCAATTTTCACTCTTTTGGCTCTTGCAATGTTATTTTAATAGTTCTTTAGGTGTTGCCATAAAAACTTCTGGAACAGAGAGGGTCTGAATTTATAAATGAGGAACAAATTAACTCCCCTTCCCTTTTTAAAAATATTAAAAGATTTTATTGATCATAAACAAGCAAAAAGAGTTGCATCCTCTTCCTTTTTATTTTGTGTAAATCACTTTGAAAGCTTCCATTTTCCTGTTGTAAAATGTTTGAAGAGCTTTGCACACAAACCCATATTTCAGCCCTTCTCCAGTTGTAAATGTATCCTCAACTGAATGTTACCAACTGAAACACTTGAAAGCTGTAGAGAATGTGTCTTGGTGGGTTAAATGCACATTGTTTTGTTTTCCTTTCTCTTACATCTAAGTTTTGTTGTTATTACTGGAATCATACTATTTATTGTCACATTAAGTCCTGCTGGTAATGGTGATGTGGCATGAAACCCCAAGAGGTTATAGATCCTCAGTCAGTGTTTATTGTTGTTCCAGAGGTGAGCATTAGCTGCAGAGTAAAAGGCCATTCAGAGTACTCTTCTGGAGTGGGGCTTTGATTTTTTTTTTTTTCTAGTTCCTTATGTTTGGTTTGTTCTCCCCTCTTCCTTTTCCCCCATACTCCCAGCTGGTGCTGCTCATCAACACAGTATGAACTTTTTACCTGATGCCCTGAGAATCAAAACATGCTGCTAGAGTGTTTCCAGTTTGAGACCCACTGGCACCTTTTAGGAATCCTTGTTGAATTCCCTGAAAGCAGCAGGCATGGTACAGTACTATTCTGATCTACAAAACAGCACTTACAGCCTAGTAATTGCAAAAATGTAAAGCTCTGTATAGCTTACTGAATTTTCAGGAAAGTCAAGCTATTGGAAGATTAGTTCTAACTCAGTTTACCTGCTTTAAGATTCTGATATGACAACTTTTTTTCCAGATTCCCATGCAAAGGGCTTTCTGGGAGGCTAGAAAGACTTAAAATGATATTTGTGATTATTCCAGATTTACTCTCATCTTACCTTAAAGATCCATTAAAACTCAAATTAGGCAAGACTCCTGCTGTTAAACCCAGTCTACTATGAATGGGCCTGTGTATCTGTTAGAAAGCCTTTGAAAGCAATACAGTTGTGGGTGAAACTGTTAAGGCTTCCTTTTTGAAATAAAAGAATTTTTATTGTAAGGATTTCTATTTTTTAGTGCTTTGATTGCTTAAATATTTTCACAGAAGAAAGCATACATGATTCTTAATTGCTTCCTGAATTGGGTAGCCGCTATATCTTGGGCAGAGAATTAAATTATTGCACTTACCTTGTAGAGTTGTGTCTTATTAATCTTCCAGATAAAATGAACTCTGGAGTGAAAATCATTAATCACGATAGCTTAATAACACCCACTTCAAAAGAAGCATATACCCTTTCAGATTAAAAAGATTGTATCTGTGAAACTAATGTTTAAGGCGACATAATGGGGACATCTAGTGGAGAACAGCTAAAATAGTAAAAATACCATAACATTTTCTGAGGATGTTTCCTTCTAATTATAGTTAAGATAAAATCAGGCTCCACATTAGTTGTACGAAAGTTAATTCTTACTTAAAACCCCATAGTATTTGCTTCCAGATGAAAGAAAATGATCTTTATTTTTCTGACTTTTTAAGGTAGTGTTAATAAAATATTACCTATGTGTGCATGCCCTTCAAAAACACATTTTAAATATTTTAATTTAGTTTTGGGAAAATGGTTCTCTTTCATATTGTTCCACAGAGTAACTGTGTATTCTTCAGCAATTAAATTAACCTCTCTGCTTAAGCTTTCTTATCTGTAATAGAGGGAAGATAATACTTATTCACTTTCACAGAGTACTTTGAGATCCCTGGCTGGAGGGCATTATAAACTATAAGATCAGAAGGGTCCATCATGATCATCTCTAATCTGACCTTCTGTACACTGAACTGCACACAGCCACTCCTGTAATAGATCCCTAACCTCTGGCTGAGTTGCTGAAGTCCTCAAATCATAATTTAAATGTTTCAATTTACAGAGAATTTATGCTGTTTTTACACTATTAACAGTTATGCTAGTTTAAACCTGCAAGTGACAAGTGCCCCAGGCTGCAGAGGAAGGTGAAAAACCTATCCCCTGGCTCATGGTGAACTTCCCCTCCAGGATCTCTGCCAAGAGTCAGGGGAAAATTCCTTCCTGACCACAAATGTGGTACTCA
Source organism: Podocnemis expansa (assembly GCA_007922195.1). NCBI lineage: Eukaryota > Metazoa > Chordata > Testudines > Podocnemididae > Podocnemis > Podocnemis expansa. The sequence goes on from ML682013.1 coordinate 18,001,882, forward strand.
GTTTGACCCTGACCATGTGTGTATGCTGTATCAGATAAAAGTGTAAATGGGCCTTTTACAGGAAAAGATGGCACTGAAGTTAATTCATAATTGTTAATTATTATTATTCATTATTGAACTTAATATTTTATTTGCTGGAATAGTAGACAGAACATTATCAATGCAAATTGACTTTAGGGGCTATTGGATCAAATTCTGATTGAACAGTCTGTTTCTTTCCAATAACTATAGTATATAGTCATTAGCCTATATGCAAAATGCTGAATTCCGATCTGTCATGACTCATAATTCTGACTCTCCCACAAAGAAGGGGCATACTGACTTCTTCTTATGGGAGCTCTGCACAGGGTTGACATAGCCTAAGGTTGGTCAGGATTTCAGAAATTCTGTGCAACCTACTGTAGTCATGTAGCTGCCTATGGAGTTGCTCCCCTCTGAAAGAGAAGACTGAGGGTGAGGATACAAAAACATCCCCTGTGGGTGGAATAGCACGGGGCTTGCTGAGACCTATACTCTGTCTAATGCACATTAGATTGCTTTGGTGCCTCTTTAAGTGTGTTTTGGCCCCAGCCCTTCACCCTCATATGATAGCTCTGTTTTAGAACTGACTTTAGTGTTTCTGTGCCACTTTTTGCAAGTGGAAAAAAGTCTTCTTCACTCCGGCGGCCAGGTACGTGTCCAGAAGTAACTCAGGATCTAATGAAAACACCCAAATCTTAATCTCGTGAATACCCATGAGTCAAGATCATCTGTGACAGTTCTTCTGGCCACTTTATACAAACCATTAATATTGTTCTTGTTTGACTCAAGTTAAGTAAACCTCATCTGAGCTCAGTTTCATTCAGGTACCAGGTCATTATTTTCATTGAACAGGCCAGGTCAGAAATGCTGAAAACACAGGACTGGGCTGGAAGTGAAATAGACATAGAGTAGTCATCAGTCTCACTGACTCTTGCAATGACCTTGAACTGGATGGATGACCAAGTAGATCCTCTGTAGCATTACACAGAAGAGATTTCTTGAGAAAGAGGATCATTTGCCTCAAGCTGTCTTCTTGGAACATCTCAGAAAGAAAAGAACAAAGCCACTTAAGAGCAACTCTGTCCACATCTCTGAGAGACTGCAGTCATATCAGTAAACCCCATAGCTAAAGGTAGAAAATGAAACTAATTGTTCTGCAAAATAATGATCACCCATCAATCAGAGATGATCACTCAGTACAGCTGGTGCAGTTAGCCTATAGCCTGAGTCTCTTGGCTCAGGGTATTCAGGACTCCGAAAACTACCATGACAGGCTGATCATAATTTTTCTATGAACTTTTCCAAATTAGAAAATTTTAAGTAGGGTCATAGGCAGTAAGATTGTCAGTGCAGCGAGTTAGATTCTTGAGTGGAGGCCCCACTCATGATAACTTCTCTAAGAGAAAGTAGCACCAATACATGATGTCGGTGGGCAATGATGACAACTGCTATCATCCATAGGTCCAGCACTTCTCTGCTGGCCTTCACAAGACAGGAAGAACATGGATAGATTCACAAGGGGTGGCCAGGGACATCTTCAGAACCTCAAATATAGAGGCAGGCTGAAACTCAAGCACAGCAGACTTTGTATTTTGTCCTTGCAAGACCTTTACCAAGCTGTTTCCATAGCAGTAGACAGTTCACTTTGGATCCAAGGAATATTATCTGCAAAGTAACAGGTAATTTTTCAGCATTAGATCAACTCCACTGTGTGACCAAGCAGCAGAATCTCAGATTATTTGGGTTATTAACCAGCCAGAAATGTCCACCATTAAATCACCCAAGTCTCAAATTGAAGGAGACAGTGGTTTTTGTTTTGTTAACAAAGGTATAATCTTTGCCTTCCTGACATCTACTCCTTTCACCCCAAATATCAGATTCAGAGAGCATGCAGATACATGAGCAGAAACCAAAACCACTTTGGACAATCCCATGGCTCTCACAGCAGCTATGAAATGCTGAGCATATCCAGAATAATTGTTACCTGCATTCCAGAAACAATCTTTGAGCTCAATCAATTTTAGTGCCTTCAATGCACCTGCAGTTAAAAATGCCGTAAACCCAGCAAGAGCTTCCAGAATGTCGTGAGGTGACTAATACAGCAGCATTAGTCCCATTTTGAGATGTGGACATGAGATGGGCATACTTGGTTATATCTTAGGTGTAGTCAGTTTCTTATATTCAGACGAGATGTAAACAAAAAAGCAAAATCATGCTTCCTGTATAATCCGTCTTTCCCTCATGCTTTAGGAAGCACATTCAAAGACAGCTGCACCAAGCATGGTCCCAGAGCACCATCCAACCAACTCTAGGTTATATATGTTCCGTCAGCAGCCTCATCTATAACAACATATGACATTGTTTCCCAGAGAAACCAAAAGTAGATCTGTTGCTTGACTCATTTAGAACTGGACTGGATAAAACACTGTGGCTTTGTCTACACTTACAAAATTAATTTGAGATAGATATTTCAAAATAACTATTTTGATTTTAATTTGAAGTAATTATTTTGGATTAGCACTATTTCAGATTTATTTAGAATTAGGAGTCCAGAGAAGACTCTCTAATTTGAAAATAAGGTAGGAGTTATTATTTCTGAAGCAGAGAGTCTTTACTAGACTCTCTAATTTGAAATAGGGAAAGGCAGGCAAAAGAATAGGGCCATTATATCGAAATAGGCCTATTCTGAGGCTTAGAATGGCTTATTTTGAAATAATATTTTTGATTTAACAGCTTTTTAAAATAAAAGCAGGTTTTATTATTTCAAAATAAACAAACACTTAATTTGAAATAAAAAAATGTATGCATGGACAGGAAAAAAGTTATTTTGAAATAAGCCTCCTTAACTTCTAAGTGTAGACATGCATATTGTGCGTGACAGTGTGTGGAGAGATCATTGGCAGGAGAGAGCACATAGATGACTGATCAGTAATAGCTGGACGTGATATATATATAAAGTGAAAAATAGAAAAAGATGCAAAGTCATGAATAAAACTCTACTGGGAGAACTGAAAGATATGAGTGGTATTTACTGACTGTTCTTTTCTTTTGAAATTTGTAATAGAAAGTGATTTATAATGAAAGTAGGATTTACTCTCTGTGCAAAATGATTATACCATTGAAAATGTAAAATTTGGATCTGGCAAAAAATGTGTTAATTTCAGCTGATTTATGGCAACTAAAAACTGAGACAGATTTAAATTTGGAAAAATATCTTATAGATTCCAGGAATTTCTCTGTCTTACAGAAAAACTGTAACTATACACAGGAATAGATAATTGCCCAAAAGTTTGATTTCATTCATATAAATAGCTTTGCCAAACGTTTTGTTCAGACAACACTGAACAGAATTGTGAAATACTTTCTAGGCCTTGATTATTCCCTCTGCTTCCACAGTGAAAGCAAATGCTGCTTTGGGAGATGCCTCCTGGGGAATATGGATGCAGGCAGTGGTATTATGTCCTCTCCCAGCAGACTCTTCATGTGAAGGTTTGGATTCTACCATCTTGGGAGAGGAGATGGCCGTGATGAGAGGGAGAACTGACATTTGTGGCAGTCTCTCCTGAAAAAGGAGTAGATAACCATTCAGACATCCACAGTCAAGTTATTACTGCTTTAAAGCACTATTCATGTTTTTTTCCATGCCAGCAATAAAAGAAGGGCATTTGCTCAGATGTGGGATATATACTTTCACAAAGCAGAGAAGGTTGTAGCTCAGAGGGTTGTTCTTCTGCTGGACTCTGTATTCCCTGCCTTGAATGTTTCCTAGGACTTATGGTTTTGGGGAGCTGTGCTCTTTTCCTCTAGAAAGACGAGACTTTGAAGCAAATTGTGCATGCCTCTGCCACTGAGAGTTTCCTGCCCCTCCCTCTGTCCCGTTTCCCTAGAGATACTCCAGGGATGGCAAAAGAAGTGCTTAGTGCCTGATGTATAATATTTTGACACTGCAGTGTCTGAATCTGCTTTATCTGAAGTCAGTGGGAGCAGAATCAGGGTCTCAAGATATTTAGATCTGAACAGATTGTTTTAAAATTGTATGCATATTTTTACAGGATGTATACTGTGTGTAGACATAATTAAATTAATTTAAATTAATATGTATTAATTGAAAATGAAGCACAAATAAAGTCAACATATTACATTTTGTTCACTGGTTGACAAAGTGTGCAGTGGGGGGAAAGCCTTTTAACTAATTCAAAATGTCATTCCATATCGCCTCCCTTTCCAGGTATATGCCTTATGCATTAAAAGAAAATGCCCTGACAGTACCTTTTAATAATTTGCATAAGCTCAAAATCCTTGATATAGAGAAATACGCATAATGAATCCATTACTAAAAAAATGAAGGTATGCAAAATAAATAAATCAACCAGATGAATACTAATTATCTATAAGCAAAATCTGGAAGCACTCAATATGCAGAACAAATCACTTATTGCAGTGAGCACCTATAACTAATTTCCTCCAGGAAGAATTTTTTCCACCGGCTTTAGTGAATTTATATACACTATAGAAAGGTTGTAGCTAAATAAATATTATTTTAGTTTAATTGGATTAAAAATTAGAAATGCAAATTCTGATGTGCCATATCTTTAAATCCTCGTGTCCCTTTTTATGGTAATACCCTTCTAATGGTTTAAGCCTATGAAGAAAAAACACTGAAAATTTTAACTAACAGCTTTGCAGGGGGCCAGAAAGAAGCAAAGAAGATTTAGTGGTGAAAAGAGCAAATAAATAGGTGCTCCAAGATTAAAAAGAGGGTAGAAGTGCATGCTGAGCCGTTGAAAGACCTCTCTGTGTTTAAAGAAAAATATTGTTTGGTTCTTTCACCAGTGCATGATCAAAATAAGAGGTACAAATTAGTTCATGGCTGCTGAAGCTACAAAACATCATGCAGAGAGCTGTCTTTGGGAACGTTTTAATGAGGAGAAGAGGTCATCAGACTGTGACATTGCTTTTCAGAATTCTTCAAGAACAACACAGACTTCCTGTTCCAAATGTGGTAAAGCATAAAACAACCTTAGTAGTAATCGTACAACTTTTGAACCGTGTTCCTTGGAAATACAGTACAGTGCTCATTTTGTAGCTTTAGTTAGCTATCTCAAAGGAACTCTTCCATATTTTCCATGTGCCCTTATTTCAAAAGTACAGTGAAATGGTAGAGCTTCAACAAGGATTATATTTATAAAATAAAGTTTTATTCAGTCTTCTAAAGAGATTTTAATGTTTTCATTGCTCTAGGTGAAATGGTACACTGCGGCTCTGTTCATTAACATTTAGCATCAGTGCAAAAATCAAGGATTACCACATGCAGTTTGAAAGGACATCCAAAATGACTTTGAAATTAAATTCACTACAATCTTAGTTTTGCAGCATTTCAGAACGTGATTTTAAAATTTATAAGTTAAGGTAATGGCATTCTAGGCCAAATATCCCCAGTCAATAACAAGTCCCACACAGAATGTCATTACTTAAACTTGCAATGTACTGTTGTGTGCTGACTGAAATTGAAGACGCTTGAGTTTAGTTGATAGAAAAAATATCCTCAGTATTGTTTAGAGAGACCACTGGGACATAGAAGGGACTGGTAAATCAAATAATTGTTCTAGCCTGAATGGTAGGAGTTCCACAATTTAAGTGGCTGCAAGATTAGACTATTTTAATAGTATTGTGAACTATCCTGGCCACACTTAACAGTGTACTTTGCTCCTGAGAAATTAATGTTACATTATAAGGCAGCCCCTGTACTGATGTGTACACAGTTCTTATTTCAAAGTCTTTGTTACAAAACACTGTATCATTAAAGGGAATACAAATAGGTGTGATATAAACAAAATAGATAATAGTGGTATTATTTTAAGGTAAGGACGACCTGGTGTCAACTCTTGACTTATGAAGTCAGTGCTTCACTTGTAGAAAGTACTTTTTTCCTGTTGTACACTTTCCTTTTTAGAATAGCTATCGTAAATCAATCTTTAAATGAGCATCCTCAATAGGGGTACAAAAGTAGGGAGACAAAATACAGCTCATTGTATTTCAGAGTTTTGCTATGGTTCTGTTATGGTTCATATACCGTTACAGAAGAAAAGTGAAGTAAGAAATTCTATCATGCCATTCTTTTGTTTATATTTGTTCCCCCAAATGAGGAAAAAGTGCATAATGCACAATCCTGCTCCCCAGAAGAATAATCTCTCATGTTACTTTCAATGGTATTTTTTTTTCTGGAATAAAAAATGAAGGCAAAGATCCATCCTCTGACTTTTTTTTTTATGTTATATACAATTATGCTAATATTAAAAGTTTACAAAATATGCATATCTATGTATGCTTTCTTTAACAAAATAGTGAATAGATTATGAAATACATTTAAAAATTTTGTGCCATTAATCTTTCATTTGTAAATATTAACAACTACCTGCATTCTTAATTGTCAGTCCAGCATTGAGGACTCTTGTATGGAACAGGATTCTTAAGCATATCTATATATTTGTTTTCGTTAGAGTGCACTACAATTTAACTGGATGTTTCGAAAAAATCCTCGTATCAGTCTTTCCCACAAAGACTAACAAGTTTGTTGATTTTCAGTTTAAATCTTAATCCTGTTTGAATGGATTGATGTCTTTTGCCTTGATTTACCACGTTCTTCCGTCAGTGATTAAGGCCTAGGAGTTTGGGCTAATCTGAGATTTCTCCTCTTTTTGTATTCTTCTTCTTTTTTCCCCCTGTCTAAGAATACCGTTGTATTCTATTCAATAACCATTGCTCACTAAAAGATGTCTTAGATAGCCAATTAGCTGTTATGCATACAGTTTTTAGCCAGCATGGTAGCAGTATTTATTACAGGACTGTAAGCAAGGAACTAAAAGTAGATGTTAAAAAAGAGACGATGGAAGAAAAAGGAGATTCTGAAAATCTGAATTTTGCTTTCAATTATACCAAAGTACATCTACAGGCAGTAATGACAAGTGTCAGTTTTTTGAATCAACATGATATGAGACAAGAATCTTCGATTCAGTGGATAAACTGTGATATAGAAATATTGGAGCAGTTTTACTAGTAAGTATGCTTTTATAAT